>JARFJB010002339.1:557500-980827 GCA_036346205.1 Vesta saturnalis | reverse complement strand
AATGTAAATTGCAAGATATTGGCCATTCATGCTCTATTTCCCGGCAGCGTGCATGATACTGCTATTTTCACAATGAGTTTAGTGATGGACTTGTTGCATGGGAATTTTATCGCAGGAGACGAACACTCATATTTATTTAGAGATGCTGGTTATCCTTTGTTGCCTTATTTATTAACAACAATTCATGGAGCTGCTCCTGATACACCCAAGTTTCGATACACAAACGACATTGTCAAATATGTAATTGTGTAGAACGTACATTTGGATTGATAATGGGAGTATGGCGTTGCTTGAATCCACACCGTATTCTACATTATCAACCAGAATTTGCAGCTCGTATAATGTATGCATGTGCGACACTACATAACTTAATGATAAATAGAGGTGTCGAAAGTAAGTATGCCATGTAGTTATGGTTATCTAAGGAACAATTTATAAATTTGTTTGTTTCAGTGAATGAAGACCTGGAATTCAACAATGTTAATGATGAAGGTAATGACGTTGATGATCTGGAAGCCTTGTTAAATAGAGGAAGGATGTTAAGGAATCAATTAATTCAAATTTTTTTTAGTCAATCAAAAATACACTAATTTTTACATTTTATGTCAAAATCTGTATACATTGCACTTGGCTACAATCTAACTAGTTTTCTCATCGTCATCACTGTCCAATATAAAGGTCACCCCTTCATACTTGATCTGAAACTCCATCTGTCGCAATTTCAGTCTTCTCCTTTGGATGTCGGTTAACTTCTCCAGATTATCGTTTATCTTTCGAAGAACGTCGATTTCGTCTTCTTTTTTCTCATCTTTATTGATGATTTCTTTTAACACGTTCGGTGCTTACAAAGTACATGTGTGGTCCTGGAAACCAACATGATATTTTTATTTAATAGTATGTCAAATTAAGGCGGATTTACTTGTTTGGTGGAGTATGTAAGTGTCATCTAGCAATTCCTGAAAAGAGAAAAATAGGACCACGTAGTGGCCGGCGGCACTGACCGAGCTTTTCGGCGAAATATAACTACCAGGAGCCAGTGGCCACGTACGGGACCGCAATGAAGAAGACACTAAGTACATTTTTTTATATTAAAAACAAAAATATGAGTACAAAATAAAGTTAAAACTACCGCAGGTGCAAATCCGTATCACATGGTAAAAATATAAAAAAAAACTTGTAATTACTTAATGAATTGTGATATTTTTCGAAACATTGTGGACACAGTCCGGGTTTTTATTCGCAATTATTGCACTGATACATAGTGCGCTTGCTTGCTTTTCCTCCTTTGGTACATTGGCGACACCTGTTATAAATAAATATTAAATAAGCAAATAAAATAAAAAGCTAAGGAAATAAATACCTTTTTTGTTTTATTCTCGTGTAATTGCTCTTATCCCTATAAGTTTCGGTTATCTTAACTACTCTTGCAGTTGGTCTTGAACGTGCAGAAATAATTTCGAGTGGTAGTTTTATTGGCAACAGTCCATTGACTATAGGCAGTCTAAAGTCGTATAACCCCAGTATATGCATTAGATAATTTCAAAGAATTGTGTGTGGATAAATAGTTCTTTGTACCATCTCAAGGTTTTCCTTTCACAGCGGTAATACGATAGAAGTTGGTCTTCATGGTCAATTCCGGACATATCATTATTGTAGTTTACAACTGCCGTAGGTTTTTGAATGTTAACTTTTCCTTTATTTTGAATAGTCTCAAATTCATTCACATACTGAGTTGTTATATACAGGACATCACGCTTGTCTTTTCATTTGTCCATGTGTATACCTTTTTTGAACTTTGAAATATTTTCTCTTTTTTTTAGCTTTTTCTTAACTACTTCCTGAGGGTATTCTATTCGATCAACTCTTAATGTTCCATGTCCATGTACAAGGCATGCCCATTATCTAAAATCCATTAGCTTCATCACAACTTTTGAAGCATGCTCTTTACCGCTTAGCTCTCTATCACTTGTCCCTGTGTAAACGCAGAATCGAACAGTTCCATTTGGCTCTGCCAACATGTATAAATTAATTCAAAATTTGTGTTTTTTATTTTTTATGTATTGACGAAAAATCAATCGGCCTCGCGTAACATCATCTTTCATTCAATGAAAGTTTTCTTCCCGGATAATATATAGTTTCCATCTTGTTGAAGTAATCGAAGATTTTTTGTGTTCTTTTGAGCACAACTTGATTATTTCATCAGCTCCATCCTCAAAAAAAGTGGAAACATTTCAAAATGAGTAGAAACCGATTTCTGCTCATCTGTTTCCGAAATAAAGGGAAATTGAACAGTCTATCTGTTTTCCAGTAGTCCTGAATTCTTGATAACGAAATTGTTCCCATGTGATACATAAGCCCAAGAAATATTCTGAATTCATCAACTGTTAATTCTTTTCATGCAGAAATGTGTCTGAAGTACTTTGAGATAAAACTTCAATTGCATTTTTATTTGTCGCCACAACAATAAAGTTAATGAATTCGTTGTCGACCAATAAAGAAAAAAAATCCATAGGAGTATTTTCCAGATTTCTTGATTTTTGGTGAATATAAAATTCTTCAAATTGTTTGGCTTTTGTGAATTATCTGCCTAACCCATTCCAATAGTTGTATTGGGTGGGTTTTGTTGTGCATTAGTGGGCCGTGCTAAGCCTCCATCATCTGTTGACTCTTCTAACTTTACTTCATTTTGGAATCAGACTCAGATAGCTGAAACTCTGATCCGCTTGATAAAAATGTTCTTCTTCACTAGAAATACGATTTAATTCATACTCAAGTTCTTCTCGTGCAAGAGGTCGTTTTCTGTCAACAACAGAAAAGCGTGACCATTTTAGCTACGACGGCCCTGCTTCATGTTATGAACTCATTATTTATAATAACAGTTAAAAGTAAAGTAAAATACTGCACCATTACTTTATAAATGTATATATAAAACAACAAACACTACCGAAAATAGTACATATGTTACCGGCGGATAGAACTAGGTGTCCCCGTAAGTGGCCGGTGGCAGTCAATGTGTTAAGCAGCTGATTACTATTGATCTCTTTCTTTTCAAAGGGTGTTCAGAACCGACTTCCTGTACATTAGATGGAGCTGCTGTAGAAGTAATAGCAATATTCTCCTTATTTTCCATATCATTGTCAATGTTTTCATCGACGGACAAAGATGCCGAAGAAGTCACTAATATGCCACCTTTTTATTAGATAGAACATACGAAAAGATTTTAAAACATATTACCAATTCCAAATTCCGGAGTTTCTGACATTCTATCGACTACAACCCAACCAACCGTGTCCATAAGTATTTGTTCGACGTCTGTTAAGGAATATTCGGACACATCTTTGTTTCCAGTTTGCCTTTGAGCACTTTTCAATTTTCTGGCCTTTCGTTTGGTTTGAGACCGCCAGTCAGTAAAAACCTAGAATATGTTTATGTAATATACAATTGTAGATGTATTTACAAATACCCTTTTCCACTCGTTTACATTTCTTATTGGGCCACCAGATGCATTTAGTAATCGCACTAATTTTTCCCAGGTTTCCTCTATGATGTGAGGTTGATTAGCGTCGAATTTGTTCTCCCTAAAGGCCTTGTTTGATTTGAGGTGCTCAATGTACAGTATGTAGTGGCCTCTTATTGTTTTGCCAGCTCGTGGTCGTTTTGGAATTTGGTTAGCCATGATGATTTGTCTGAAATTTTTTAATCCCACATTATATTAACTTAAAAGCTTACCAAATGTGTAGGTATATTTTACAAATACAAAATGCATTGTGCGTTTTTACCTTTTCTCTATCTCAGTAAGGTTATGTTTTTTGTCATTTGTCATTTTCGGCTTTGAAATAATTCTAATGTCAACAAATTCTGTTCATATTGCCGACTATTATAACGATAATTTATAACTATTTCTTAAACGATAGTGATATACAAAGTGATCAATCTCAAGTGTACTGTAGTGGAATGAGAAAAATCTGTAGTTGTTAATATTGTTGTGTTTTGCAATTGGCTGCTTAGGATTTTTAGTGTGGTTTTAGTCGTTTTAGTTTATGTCATTATTATACCTTCGTTTTTCACTTTTGTATTTTCTTGGTGCCGAAATGTTACAAAATGTATTTGCGAATATGCAACGTAGTGTGAACTTATGTTTACAATTTAATGGCGGTCATTTTGAACATATGCTGTAAAGCAAAGTGTGATAACTAATGTGTACCTAAGGAGTTAAAAAAATTTGTAAAAGACATTGTCATTCCACAAACACATGTTTATGGAAAGACAATGTCTTTTACAAATTTTATTTAATTATAATGAAATTATAACATTTAAATACTTAAGATTCATTATTTTGTAATGATGTAATCCAATCATTAAATAATATTTTATTTATTTTGTTGTATTTTATAGAGATGCAGTCTAATCAAATACAAAATAGTCATTATTTAAATTAAGATAATATTTTATAATATGTATAAAAAATATAAAATTAACAAACACCGTATTTGTGTTAGGTATTCTGAAGTACTGTTTTCGATCTGCGTAAATCGATGCAAAATTTGTGTATTAGGACAATATGAGTTTGAAGAAGTATTTGCTCACCTTTTTATAATAAGGGTACTCGAGGTAGTCGAGGCAAAAATTGTGTATTTGGACATCATAAGATTAAAGAGGTATTTGTTCTGCTAATACTAACCCTACTATGATTGCATCGAGTCAAAAATTGTGTATTAGGATATAATAAGTTTGAAGAGGTATTTGGTCTCCTATTTGGTATTGTGTTCTTTCATAATTCTTAAACCTCTAAAGTTAATAAACACCATTCTTATATTAAGTATACAGAAGTATGAAAGAGGTGCCTGTTTGCTTCTGAAACCTGTCCAAATCAAGGTAAAAATTGTTTTATATTTATGTATGTATACAGGGTGTCCCAATTGCGCATATTCGGTCGATAGCTCCTTAGGGGCCTATTCTATAAGGCTTAACGATGTCGTTACGCAACGATTATCGTTCGCGAACGACTTTCGCTATTCTGTATGCTAATTTGGATTGTTTACTAACGACAATAAGGCGGTAAATTTGTAGTTATTCTACGACAAGGCCTGACCAGTCGTTGAGTCAGTATAAAATAAAATAACCTGTTTTCTGAGTCGCATGTTTAAATATAAAAGTATATTTGTTCACTAGCCCTAATGAATGCAGAAATCGCAAATATGTTGGTAGAAGAACTTGAAAGAAGATAGGTACAAGTGAAAGTAATGCATTGTTGTGAGGCAATTAAACGTTTATCGACGCCATTTAAGACACACATCAAATCCCTTCGAATTACCAGAGGAATTCTTTTCGTATGAATATTGAAACCGCAAGAGATATCTCTTGGAGGAAATGTTACCATTTTTGTATAATGTGAATAGTCGTCGAACAAGAGCCCCATCTATTGTACGTTTTTTTTTCTGCGTTGCTTTTTGGCACATGGGAGCTATCAAAAGCCGGTAGGTGCAGATAGACTGGTGTCTTATGCACAGCCAGCAGTGAGCAGACATTTACACGAAATTGTTGATATAATTGTAAATCACTTAGCCAACACTTACATACGGTTCCCACAAAATGCAATAGATCTGGCCAACGTAAAGCAAGGGTGTGTATGTTGTCGATAAGAATAGGGTGTCGGTAATACTTCAATTCTTGCAATTTTTTTGAGCAATTTCAATTACCAGGAATAGTAGGTTGCATTTATTGCACATATATAGGCATAGCCACACCACAGCCTATCAATTTGGGATACCCTGCTAAGGTATTCATGAACAGAAAAGGTTTTTATAGTCTCAATTGTCAGCTTGTAAGTTCATAATGATGTTTTAAATTAGTCTACTTATACTTTCGTAACCTGTTATAATTTTTAAGATCTGCGATGTAAATTGCAAGATATTGGCCATTGATGCTCGATTTCCCGGCAGCGTGCATGATGCTGCTATTTTCACGAGTTCAGTGAAGGACTTGTTGCATGGGAATTTTATCGCAGGAGACGAACACTCATATTTATTTGGAGATGCTGGTTATCCTTTGTTGCCTTATTTATTAACAACAATTCATGGAGCTGCTCCTGATACACCCAAGTTTCGATACACACAACGACATTGTCAAATACGTAATTGTGTAGAACATACATTTGGATTGATAACGGGAGTATGGCGTTGCTTGAATCCACACCGTATTCTACATTATCAACCAGAATTTGCAGCTCGTATAATGTATGCATGTGCGACACTACATAACTTAATGATAAATAGAGGTGTCGAAAGTAAGTATGCCATGTAGTGATGGTTATCTAAGGAACAATTTATAAATTTGTTTGTTTCAGTGAATGAAGACCTGAAATTCAACAATGTTAATTTTGAAGGTAATGACGTTGATGATCTGGAAGCCTTGTTAAATAGAGGCAGGATGTTAAGGAATCAATTAATTCAAATTTTTTTTTAGTCAATCAAAAATACACTAATTTTTACATTTTATGTCAAAATCTGTATACATTGCACTTGGCTACGATCTAACTAGTTTTCTCATCGTCATCACTGTCCAATACAAAGGTCACCCCTTCATACTTGATTTGAAGCTCCCTCTGTCGCAATTTTAGTCTCCTCCTTTGGATGTCGGTTAACTTCTCCAGATTATCGTTTATCTTTCAAAGAATGTCGATTTCGTCTTCTTTTTTCTCATCTTTATTGATGATTTCTTTTAAGCAGCTGATTACTGTTCATCTCTTTCTTTCCAAAGGGTGCTCAGAACCGACTTCCTGTACATTAGATGGAGCTGCTGTAGAAGTAATAGCAATATTCTCCTTATTTTCCATATCATTGTCAATGTTTTCATCAACGGACAAAGATGTCGAAGAAGTTACTAATATGCCACCTTTTTATTAGATAGAACATAAGAAAAGATTTTAAAACATATTACCAATTCCAAATTCCGGAGTTTCTGACATTCTATCGACTACAACCCAACCAATCGTCTCCATAAGTATTTGTTCGATGTCTGTTAGGGAATATTCGGACACATCTTTGTTTCCAGTTTGCCTTTGAGCACTTTTCAATTTTCTGGCCTTTCTTTTGGAATTGAGACCGCCAGTCAGTAAAAACCTAGAATTTGTTTATGTAATATACAATTGTAGATGTATTTACAAATACCCTTTTCCACTCGTTTACATTTCTTATCGGGCCACCAGATGCATTTAGTAATCGCACAAATTTTTCCCAGGTTTCCTCTATGATGTGAGGTTGATTAGCGTCGAATTTGTTCTCCCTAAAGGCCTTGTTTGATTTGAGGTGCTCAATGTACAGTATGTAGTGGCCTCTTATTGTTTTGCCAGTCGTGGTCGTTTTGGAATTTGGTTAGCCATGATGATTTGTCTGAAATTTTTAATCCCACATTATATTAACTTAAAAGCTTACCAAATGTGTAGGTATATTTTACAAATACAAAATGCATTGCGCGTTTTTACCTTTTCTCTATCTCAGTAAGGTTATGTTTTGTCATTTGTTATTTTCGGCTTTGAAATAGTTTTAATGTCAACAAATTCTGTTCATATTGCCGACTATTATAACGATAATTATAACTACCTACTGCTTAGTTTGTAAGAAACATCTTAGATTTAACTTTTAACGTAAATTTTGTATCGAATTTAATACGAACAAATCGCAATGAAACGTAAATGAACGAATTACTATGTTTAATAATTTGACACGTCTTTTTGTTTTTCGTTTCATGGCCCACTACTTGTTTTAATATGTATTTCCACTTTAACTTCCTTAACGCCGTTTCCGCGTGACAGTAACAGTAATATTGAAATTATAATTGATATCATTATTTATAGGACAAGGAAAGTAAATTTTAAGGAGTTCAAAATTATTAAAATTCGTTTAGTAAAACCCGAGTAATATATACTCAAAGGAATATGCTTAAAATTTACACATTTTTAAGATATCTTGGGATAGGAAAAATATATCGACATACGGTTTTCGCCATTGTGTTGCTAATTTGGTCTAGTTTTGTAATCCACGATTAAAACTCCATAACTCTTATTTAATATTTTCCATAGAAAACTAGATTAAAAAAAAATAAATACCACCCTCTAGCGTATATGTTACTTACTAGGTTGTGTCAAAATTATCACTCTTACATTAGTGGAAGAGAGCTGTTTTCAACACGACTAAGTTTGCAAAGATCGATTAAGCAGAATAGGCGTTTTTTCATAATAAGGTTCTCACTCTCCCAACCTATTATTTGGAAAGATGGACTAAAACTGGTGAAATCAAATATACGCAGAATTTTTAGAAGAATATAATGTTCGTATTTTCAATGCCTCTTAATTAGGCGAAACTTGCCAAAAATTTATTTTTCAATTTTATTTTCAGTTACGCCCTCTAGCGGTGGTCCTACAATTCTATAAATAATTTCCAGATTTTTCTCGAGGCCACTTTTGTTAAATTTTTTTCCGAAGCTGTGATATAAACGGTTTCTGATATATGGCCGAGAGCCATTCTTATTGGGACACCCGGTACGAAGCATTGAGCAGATACTAAACTTTCAGTATATTCTTTTTATAGGTATATGAGCTACATACATTTTGTTCAACGTTTTGTTGTAGTGACTAAGCTGTCGCTAACGGGAAATGATATTCTACCATTATTGTTTTAATTTCCTTTTAGTTTTGTAATATTTATAACTACCCATTCTTTACTGATTTATCACAATTTAACAAAAAAAGTATCAAAGAGTGTGCAATATAAAATTACAACATGATTATTTAAATTACGTCGTTTCTAATAATTTTTTTTCTAACATATCCTATTTATAAATGTTTAATTGTGAAAGGTTGTCCCATCTCTAACCTTTTTTATTACAATTCTCTAAGGCGGATTGCAGCTGGTCTATAAGTGATTATTTTAAAATGATTATATTAGATAAGGTCTAGCGAATGCTCCACTCCCATTTCCTTCCTTCGTAAAATGTCCAAAATAAACTGGACAGAATTATTTCCAACTCGGACAAGTGGTATAATATTTGTTTTGTATATAGGATTATTTGTCAATCAAGGTATTATTTTGTCAAATCAAATTTATAATATCTAATCAACAGTTTAAGGTCTACTAGTTACTGCTTCACAAGAAAGTGGAAGCAAATATGAATATAATATAGTAACAGTGGTCTTATTAACCGAATTTTTAAAATTAGTAACATCAATCACATTATATTGTAAAGAGTATGTATATTCTTCAGCTTATAAATAACCACATTTTTAATTATATAAATTTTAGTCAACCACTAAGTTTGCTTCTGCGAGAGAGTATAAAGAACAAAAAAGTTCTTGCTTTATACTTTTTACCTGCTTTTCTATACTGTATTTACAACAACTTAGCTTTTGTAAATTTGGCTACGTTTGATCCTACTACATATTACTTATTATTACAGTTGAGAGTAGTTGCAACTGCAATTTTATTTCAGGTAAGTTCACTTTAATTTTACATGTTTGATCTAGAATATTCTTACAGGTAATATTTAAGAAACAGTTAAGTAGAAAACAGTGGTTTTCACTAATATTACTTACAACTGGCTGTATGTTAAAAGGATGGAATTTTACACAACCGAGTACAAAAGAAGATGCAACTCACTTAGTTAAATCTACAAGTATATCATTAGATATACATGCGGTATTAATTTTTGTACAATTAATGTGTTCCTGTCTAGCTGGTGTTTATAATGAGTATCTTTTAAAAAAACCAGGAGCTGACACACACATTTTTATACAAAATGTTTTCATGTATTTAGATTCAATATTATGTAATATATCACTCTTACTTGTCCAGGGAGATCTTGATGCATTTTCTTTAGAGAATGTTAAAAAAGTATTTCATTATAAAGTTATATTGGTTATGCTAAATAATACTGCAGCAGGTATAGTTACCAGTTTCTTTTTGAAAAGTATGAATTCTATCCTAAAAACCTTTGCTGCTGCACTCGAATTAATATTTACAGCAATTCTTAGCTACCTGTTTTTTAATATACCAATTTATTTAAACACCATTTTAGCAATATCACTTGTATTGTTTTCTATATATTTGTACTCACAAAACCCTGTTTCAAATCTCAGCATTAAAACACCCTCTTCAGAGGAAAAGGAGGCTTTGATGGAAAATGTATAAAATTGTTTATATTAAGTTACATCGAATATATAATTTTTGTTGATGAAACAGTAAAGTTGTGCAAAACTGTAGACATATAAAAATAGGCTTGGTCTTAATACTAGATTGAACTAATATTTTGTCAAGGTTACGTAATTAAAAACTTCAACCTTTATAATAATAATGCCTTATGTAGTTAATCATTTAATATAAAAAAGGTTATAAGCTAATTTGATTTTATTTTATTCCCTTTATGTCTTCGTTTTAACTTCTTTATCTGTTGTGTACTAACATCACTACTTTTGATTGTAAGGTTTTGATCGGCAACATCCTTTTTGAATACATCATCTAGAGGATTTAAATTATAACTTGTCAGTGGTTTTGATGTCTCTGCTTGTAATTTTTGATGTTTTTTGGACACATACTTACTAATATAATGTAAAAATTAAAAAAAGAAATATTACACATTTCATTAACTTACTCTTTTTTTGCTAAAAGTCGAGTGTGACGTCGATATTTTGCTGGACTTACATAGTTTGGATTTTCCCATAACGGTGAACCTCCAAAACTACCTGAAAATATTTTAACAGGATTTAAAACAAAACGAGGCCCAACTTCGCTAAGAGCTCCATCCTCCGAAAGAATTTGGAAGTTTCTAAACCATATTCGATCATCCAAAATAGTGAATGTGTAGACATGATCGAAAAAAGGTTGACTCTTCGGATGTTTATTTGGCACACCAAAAATTTGTACAAATAGCTCCTTTAAAAGAATATAATGGGATGTTTCTGAAAATTTAGTATCGAAACTAAGTAAAGGTCTGGAGCCTCTAAGACAATTTCCTGTTAACTTTAATTCAGCCATGGTGTGAACTAGAAATAAGAATGAATTTACAAAAAGAAAAGGTTAACATGGCTGTATAATACTATTATCAACTGCAAATTTTGCACTAGGACCATGGGGTACATTTGACATCCATACATAAAGATCCACTTTTCTTCTACCTTCGAATAATAACGCTTTACTACAATTTTTCATTTCACACATATCGTTAATTATTGATAAAGTTTTTGAACGTTCCATTTTGGGTTCAGAACGATGATGTGGCATTAACGTTTTTAAATCTTGCATTAAATGGCGATACCTAAAATTCATTCCCCGAGAGCAAAAAACCAACACACGTTGTCTATTAATCCATTTATTCTAAAAAATAAAGAATAAGGTTGTGCTTTGTTTTAACCGATACATACAGATTTCTTTGCAGGTGGTTCTTCCACGGCTACTTCATTCTGATTTGTATGTTTTCTTTTTGTTTTTTGCATTTTTATTTTAAACTAATGTTTAAATTAATTAAAGTATTAAGAAACACGTGCAAATGGTTAACTTAACAACACATCGTTAGGTTAGAAAAACAAATCACAGTTACGGGCACGCGTATATGACAATCTTATTATTGGACTAAAGGTGTGTATAAATGCATTACTCTTAAATAACAGTTGTATATAATCACAGTTATTTTTATTGGTAATATCACAGTAAAGATATATAGTTAACGTTAGCTATACACTGTGTCTCTTGAATTTCTGGAAATTCCCATGTTAAAATAAACTATTGTAAATATTGGCTCCCCTAATTATTCTACAGTAAAATGTCAAATGTAAAACTTCTTAAGGAAAAAAGGCTGCTTCTTATGTTACAATTTCATTTACATTTGGTTCATCCGTTTTCGAGAAATTGAGGAAAAACTTAAGGGCTTTTTCGTAACTGGTCAAGGTTGCTTTGCTTTAGAATGACAATGCTAACAATAATTATTAGGTAATTGTCATTGTAAATCATTCATTGTTCAAAAACAATTCATTCATCATTAAAAGTTTATTTGGGACAGATTATTACTTTTTAAAGAAAAATTTGTTTATAAAAATGAATTATTACACCATTGAAGAAAAAGTAAAATTTTTTGAATGGCATTACTCTGGCAATTCACTTAGAAATATCAGAGATTTGTACTGGGCTAGTTATCAAAACCGGCAAATTCCAAGTGCAAAACAATTTCAAAAATTATCAACTTATTCAAATCTACCGGTAACGTTAATAAGCCATATAATTGTCAAGATATTAAACCTCTGGGGCAAAATGACAGAGATTACATGGCTTATTAACGTTACCGGTTACGAAAAAGCCGGTAAGTTTTTCCTAATTTTCTCGAAAACGGATGAACCAAATGTAAATGCAATTTTAACATAAGAAGCAGCCTTTTTTCCTTAAGAAGTTTTACATTTGACATTTTACTGTAAAATAATTAGGGAGCCAATATTTACAATAGTTTATTTTAACATGGGAATTCCCTATGTCCAGAAATTCAAGAGCCACAGTGTATATCTATACTATGGTAATATCCAGAGGTGTGTAACTATTCTGAATAAATAATTAACGCAGAGGGTGGGGAGAGTGGACACTCGTATAGGCAATCTTGAGATAAGTATACTTCCTCCCAATTATATACAGGGCAGCCATAGAAAGTAAAAATTACTGAGACTCTACTACAAACAGTGGCGACAAGCAGCGATTGGCTCCGCCCATCGGCCATTAAGAGGCAAAATTTTTGGCGGGTTTGTATTATTAGCACAGGAAATTCAAACGTTTTGTTTAAAATCGATTATTTATGAGGCATTTTATTGAAATATGATATTTTAATTTGGTGTTTTATGAGAAAGCCGAGTAGCTGCGTTAAAAAATCTGTTATACCTAAAAAAATTGTGTTTAAGACAGTTTGAAAAAATAATTATGTTATTATCATTATACTTTTAACAGTTTTTTTTTTATAAAAAATATTAATATTTTGAGTTCTGTTAATGCTTATTCGTAAAAACCATTTATTTGTAATATTAATTGCTTATTTCAGTAAGCGAATATTGTTTAGAACAATGCAGTCTAAAGAACAAAACCAAGATCATGTGAGAAATGTATATTTGATTCACATACATATCCAGTTCATACTACATTCTATTTATTATTACAGATAATAATCACTAACTACTAAAATTTACTAACAATAGCTATAATTATTCAATTCAATGCCTGCATCTACTTTATTATAAAGAATTTAACTCGTGTATAAAAAATCGTATAAGTCGCAGTGCACTTACTACAAGAATATTTCATTATTGTTTTCTTCTTAATATGCAGTACTCACAAAAAATAACACGGCAACAAAACTGCGAATAAACAAAATAGTGTTTATGGGGACCTCGTTACACCACACCACTTAATGTTATTATAACATTCTGTATTTTTATTTACACTATATTTACAAGAACCTAGAAAAATCTGGAAAACTGGAACTGTGGCAGGATCTGTAACCAACAAAATACACCCACGTCCTACACAAAATTAAAAAAACACCGAACGCGTTTCGATAGCTACGGTATCATCATCAGCGGTTGACTAGCTGATGATGATAGCGTAGCTATAGAAACGCGTTCGGTGTTTTTTAAATTAACATCAATAATCACTTTTTTATAATGTAAAAACGGGACAATCTAAATACAAAACACGCTGCTTAAATATCAACAAAGAAAATTTTCCTCTTAATGGTGGCCGACCACGTGACTAGTCTGCCCTATAAAAATCGATACATCGATTGTCGCCACTGTTTGTAGTAGAGTCACTGTAGCAAAAATAACACAGATTACTGCACAATGCATACTTAGTTGTAAGATACATAATTTAGTAATGTTTTGATTGGATGTTTAGGTGTATATGATTGACGTTTACCATTATAGCGCTTGAAAGTTTTAAGTGTCTTTTCTCTAAATTTGTTTAACATTTTTGGTAATTTATTTATAACTTTCGGTCTGTAGCGTCCCCCGGGTACCCTATCTTGAAAAGCGTAATTTGAAATTATTTGCAACAATGCAAATTCAAGAACAAAGCAATCGTTAACTGATTTATCTTGACTGGCAATAATGTTACTATTACTCAAATTAATTGCCTGCCTTACTTTGACTTTCCTGTCGATAATTAAAACATTAGAATTTATTCACAAGTCTGATATTTAATTACTCGCAAACCTCAAATCTGATCAATCAAAGCGGCTGTGTAGTAAAAAATGAAACTACTCAAATTAAAATCAACGAGCTTGGCCCTGCGGTGGTTCAGCCCGTTAATATACTATATACAATAAAACCCACTTTATTCATAAATAAGTAATTGTACAAGTACATTAATAAATCAAACGACACAAAGAACGGGTTAAATATATAACAAAACACCATTCAATCAGGTTAAAGTGCGTACAAAATTATAACATTAAGAGTTTAGTTGCACAGGAACACAATAATAAAAAAAACACATGTAGTCACACGCACAATTGGGTCATAAATAATTAAAATAAAAATCATAACAAACATCGTAATACCAAACATGTGACCCTTTAAAACCAATCATGCAGGTCTTTAAGTACATAAGCACATAAAACAATAAATCAAATTACGGTACATATAAAATACATGTAAAATTGCACAGGTCATAATAAGGTAAAGACAAGGACAAAAAAAATAGACAAGGAATTTACACGTACCCAATTGTTTAGTGACCACTAAAGCACAGAATACATAAGTCAAATTACAATAAATCACATACAAAGAGAAATCAGCTCGCTGGCAAATAATTCTACCTAACCACTGACACAAAAAAAACCCATTAAAACAAAGCCTTACAAGGGTAAGTTATAAATAGATCATAACATCGTGACCGGTATATACATTTGAGTGCTTTAGCAAAATACATCGTCCCTTTCTCAGGTTACACATTCATCTATACAACAATAAAAATAAAATTCAAGGTGTTTAATGGTTATCTGGAAGTGTATCCACTTAACAATTGCCTTTTACAATTAGTTACCAGCGGTATCATGTACCCGTTCACCAGCCCACCTCTACACAAGTGGAAGGGAAGGTGTCCCAGGGGGCGGGGCTTGTGACGTAAAACAAGTGGGGGGGATAGTGCTTGTGTACTACTGATACTCGCTCTATAAGTACATATTTAATTTGTTGTTATACTAGTAGTAAAACTTGCTTTGCTACTGATAACCGCTCACATTGAAGCCGCCGAGTATTAGGTATACTAGTAGTTGTAAATTGCTTAATTGAATTTAACTTAATAGATACTTGCTCCAGAATTGAATTTGAAAATATTTAATTTAATTTAATTTACTTGTAGTAAAAATTGCCTTGCTACTGATAACCGCATATTTAAATTTTAACCGTTGAAATTTGATTAGATTGAGAAAGCTAGTATTTATTAACAATTATTACATCGATCATCAGTCATTGGTGAAGGATCCTTGTTTGTAAAAGGGGACCTGTAACCTTTGTCTACTACCGTAATCACCGTCCGCCCGGATTAATTCTGTTTTAGAAACATCTACCGCCGGAAAACACCCTAAATTATCCTCCGTTGGGAGACCCGAGCCAGCCGTTTGGAAACCGCAGACGCTCAAGATTGGATCCAAAGACCGCCTGGACATTATCTTATTTTTGGGTGGCGCCCGAATCCGTTTCTAACCCCTGGAGCGAACAACCGCTGTCCTCAAACCGTCTAGGAGTCGACACCGAAATAAAATCAATACCGTAACTTGCAAATTATTTTAAATAAGTTTTCCAAACGAGTCTGAATTTTTGTATTGGTGGTCGTTGAGGGCAAGCTTCACTTGCCACCACCGAAAAAACCCATTACAAAGGATCTGAAATTTAGTTTTTGTCCGTTCATGTAATGTGCGCAGTCCTTAATAAAATTTACTCGAACGTTTGATTAATATTCAGATTTCCATAAAATTGAAAAACCACACACCCACAGTGTGACGTTATTCTTTTTGAGATGCACTAGTGATTGTTCATGTAAATGTAACATTTTGTCTTAGTAACTTTTAGTGTTTAAATGTAAATAAGTATGGCGTTTCTATTAGTTATCTGCACCTTCAATACTCAAATCTCATTTTAACCCTTTCTGCCCCAATGATGCCATTTGGCATCACTCGCGTTTAATAGATTTTCAGGTTTTGTTTTGTTTTGCTAGAAATCTGTTTGGTTCAAATACGTGTTATCTAATGTTCTACATGGCAGCTTTTGTACATCTTCAACGCATATTGGTGTAGCAAATATTTACGAAAGATCGGCATCTTGTTTGAGTGTAACTATCGTTCACACAGACGCTTTACTTGTTTATATAAATTAGTGTCTTATTCTTTTAGTTTATTATCAAAAACACTATATAGTGGTGTAAGTAAACTTTATAACTAAATTATAAGTAACTGATATGACGCTTTTGGCTTTACAATTAGTGATAACTCCATAAAATATACATGATTCCATTTGGCATCAGTGGGATTTAATAATAGTTTATTTAGTTTTCCATAAGTTTATTATTTTATAGATGTTACCTAGAAGAACAGATATTAGTTTGAACAAATTAACTGATGAAGAGATTATTCAGCTTATAGAAGATTCTGATGTCGAACTCGGAAACGGAAATAGAAGTGCAACATTCGGAGGATCGTGAACAAATTAAGCAAGTTCTATCTGTTCCATGAACATCTTCGTCGCTGTTATTGCAAATAGACGTTGAACAAAATTCAGAAAATGAAGCTGACTCTGAGACAGAAAATTTACCTCCCACTGAAAATAGAAAAAACCGCAAACGTACAAATCTCAAATGGAAAAATAAAAGCATTGACCAAGTAAATGTTGAATATTCTGGCCAGTTTTCTGATCCACCCGTAGAATATCCTTCACCATATGGATACTTTCAGAAGTTTCTAACAAGGGATATGCTTGAAAATTTAGCTAAGCAAACTAATTTGTATTCTGTTCAAAAAAAGGGTGTCTATAAACACTAATAAATTAGAAATAGAACAATTTCTAGACATACACGTCCTTAGTGGTATTGTCCAAATGCCTTCTTATAAACTGTATTGGGCCAAACAGACCAGATTTGCACCAATAGCGGATATTATGTTTAGGAACCGTTTTGATAACCTAAGAGGCATGATACACATTCATGATAATACACACATGTTGGTTAGAGATGACCCTAATTATGACAAACTTTTTAAGGTCAGGCCCTTTATTACAGCTTTACAAGAAAATTTACGTACGATAGCACCCGAAGAATATAATAAGCATAGATGAAAGTATTATTCCATTCAAGGGACATTCTACCCTCAAACAATACATAAAATATAAACCCCATAAGTGGGGCATAAATGTATTTGCACCAGCCGGGGCTAGTGGTACATTGTATGCTTTTGAAGTTTATGTTGGTGAGGGAACTGTAAAAGAAGAGTCTAACTTAGGAATTAGTGGAGACATAGTTGTTCATCTTATCAAGGATTTAACTCCACATAAAAGTTTCAAAGTTTTTTCCGATAATTGGTTCACATCATATAATTTACAGCAACACTACAGGAAATGGGGTATTTGGCCACAGGTACAGTTCGCATTTCACGTTTACCTGGGAGTATATTATTATCAGATAAGGAATTTCAGAAAAAAATGGAGGATCTTTTGGTGTTCGCACTGAATCCACTAAAAACATTACAGTTGTAAAGTGCCATGGCAGTAGATGTGTTTACATAGTATTCACCTATAAAGGACAACATCCTATTGATACCGTAGAACGATGGTGTTCTAAAACAAAGAAACGCATTACAGTACAACGATCCGCCATCATAAAGGAATATAATACGTTCATGGGCGGTGTAAATCTTCACGACATGCTTGTGGAATTTGTTGTGGCCGTGTTAAAGTGGTAGGAAAAGAATACATGAAACATCCTGTATTATATAGTAAAGATAGGTTAAGTTGTAGTATGTTTAATCCCAGAATAGAGAGAGTCAGAAGTGTCACTCAGTGTCGGCACCTTTGTTGTCAGTGGTCACAAGTTGACCTACGCGCAGCTGCTGGGCGCATTGTAACTGACAAACGTTGCCGCATTTCGTATTGGATGTAATCATATATGTATGTTGCCAGATTGAATGAAATACTCCAAATTTTAAAACGACTACTACTAAATGTAATTGATGAATTTGCAAAACTACAAATAAACTTAAAAGTTCGGATTAAGCAAAGAGCGTTGCACGTTACTAGTATGATCAAATGTCATCAGTATTGTCCTATGAATTATTTTATTTTAGGTTATGGTTTTTTACAGTTCCTTTAGTGTAAGTGCTTTCTTAGTTTATTTGTGTGCTTATAGGATTAATCCATTTACACATGTCAAAGTTACAGAATAAAATATAAAACAGTTATATATATATATATATATATATATATATATATATATATATGTGTATATATATATATATGTATAGATTACCTTTAACAACCATCCTAAATTTTAATATCATATTGGTACTGTTTAATATCATGTCACGTGCAACATTTTAGGATTTCCAGGACTATAAAGTAATTATACGATTTTAAAATGACATGTACTCAATACCTACGTGACATCGGTAATATGTCTTACGACTGCACAACAAAGTTAATACGAAACTATTTAGGCGAAATGATTGTCATGAGAAACCAGGTAGGACCACTTACGTTGTGTAAGAGTTGTTACAGAATATGTGTTGTGGATATCTAAGAAAGGATAAAATAAAGGTAACACAATAAAACACAGTATATAAATTATATATTATATAAATATATTATCAGAGGAAAAAATAATGAATTCATTATTTTCAAAATATATAATCAACAACCCTCAACTATTGTTTTAACAACTTCATAGATCTTTGTCTATGAACAACTTATATTTGTAAGCACACCTTATTTCTATCCTATCTAAATAATACTACAACCACCCATATTCACTAAATGGTTTGAATACAACCCACCTTCTAATTTATAAAATCAAATAGGTACAGATGCACCAGTTGTGGTAAATCACAAAGTAGTCTAGATTTGAAAAACATACAGTAGATAGAAAATACATTAATTAATATTGAGTGTAGGTACATTGCAAAGAGAGATGTAAAGTGATTAATTTTAGTGAAGGGCGGAAAAGTTACTAATATCTTAAAATACATAACAATTCTTACAAATGCAGTAAGTTTATAATTTTTTTATTGGTCTTACTGTGTCTTCCGTGGTTTGGTTCTCTGAAACTTCTATTGGCATATTTGAGAGTATAGAATACTTTCATTCGGACAAAAGGACAACAGATAATCAATATTAAAATCGTGCAAGGCTTTGCAAACGGAATTTTTGTAATTCAAGTTTTATTTTATGGCCAATATTGTCTTCAATTGACAGTTTTGGAAATAATTCACAAAATGTTGTATCCAAATGAAAAATATACAAATAAAAAGAATTAGGTGGCATTGTTAAGTTTCCAAATGTATTCTTTTGTCCATTCTCGTAGGCTCTAAAATAGCACAGCATAGTTTCATTTTGTAAAATTTCACTATTTTCTTGGGAAAATTTTCACATAATTCACATATATGTTTTGTTAAACATTTTTCATTAGGTATCCAGAGACCCAGGCTAAGGCGTTTTTCGAGGTAACTGTGTATTAAAATAATCATTGGGATTAATATGCAACACTTCATTAAATATATTTTCTTTAACACTATTTGCGAGAATAACTTCTGTTGCATTGGTCGCTTCTTCAATGTTAAAGGTACTTAATAGTTCATCAATATCTGGGATGCAATTGGCACCGTCTACATGTCGGAAGAAGTTTAGACAAAAAATATTTTTTTAAATGCATAGTGGAATTGAATCGGTGTTGGGTTCAAATTGCAACCTCCTTTTTGCCTTATACTTCCAAACATATTCTCAAGACAATCTTGATTTAGTCGTCTCATAAAAATTACTTTTGTAGTCGGTTGCAAATCTTCCCATAACATCAAACAACCTGTAATTGTGGTTTGCCAACCGTCTAAAAATTTCATTGTCCTTGTAACATCCTTACCAACGCTGTTAATAATTTTTAAGGTTTTAAATTCATTTTTCATACTATTTAGAAAAATTATTTGCTGCCTACTTCCCACAAAAGGTCTATTAAACTCTTTGGATGCATATTGATAAGAATTTAACACATCGAATAATTTGTCTATATTAGATACAAACTTGGCTGTACCCATTGCAGCTTGTGGCAAATAGCCAAATGAAATTAGTGTTTCTAGTCCTGTCGCTACAGAAGAACTAAGTACTTGAGCTGCTAAAGCGACATTCATTTTCTGAAATGGTGTTGGATCCAAATGTGCATTTGTTAACTTAGGTACCATTCTAAATGACATTTCCTTATCTCTATTGTATAACATTTCTATATACTTAAAATCAATATTATCATTATCACTTATAAACGTATATTTTAAAAAATTATTCCTAGTTGATTTCAAAAGATGTGGTGTATCAAACAGATGGAATATTCTTTTACCATCTACTCTAAAATATGGTTTATCTGGAGTGGCTCCTACATCTTTTGAAAACTTCACAAAATTAGAACCTTGATCAGTTATTAAAGCGCGAACTCTTAGTCCAATATGATTTAGCTTTACTATTGCGTTGAAGATAATATCTTGCAAGTACTGGACTTGGCAACTATTGGTTACAAAGAAAAATGCGATAGGTTGCTTCCAATTCTGATGGATTCCTCTAGCCATAAGTGCAAGTGCACTGTTTGCAGGAGAATATGATTTCCTATCATTATTCTGATGGAAACCAATTATAATATCTTTTGAACGATTATAAAATAAATGGGTTTTTACAGACATTTCATCCGCACATAAAATGCAATCCTTTCCCTTTTCATTTAAGTTACCTACTTTAATCGCAACCATTTGAAAAATAAATTCATTGAAACCTGATGTAATATCCCACTTAGTGGTTAATCTACACAAAGTGCTCTTGGAAGGTAATCTAAATGTCTCTTTTAAAAACCTATAGACTGACGGTCCTAAAAAATAAACTGTCAACGCAAACTGCTTAAAAAAATCACTGTATCTGGATCCCTTTGGCTTCTTTGATGCAAGCTCTATTTGCATAATGAAAAAATTTGCCATTCCTGTACTGAATGTGTTCTTACAAAATCTGATAAAATTCTCCTTTGTACAATCATCCTGTGCTGGTTGTGATGCTTGTGTAAATGATTGCCGTATACATCTTCTTTTAAGATTATGAATTTCAGCTCTTAAAGTGCGTTTTCTTGGAGAAGACAAGCTAAGCTGAGGAGGAGTTTGACTTCCTTTATGAGATGTATCTGTAAAATGAAATATTTCCACAATTACATTAATTTATCACAAACTAATCATTATTAATTATGTGAATCCTTATAATTAAAGCTATCTATGACTGTTGATAAATTTGTAGGTAATTTATATGAACCTACCAAAACACTTTGAGTTTTTAATGTAAACAAGTTGTTGTTGCATATAATTTAATATGTGATCGTAGCTGTATGTTACGAGAACGAGAACCGTATCTGAAACAACAAAATGCTACTGCCTATTATTAAATTTTACATAAGTACCTAATGGCGAAGATTTAACAGTTGACCCTGTTGTGACGACTTCATCATGTACTGTTGTCGTTGGTGAATCATTAGGTACCTTATGAAGTACACCACTCGAAGTAGTGGCAATACTGAATGCTAATAAAAAGATACAATCAGGATTATTAATTTCATTTTAAACGTAGTTACCTTTAAACCCTTGGCCTTCTTCAAACAACGTAGGTTCAGCATTCTTCGTAACCTTGAACGACACATTCCCGCTAACATATTTTCATGGAAATGTTGACTGCAAACTCGCCTATTGAGAAGAGTTTTTTGAGATTCTTGTGCTAGATCTGTTCTTCCGATGCATTCCAACCATTGTTGCCTTCTGAAATAAAATAATGCTAATTGCTAATAATATATTACTTACGGTTTACATACCTTTTGACCTCTTTAGGTACTCGGAAAAACTTCAAGTGTTTGCTGTTTCCACTATTATTATCACAGCACAGTATTCGAATCCCATTTTACAACAGTCAAAGATAAAATCCTTAGTATTGACAAAACTATCAACACACGTAACTAATTTTATTAATCTGTCCACACTAAGAATCACAAAACAATTAACACCATAAAACAATAACCAAAATTAACACACTCAAAGATAATTAAGGAAACACGCATCTAACAGTTGATTGCCGATATACGCCATATTGAAATGTTAATAAAAAACGCGGTAAATTCAAATATACTAATTTAACCCCAAAATCTATTCTGGGATTTAACTATTCGTCCTCGTAACGTATGCGCACAGCAGTTGCGCGAATATCAACCGAGACCATAAATATCCAAGAGTGACACTTCTGACTACTCTCTATTCTGGGGTTTAATACACGTTGACATCACATTCAGTAATAATGTATATGTACAGTTCTTGTATTACAATTATATTAATAAATGAACAATACCGTTTCAATACGCTGGTACTTCCGATACAATAGAATTATACCGCATAAATATACGTGCCAAATGTTTTTACCTGCGGACATTTTTTTATTTTGTTGATGTTTTAGTATTGTCAACTCTTGGCTGCTCTATCGACGATATTGCAGACAAAATAATGAGAAATATCAAACCTTAGATTAGGAAAGCCTAGTCTAAGTATCAAACATTACTGCAGGTCCGCACAGAAATTGCAAATGCTTTGCTTATGAGTGGAAAAAGTTTGCAGAAAAAATGAGGTCGCCATTACTTGAAAATTCAAGGAAAATTCATCTCAGTTTTGTAAAAAGATCTTTTTAGGGCTAGACCTGTCAATGATGTAAGATACGATGGTTTCGGACATTGGTCAGATCATTCTGATCAGAAACAGCGATGCAAACTCTGCATAACGGCGTATTCCTGTGCGAAATGCAAGAAATGTAAAACAATTTTTGTTTTAATAAAAATTGTATTTATGATTTTCATGTCAAAAATTAATAATAGTATGTAAGTAAAGGTTGGTGTTGTATGATTCTCCAAAATAGTTTCCTAATTAAAAGATAAAAATTATTAACGGCATTTAACTCATTTTATCCCCAGTGATGCCAAATGGCATCATACTTGCTATCTAAAAAAATTGTAAAAATTATTTAACTCTATAATATTGTTAAAAAGTCCTAAATTAAAAGAAAATTAAAAAAAAATTGTTTAGTTCTATAATTAAAAAATGTGGGTCAGAAAGGGTTAATACCCATAAAGCAGAAATAAATCTGCGATATATTGGTATTTTAAAAAAGTGAGTTGTCTATTTTTGTCAATAAATTAGCCTAAGTTGACCTACATCCGTTACTCTCACTAATTGGTAATTAACGCACAAAGTGGTTGTAGATTGTCATATATTTATATAATATATATGATTTTGAGTTAAGATTGTTTCGTTTAAACCTTTCATTTAATTTGAAACCTAATTGAGCCCCAAAGAGAGTACGTACCTGAATTCTACTCTGGCATAATGTAATGGCACATACAGTGTGACCAAGTTCATAGGTGTTCCACTGTTTCGTTTCTGCATTATTCTGTGGTCTTTTTGTAAATTGCCGGTAAAAATTATCCGCATTTTACTGACTGTTTTTTATGTGAAAGAGATCTAAAAGAAATAATTAATTTATAATCTTTCCTCTCCTTTACATTATCTAGCCCCTCTAATGAAATTTGGTTTAAAGTGTTCCGTTTATAATTTAATTATTCTCTGATTATAACCTTAAACTAGACGAACATTCTCGAGCACTTTTTTAATGTAAAAAAAAAGAAAAATGTTTTGTAATAAATTATACCAAAAATGCGTTTATTTGTTTAAACAAACTGATCGTATTGTATATATTAATTTCAAACGTAAACTAGTCAAATTAGCTTTCAAACAAGATAACAATAACGATGATTTACTCATAAGGTGTAAACGGAAAGAGTATAATCAAAACAAAGGAGAAAAACACGAACAATTTAAAGAAATAGTTTTGGCATCAAAAGGATGGACTCATAACAAATCGAAAGGAGATTATTTCATTGTTAATCCTAATACATACTCCGAAGAGAGCTCACATTTTGAATTGTCAGAATTAGGATTTCACAGTAGAATTGTAAAATGCCTGCAAGATAATAATATAAAAACGTTAACTGCGTTTCAGAATGATGCAATTAGAACAATATCCGAAGGAAACCATAGTATTATTGCTGCAGAAACTGGTTGTGGAAAAACATTGACTTATCTATTACCAATCTTAAGTAAATTACATAATAGTGCACCTGTTGGTGTAAATACCCCGAGAGCATTGATTTTGGTACCAAGTAGAGAACTTGCTTACCAAATTGGATCAACGGCCGAAAAGTTAGCCAATGAAATTAACTTAAAGGTAAAAGTTATTGTTGGAGGTCGTACGAAAAAAGCAATGTTAAATCCAGACTTTTCAGAAGTCGATATTTTAATTGGAACACCAGGGGCAATTGGAAAGCTCAGCACTATTGGCTTATATAAACTAAATCATGTCATAAGTGCTGTTTTAGATGAGGCAGATACATTAATTGATGACAGTTTTATAGAACGATTAACTGGTATAATTAAAAGATTAGGAAAATCTCAAATAATTTTAGTATCTGCAACATTACCAACAAATATTCCAGTTATTTTAGAACCATATAATGAACATTTTGTAAAAGTAACATCTCCATTGATACATAAACCTTTAAATCATATTACACAAGTATTCATGAGAACTGGTAAAGCAACAAAACCACAATATCTACTTGAAATTGTTAAAAACACCTCTAGTCCATTACTCATCTTTACTAATCGTAATGAGACTTGCAATTGGGTGTCACGGTTTTTAAACGAAAATGGAATTCAGCCTTCTAGAATAAATGGAGATATGAATTATGCAGATAGAATTGTTCAATGGAACCGCTTTCAATCACAAAGGAATAGAATTTTAGTAGCAACTGATGTTTGCTCGCGAGGAATACATATAAGTAATATTAAGCATGTTATTAATTACGATTTTCCTTTCTACGTTGCGGATTATTTACATCGTATTGGAAGAACAGGGCGGTTTGGTGACAAATTTTGTAAAGTTACCAATTTCGTGTCAAACGATTCCGAAATTAAGTTAGTTCAAAAGATTGAGGTGAGTTGTCATTTGTGATGTTTAATTTTACTGATAATAGTAATTTTAGTTAGCAATACGAAAGAATGAGACATTACCAAATGTAGATGGTAACATCACTAGAATTGTGCAAAAGAAAATATTGCGTAAATTGGGCGAAGAGTATTTAATGAAATAAAACATGTACAGTTTTAATAAAATTATATTACATATTGTTCAAGTCTTTATCACTACCACTATCACTACTTGTATTAGAAGTATCATTATCGGAGTTATCACTTTCAGTATTATGATTCCAGTTTTTAGGTATTGAATCATCACATTCTTCTCGGTGCTTCTTAGTATCAAAACTTGAGGGCCATACACCGTCTTTTTTAAAATATTTAATGTGATCATTGGTCAACAAACGAACCATTTCAGCCTTAACACGATCTCCTTCTTCGATTGGTTCCACTAAGATAAAATCACCCCTTTTAACCCAAACATTTTTTCGAAATTTTGTTGGCATACTGATCAAAAATGTGGAAGCATCAGGTGCTTCAACTTCATGGAGATTATTTCCTTTGCTACTAATTACTTTTACGATTGTTTGGTTCTCTGTTGGAGAAGCAAAGTCATCTTGTAATACCTCCATTAAGACATGTTTACGTTTTGTGGCTCGTGACATTTCTGAAACAAATATAAATTTTAGTGAATGGACACAAGTCATAACCCAAAAACCTTTTTTTTTTATTCCACCAAGTAAACTTTCCCCCTGCTTTTAGAATGGCTCGATGAATATCGAGCGATTCTCCATTTGGAATATTGTAACCACTTGTTAGCCCATGTGGGTTTGACGGTGTTTTACAATCTTGTTTTGCTTCTTTTCGGAGTACTGTATCAACCTCTACAGACGAAAAGAATGCAATGGACATTGGCAAATTATTCATACCAAGTTTTGCCGAACAATATGATCGTACCAAAAGATTTGTTACATGCATTGCTAATGCGGCTTGATATTTATAATCATTTTGTACTAAATATCTTACTTCATCGTGAAAGCTGAGACAAAATCTTGCTCGATTTTCCATAATCCAACGCATAGAAACCAACATTAAATGCAAAAAATCAACGGCCCCACTTTGCACAACCCAATTAATCCTTGTTGGTAAAAAGCGATCGTTTGTTACGTATTTTGGTTCTAATGCACGACTTAATCGACAGTTGAGAAATGGTGTAACCGGTTCTGGATTATTTGCGATTTCTTCTAAACGATTAAACATTGCTGATTCTGTCCCATCTAACCATTTTCCATTATAAAACATTTCGTCAAGTTTTTTATTATAGAGCTTGGCAGTCTTCAATGCTTCCCAACGTCCGTACGGTTTATCAGAGAGATCTGTTATAAATTCTTTTTTTAAATCGAATATTCTTTTTCCTTTAGTTAGGGTAAACATTTTATTGGCTTTGTTCCGTATTTCACCTTCAGACATTGTCGGATTAAACTGCTTAAGTAATTGTTCGGCAAAATTCTGACCAGCTCCATAAATTCTTGCATAGTTAATGACTTTAGCTTGATCTCTAGAAATACCAATTGCTTTAGCAGTTACACTATGCATATCGGTTCCCTCAGATTTATTTCCACTTAGAGTCATCCAGCCTAATGGTGTAGCCCCATGTATTTTTGCGAAATGTGCATCTCCAAGAATTGATGCAATCCACAATTCTTGAGAATCTACATCGGCACCTACAATACTGTATCCTGGAGGTGCTTGTACCATACTTCTCAATTCTGAGCCAACTCTTTCCACGTGAGCGTTAGATGCAGTCATCCAAGTAGGTTCCACCGCTCTTCTTGTTAACGTTCCACTTACTACAACCTGAGGTAATATTGCACCAAATTTTTGTTCATCAGACTGCCAATGTTTAGGTAAATATTTTTTGTCTAACCATACGATCATTTGTTCCATAATACGATTACGGTTATTACGCCAATACGATAACATTCTTTCGATCGAAAGAATTTTTTCAGCGCCTTTTGTATTTCCAGTTAAAACACTTTCTGAGAATTTGATTAAGAAGTCTTTTGCTAATGGGTTCCCCACACGATGAGAAGGTCCATCTTTGTGAGGTAATTTATAGAACCAACAACAGTTTTCTAGTACAGTGTTATTCCACACTCCTGAACCTTGAAAAACTTCAACTTTAACATACGAATAATCCAAGGGGTGCACCACTTTGTAATATGTCCGAATAATTAGAAATGTAATTTTTACATTTAATTTATTGTAAGTTATGTTATGAACGAATAAGTTCAAAGGTAAATATGTAATTAAAAATTATTATTTATTTTATTAAATACATAAAAGTTCACCTCGAGTAGGATTTGAACCTACAACCTGTACTCTAGCAAAGTACAGGTCGTAGGTTCAAATCCTACTCGAGGTAAACTTTTTATTTATGTATTTAATAAAATTAGTAATAATTTGTAATTTTTACATAGTTATTACATAATTCATTACGTAGTTTTTTGACCAACTTGCTAATGATATCAAGAAATCAACAAGGATATTTTTTTATAGAAAAATAGATCGTCACTACTCTCATCAAACTAAAATACATTTTTCGTGCGTTAATACAATATCGAATTATTTTGCGCATTATGTAAAAAAATAATAAATAGAAAGTTAGCGTAAATACACTGTTCACTATCAATGACTATTAACCAAGAATAGACCCAGCATTACTTATCATTTTATAAGGAATTGTTTGACTCCAACATAACTCTAGAGCAAAGGGAAAGGGGAGGGGAGCGTTCTGACCGTGAGATTATTAATAACGTTAATGTAACCAAATAATAAACAATTAAAAACAACGCTATACCAATTTTCACGAGTCAAAAGCAGTTGAGTCATAACTAACTTTGTTTCATTACCACTTTTAGAACCTGGTCATTGTGCACAAGAGGATGCAGATAGAACTGATTTAGGTTGGCAATTCTGTCCGGTGTTATCAAGCATTTCTGACATTAAACATTTGACATAACATATATTTTAGTTTATTAGTGAGTTTTGATAGTTGCCAAACTGTTATTTTTTACAATCTGACATCGGCGTCCTCTGACAGTATTAATATTAATGACGCAACTGCTCTGCCTCGTGAAAATTACTATATCATGTATTTTTTTATTCAAAAGTTGTAGTAAAATGTAAAACAGTATTTGCGGTTCAGGTTTTCTAATTTTTGCTTACAGGGGTCTTTGCAAATAATTAATGTTACGTCTATGGTTTGTTTACTTACCGATGAAATGTTAGGTTACGATTTGATTATATATTACGCACTATCTCACCATTATAAAACTTGAGTTATACAAAAAACACAAATAATAACGTTGCGCTTATCTAAATGTTCGAAAAAATACTGCGATAATAATTAAAACAATCGTCAGAATCAGATGTTGTCAACTAAGGGGACAGCCTTTTGAGAGTTTGCAGTTCTGTTGGGACACATACAATTGTAATCAAATAGGTCTATTCTTGGTTAATAGTCATTCGCCCACTATTATAGAAAAAATAATTGTTTGTAATTAATGAATCAGCAAACTCATTGGCATGTTTTAATAAAAATTACATTTTCATCCTTTCTGTCGAATTTATCAATTTACCATGCGTACGTTTAGCCACATAGTTTGTGTTTGGGTATGTTGTGGATACGACAATCCGAAGTTTGCTGTTAAATTTAAACCTTGTTCCCGCTAACAGTGGGTTAACTGCTTAATTGGTTAGATAGGGAGCAAGTTAAAAATAAGTGAACTCTAAAGGAGTACGATCAAGGATGTCTTGATGTGCGTATTGCCTCTATAGCATCAGATCCTGTCCCTCATACCATGGGGTTTATGGTATAGGGGCAAGTTTAAGAGAAATATTATCATTTACGTGTGTGCAGACAGCGGTCGCGAGTATTCTTTAAAGTTTCAATATCTTGAATGTCACATTTTAATGTGACACCACCATAAATTAAATTTAGTGAAAACATTTTCTTTAAGTGTTTTGGTTTGGATAATTTTTCATGCCTCACACTTCAGTGGATATTCATGGTACGAAATCATATCATATTTTCCTTATCATATGCACAATTATGAATTAAAAGGTAATGAACGTTTGAAGACGAAGGCTTAGAAGATTTTGAATTAATAAAATTATTGGGCCAAGTAACTGAACCACCACATCCGGTTCACAACAATTATCCTAAAGAGGTCATTGAATTTTACACTAAATCAATGGCCTTGACATTTTTAGATTTCTAAAAATCGACTAATATCTGGATCAATAAACTTTGGGCTGGAAATAATTTGTTTCACATTTTTAAAGGTCAATGAACCCTCAAATCCGGTTCCAGGTTCCTGAACTTTGGTCTAAGACGCTTATTTTGTTTTCGGGAACTGGTTCTGTATTTAGGTTTCTAAGAATACATCAACATCCGGTCCAGGTCAATAAACTGACCCAAGTCAGTGACCTTGAAGAGGTAAATGAACTTTGGTTCTGTTTGTAGGTTACTAAGAATTGTATTGACATCTTCCAGTTTGTTACTCAGCGACCTTGACCTTGAAGAAGTCAGTGAACGTGGGGGTTTGTTTATTACATACGATCCGCTCACGTTTCCAGGAACTGCTTCTATTTTTCGATCTCTAAGAACTGTAATGACACTCCTAGGGGTACGTTAAGCTAATGACCTTGAAAAGGTCACCGAATGATCTTAATTTTTCCCGCAAAAACGCGACGTTGACACATTTTTTATTCCACACTTATTGTTAATTCTCTATCTGTTTCTTTCTTACACATGTAAATTCCCCACATGAGCTAGAAGCAGGGCAGCTCTACTACCAACGTAAACGAAAGTATTTGTAATGAGTTGCTCTTAAAAGGTAAATGTATTAGTAAACGTATGATTCCTGCAGTGGATGGATATTTATTTGAACGGTGTTTTCTTCTAAATCATTGTTACAGTAATGTAAATTGAATAAAATTTATAATTGTTAACATCCACTAGACTGACGTATTCTTTGAAGAAAAAAACCCTGAAGGCAATATTTATATTTATAAAAATAGAAAATTTGTTTAACCCTGCTGTTACCTTCGGGTCTATATGACCCGAAATCAAATTGTTGTTTAGATAACTTTTTTGTTTATTAATGTCTAAAATTCGTAGTTAATGACTTTGTTTCTAATCCATTGAAGAATGAGTTGACTTGTTTGTTTTAATAATTTTTTTTTCCTTATTTTTTTAAACATGATTGTTACATTGATGTTTCTCGGGTCATTATGACCCGAGGCTGTAATACATTAGTAGGACGTATAAATTTGTATTTTCAATTATTTTATATTGAATTTGAGGATAGATAATATGCATATCATCACATGCTTGTTCAAATGTACCTATGCGAGTTACTATAGCATTATCGGCAGGTCTGTAGCCGCGTGTGCAAGTCGAAACAGGAACAGACTTGCAACTTACAGCAGTTATAAATATCATACCGCAGTATGCAACCGACAGTTTTGTTTGTTACGTTGCAGAGTAAAGTGCGGTTTGTTGTACGTACTACTAGTTCTTGCAAAGTGCTGAAATAACAATAATGGCAAAAAAATATTTTAGTGGTGAAGACTTAGAAAAACTTATTGATAATTTGAGTGACATTAGTGACGATGAAGCTTCTGAAGAGGAAGATCATATCAGTGAAGATAGTGATTATGAACAGTCAGACGATGCTTTTTTCGACCATGCTGGACGGACAAATCCTACGCAATTGATGCCACCTGCTCAATCGGCTCAATCTAAAGATAATGCCACAACTTGGATGTTAGATCCATTTCCTGAATCAGGGCGTACAACTAATGCAAATATCATAAAAGTCGCTCCAAGTCCAACTAGATACAGCAATGCACGAGTCCAGGATGTAAAATCTACATTTCAGCTATTTTTCAATAGTTCTCTGGAAAATATAATTTTGAAAATGACTAACATTGAAGGTCGTAGAGTGTACGGTGACAAGTGGCAATAATTAGATGACGTTACGTTGCAGGTTTGTTACTGTTAGGAGGAGTTTACAGATCGCATGATGAATCTACCAGAAGTTTGTGAAATGCAGAAACAGACAGACCTCTTTTTCGCGCAACAATATCGTTGAAACGATTTTATTATATATCACGCGTGTTACGGTTTGATAATAAAGAAGGCTACGGGATAAGTTGGCTCCTGTTAGAGAATTTTGGGACAAATGGGCTGAAATACTACCAAAATTGTACAATCCTGGGCAAAACGTAACTGTGGACGAGCAGCTGGTTGCATTTAGAGATCGTGGTCCATTCAAGCAGTATACAGGGTGAACCGAATTTAATTTGCGTATACAGAGATATCGAAAACCTTAATAGATAGAGTATCGGTTAAATGAGAAATAAGTTTCGTAATTTGTTGGGTAGTACATGAGTATAAAGAAGTTTGGTTTTTTCCAACTAGTTCCGGAGATATTCGACAAAATCCCAAAATGCTCATTTTCGTTTTGTAAGACTAGCGTTGTTATTATAACAGATATCAAAAAAATTAATCTAAACTTTTTTTTTTAAATAAAATTTACTACAACTTGCCATACCAAAAATTTCAATACGACGTTTTATCTTTCAGGACCACCCTCAACAATTTTTTCAAATACGGACCTGGATTTTTACTACAATTTTTGAAGGTTCTTATAGCTTAATACAATGATATAAAATTCTTGACTATTTACTACGTTTCGTCTGTGAAAATCATCATCTTCATGGTTTCTTACTGAAATGAATTAAATTTTTCTACATTTCTTTGTAGGTTTTGTATAATCTTAATACTGCTATGGCATTCCTAACCATACACATTTCATCTATGATCATCATCTATAAGCCTTTGTAATAGTCTTTAAATCAGTATTTATAAAAAATAATGATAATCACAAAATTTAACAGTTCAGAACTTCGTCAACGAATACGAGATGCATTTCAAAAATTACACCCTAAATGGTGGATGCAGCGACATCAAACATGTCAAGGAGGATTGAACTATGTATTCAACAGAATGGATTTCATTTTGAGCAACTTTCATAGCTGGTTTTAAAAATACTCTAATTTTATTTGCTACTGTTAGGTCAGTCTTAAATTATCACATTTGTTCATTATCATTAGATGTGAAATAAACTGTTAAATTTTGTGATTATCATTATTTTTTATAAATACTGATTTAAAGACTATTACAAAAGGCTTATAGATGATAATCATAGATGAAATGTGTATGGTTAGGAATGCCATAGCAATGTATTAAGATTATACAAAACCTACAAAGAAATGTAGTAAAAAACTTAATTCATTTCAGTAAGAAACCATGAAGATGATGATTTTTCACAGACGAAACGTGTAGAATAGTCAAGAATTTTATATCATTGTATTGCTATAAGAACTTACAAAAATTGTATAAAAATCCAGGTCCGTATTTAAAAATATTGTTGAGGGTGGTCCTGAAAGACAAAACGTCGTATTGAAATTTTGATATGGCAAGTTGTAAAATTATTTAAAAAAAAGTTTAGATGAATTTTTGATATCTGTTATAATAACAACGCTAGTTTACAAAACGAAATGAGCATTTTCAGATTTTATCGAATATCTCTGGAACTAGTCGGAAAACCAAACTTTTTATACTAATGTACTACCCAACAAATTACGAAACTTATTTCATTTAACCGATACTCTATCTATTACGGTTTTCGATATCTCTGTATACGCAAATTAAATTCGGTTCACCCTGTATACCAAGCAAGCCAGCAAAATATGGCATCAAAATATGGACGCTTTGTGATAGTGCAAGTTCTTATGCTGTAGAAGTTCAAGTATATACGGGAAAACCACCTGGCGGAAAACCTGAGAAGGACCAGGAGCTGAGAGTAGTTTTAGACCTTACTTATGGACTAAGAGGTCAGAATGTAACTTGTGGCAATTTCTTTACATCGTATAAATTGGGTCAAATGCTTCTCAAAAGAAATCTTACTATGCTAGGGACTGTCAGGAAAAGCAAGCCTGAGCTACCTATCATGGAAGTAAATAAAGTTGTGCATAGTTCCAAATTTTATTTTACTAAAGATACCGCACTTGTGTCTTATATTCCAAAAAAATGCAAGAGAATAATAAGCGACAGAGAAGACAAAAAACCACAAATTATACTTGATTATAGTTCTACAAAAGGAGCAGTTGATACATTGGATCAGCTAATCGGTGCATACACATGCAAACGAAAAACAAATCGATGGCCCATAATCTTATTTTACAACATTTTAGATACCAGTGCCTATAATGCTTTCGTCTTATGGCGCGAAATAAATCCAGACTGGAATATAAATATTTTGTTCAAAAGAAGACTGTTTTTGGAACAACTGGGCAAACAATTGGTAAATCCTTGCATTTTGTCCAGAAAGAAGTAGTGGAGTATATCAATTATTAGACATTTTTTATTCAGTTTTCTTTTTTTTATTTAAATTTGATTGAATTTATTGTAAGTTTCACGTTTCATATAAAAAACATTGCATTAGAGAAATAAAGTTAATAAATGTATAAAAATTGTTATTTTGGTTTTAATTCATATTTCAGGAGTTCGGGTCATTATGACCCGAAGGAGCACAAGTGTATAGTCTTGTCGAAGAGAACAGCAGGGTTAAATGAATATTTTATTTCACTGGCTCAAAATTCTCTTCAAAAATTCTATTTAGTTTTTTCTACAAAACAATTGGGAGGGGGCAACATTTGCAGATACATTTCTGTTCCTTGAAAAAACATTATTTGAAATTATTGCCAACATAAAAAAATTATATTTTTCGGTCCATAAACGGTACAAGGTACACGTCGCGCAGCTTGTATACAAGTATGGGCGATATTATCAGGTACTAAAAAATGTCAGTATTGTTTAAATTGCCCATTTCTGTGCTAATAAATTAATGTAAATAAATATTTTTAAAAGCCGTCATTTGACAGCCACACATGTACGCACAGGCAAATTTTTTATTATTTTGGTCTTCATTCACATAAGCACAACTTATGAACTTCCTTCAGTGGCATCCAATAGGAGGCCGAACGCACAGAACGCGCGCGCATGCGTACAACCACGCACACGAAAATGTTATTATTTTGATCCTCTCATTTTTCAATAGATTTCAGCACAACTTATAAACTTCAGATTGATTCAGTGATATCCAATGGGAGATCGCACGCACGCGCGCGCCACGCACACACGCACGCAAATTTAATTATTTTGATCTTTTCATGTTTAAAAACATTTAAACGCGACTTACAAAGTTCTGATTACTTCACAGTGACATCCAATTAGAGGCTGCGCGCCTCTACATTTAAAGTTGGTAACAATGCACAAAACTGCAAGGATAAAACAAACCCATTTTTAAATTAATGTTTAGTTTTACGTTACACTAAAAATACAGAAGGCCGAAAACGTATAGTACTCTAAGAGATGATATTGTTGATTATAAATGTAAGTTTAGATATCTCAAAAATTTATACACATATCTTAATAGGTACACCCCTTGAAAAATTTAAAACTCACCTTTATAAACCCCACCACTTTTATCCTTTTTAAGTGAACGGTAATACTCAGTTTTTGACAAATGCTGTTCAATTTGACGATCAATGCCTAAGTCAATCGTAGATGTTAGTAAATTCTTTGGTATATTTGCACATTTCTCTATTAACTGTTTTATAGGAATTTTTGTCTCAATATCTAAATTATTTTCAAATGGAATTAATAAACCCCAACCTTTCCTCTTATAAAATGTAACGGATAACCCTCCCACTTTAACCCCAGCAATTTGGGAGTAATTTGCATCGAGGTACTTATCAAATGGGGACCTGGTACCCATTCACACGAAGAATCTGGTTTTGTACATAATTTACGATACCAATTAGGATATCCTGGGAGTAAAGTTTGTACAACGGGTAAATATGATGCAGATTCTTTAAGATAACTGAATTTTTCAACTAAAGGATCTTCCTCATTCTCATGAACTTCATCATTTACACTTTTTGATGCAGTTTTTCGAATCTTAATTTCTTTAACATCCCAGTCTTGATCCCACATCCATAAATCTTCTTTGTATTTATCATTATGCAACAATTGACAGGCCTGATCTGCACATTGTGCCAAAATTATCTTTCGTTCAATATCTAAATCGTCATAAGTTTGTTCTGAATTATGAATATATTTTTCCCAATTGGAATTAATTGGCAAATAAGCAGTGCCCAATTCGAGCATTCCTGCTAAAGTAGCAGGATGTGGAAATCGATCAAGGAACATAGGAAATACCACTTTTAATACATTATATGTAGCTATAACATCATCGGCACAGTAATTCATAACTGTTTGAAATTCATCATAAATATCACTTAATGAACCATCCACAAACAACTCTCGTATTTGTTTTTCAATTTCTTTTCCACAATATAATTTATGAACTTCGTTTAAACTGTTTAAAGAGCTACAACTTATCCACGTTTCATTTTCTTCCTCTCTTTCGTCTGATTTCAAAACAGCCCGTTGGTAACTTGTTAATCCACTGATGCATACATGCAAAGACATTGTATCTACAAATCTGATTCCTGTGTTTTTCAGTCCATATTGTTCTTTTATTTTAGCTCGATCGTAAGATACATTGTGACCTATTACAACTTTTAAATGTTCTGTGTTACCATCACAATATAAAGGTATCAAATCTTTTTCATAATACTCATTAGATGTTACTGGTTTACTGCTTTTTTGTATTAAGGATTCACTAACCCATCCATACCAAGCATCTTTACTAACTGCCGTTGCTAATGTTGGAATTTTACCGGCTTGCATGCATACTTCAACATCAAAGACTATGCAATCTTCTAATGGAGATAAAACAGTTTCAGGATCATGGCTATCAGTGTAGCGAGTCCAACCTGTTTGCATTACCCAACAATTGGGTTTTGGAGGTATAGTATCCAAAATATGAAGAACTAAATCTCGATAAGGTTTCGCTTGCTCTTCGCCTATAATGTAAAAATGCTCTATCAAGTTTTTTCCACGTAAAGGAGGAATTTTAAAATCAACATCAGGCAGTAGCTCAACACTTTTTTTTACCACGCCATGCTTATGCAAATACTTATAACATTGTTCAACAATGTCGTTCTTAGGTTTGTGATCAGAAGTCCTTTAAACACTTGATCACAAATATCATTTGGTAACATTTGTATGCCAACACTATTCACTTGTGGTCCTGCTTTAAGCTCATTCTTGGAGTGTGTCTTTTCTTTTTGTTGTCGAAGAAGAGGTTTTTTCTCATTATTTGGGAGAAAAATTTTTTTAGTTTGCCTCGGTAATGCTTCAAAATCGTGTTTCAAAATATTACAATTTCGTATAAATGTTCTTAAATGTGTACGATACTTATGCTTAGAAAACATTATTTCTTAATACTATTATACCTGATAAATTTAAATAAATTAGTAATATATAAATTAAAAACTTACTTTAAAATTTGCACTGACCTTCCTCCGTTAATCACATTTAACATAACCTAAAAAAAAATTTTAAACTACCAGTGACTGCAATGGGTATATTGGACAAATTTTATGTTATTTCTTTGTTATATTTGGCCGGGTTCAATGCGTAATTATACAGTGTGTCCGAAATTGGTCTGTGCACTATTGCTATCTTGGAAACTATAAGGGATCGAAAGACGGTTAAATGCCTACTAAAATACCATTCTGAAATCAAGACTATCTCAAATATTTTTCAAAATATTCGAAAAAAACTGAAAATCGAGAATTTTTATTTTTAGCTATATCTCTTTTATTTGAACAGATATAAAAAAATAAATTACACTTTGCCATGGCCACTTTTTATCCTCTATTGATTGGTGACAGAAAAAAAATTAATCCGACGTTTCGTCGATTAGAGATCATCAACTTTAGTTTTTCGTATGGGGTGGAAATTAGCTTATGGTATAAAATAATTCCTTTTTTTATTCTAAATCCAACGATGTATAACTCTTAATGATAATTCGACGTTTCGACCCTCATTCTTGACATTTTCAAATATTTCTTTTTTTTATGAAACATTTTTGAAAAAAGAAACTACCAAAGCAATTTATTCTGCAAATGTACATTTATTTCAACTCATAATTCATAATAGGACGTTTCGACTCATCAAAAACATCATCAAGTAATCTCTTATGAACAGTAGCCACCTATTCGTAGATAACTATTTATTACGATATTGAAAAAGCCTTTCCAAACCTTGGCTTAAACAATGACAGATAAATAACTCTTTTATTAAGTTTAAATTTAAGTAAACACCTAACAATACATTTACTTCAAGTGAAAATATTTAAAAAAATGTGAAAAATCCTGTTAAAACACTTAAAAATTAACTACAGCTAAATAATGAATTCGATTATTGTAAATTTGTGGTAGTAGGCTTTGATGAGTTTAAAACAATGATTGCATCATCAAGTAATCTCTTATGAACACTAGCTACCTATTCGTAGATAACTATTTATAACGATATCGAAAAAGCCTCTCCAAAACTTATCTTAAAAATACTCGGTATTCATAAATAAATTGCTCAAGGATTTAAAATAATGGAGAATATCCAAAAAACACATAGTAGTTATTAGGGTATTATGTTAAATGTTACTCATTTAAACCATAAAGTAAAAAACATTTTTAGCGATGAATCATATATTTTATAACGCTACAATATCTAATAATTTTTATAGTGTTTTATATTACTATTACATGTATTTTACAGGATAATTATAAAACCGACATTAGTTCTACATACTATTATTGAAAATGTCGACCATGTTTTTCAATGCACTTTTCACATTTTTTTCCACAGTTTTGGTCACTCGACGTATTGTATTACTACTAATATTTTCAATAATATTAATAATTCGACGTTCCAGAACTTGCCTATTTTCTGGGAGATCAAATTCATACCCCTCATTTTTGACATATCCCCATAAATAAAAGATATAATTTAGGAAACTAGTAACAAGGCACCAACGATTTGCACCGGTCATACAATCATCGTAATTAGATTAGCAAGCCAGCACTGCAATAAGAGGAAAACGCGGTCATCCTACTGTTACTGGAACCACCGGTGCACAGTTGTAGTGCTATCTCGTGCAGTGCTCGATTACTACTCATACTAAAAACATTGTTAATGGTTTGTTAGTGCCTGCATCAGCTCGACCAGCCGTTCCTGAGAAAATTACTCCAATTTTTACAATGCCGGTTTTCTATCCTCATCAGAAAACATAGCAAGCGGTACTATGTGCACCAATGCTGCTATTAGTGATTTCAATACGTATACAAAAGGAGTACTGAAATAAGTGTTTTCTCGGAAATGGCCGACTGTAATAATGAGAGATCAAGGATCAACAGTGTGAACTGGTATTGTGATTAGTACTTCTAATAAGGACAGAAGCCAATGTTGCACAAAAGGGTCTCATATTTAACCTTTAAAGCAATATGACCAATCTTTCTTCCTGATAGTTGAAAATTAAAACTAAGTTACTTGCGTATTACGCCATTAAACTCTGAAATCTAGTTCTTATTAAAACAGCGAGACTTACCGTGTTTCTAACAATATCGAAATACAGACGAGAGTTTTCCATTGTAATAGCTCTAAAATCCTATTCGTCAACATAAAATTCTGAAACTAATTAAAATAATGAATCCAAACCTTTCCCTTATAAAACACAACTGAAAATTGAAATTTTTGCATTATAGAGAGCTTCATAAGGCGCTCTATGCCATAAAATGAAAACTAATTTTACCGATCAAAACAGCGTATTCAACATTTTCCCCATAGAATCGAAATAAAAACAAATTTTCGATCATTGAAACCACAAACAATATTTATAGTAATAGGCCTAAAATCCTGTGAACTAACATAAAGCTCTTAAATTTAATGTTTGTCCGTTCAAGTAATGAGGGCAACCGTTAACAAAATCCACTCGAAAAGTATTATCAATACCCAGATTTCCATAAAATTAAAAAGTTAGGTCTTACGAGGAGAAGTCGCTGTGTAACACCATAAAATGTAAAATAGCTAATAAGCCACTGCACTATCAAATGTACAAACTAACAAGCCGTAAACCGCAGCAGAGTTTGTATGTACAGTAAACGCTGTGGTCGAATGCTGGTCAACACTAATGGAACATAAAATTAGAGACATTTTCCATCAAGAGAATCAATTTGGTCGTGACCGTAACAAAATATAAACACTCAGCCCCAAAAGTTGACCAACACTAATAGTACACAGAGTTTGGGCCATCCAGGAAATCAATTTTGCCGCGACTTCAAAGAAATTGGCGTGTAAATATACATTTTAGGCAACATTCGGCCCAAATGTTGACCAACGCCCATGGGTTACACAATATACCCCTTGGTCATCGAGTAAATCCGTTGCTGCGTTCCCAATGAAGTTGGCACATACACACAGATATATATATATATATATATATATATATATATATATATATATATATATATATATATATATATATATATCCAGCAGAATTTAGTTCAAATGCTGACCAATACTAATGGAACAAAAAATTTACCTTTTGCCCATCGAGGGACCCCGTTTTACTCGACAACTTTTTCTAATAAAGTTTTTTCGTATCTCGTATTGTTACTGATAATCTGACTTTTTCTCAATATCTTCGCTGTTTATCTGGGACTGGCTGGTTAATAATCCCAACCTTTAGTTTGTGAACATATACTATAAAAATTCAGCCTTGTATTTCAATTCTATCAAAAGTTAAGACCGCGAACAAAAAATCATGGACGGACGCTATAGTATCCACTTAATAGATAAACTCACATAAATCATTAAGAAATCGTCACATTTTACTGATAGAATTGGACTACTGACCCTGACATCGGTTTGGATATGTATTCTACAGTCCCTGGACAAATTATTATGACCACTTTGAAAATGTGTTTTTCATAAAAACAAAACTACTTTTTACTTACTAAAATAGTTGTAATTAATAACATCTCGACATTGTATTAAAGATATATTTATAATATACACAAACACACAAATTTTCTTATAATTTATTATTTCACAATTCAATATGTAGTGAAACCACCCTTTGCAGTAATGACAGTTTGTACTCTTTTGGGCATACTTTCTAGGTAATTCGTCGTCATTTCTGCCAAGTGGTGATTATGGTGCTATTGGAATATATGTTCTATTAATTCAACTTTTGTAGTTATTTTTTCCTTTGGTAGCTCTCTTTTCAGGGGCTCCCACACATCTTCTGTGAGATTAAGGTCTAGGAAGTTGCCGGGCTAGTCTAGGAACGGAATATTTTTATCATGTAAAATTTTTCTAACCGATTTGGCTGTGTGGCATGGTGCCCCATCTTGCATAAACATATTTTCTTCATTTTCTGCAAACCATTCATACAGTTGAGGGATTAATCGAGTCTCAAGTACGTTGATGTATTGCTGGTAATGCATAATTCCCGCTATCACGTACAACCTTCCCATACATTTACCAGGTATAACAGACCACACCATTACAGATCTAGAGTGTTTTGATATTTCAACAACACATTCCTTCCCATATTTTTTATTTGATTACGTCGTGCATACTGTGTCTTATCTATCATAATTTGAATGGTATTTTCGTCGCTAAAACACACCTGCAAAATTAGTATTAAATTTATAAAAAAAACTTTGATGGTTACCTACTGCTTGAAAATGATAACTAACCTTGTTCCAGTCATTTCCCAAAACGGGGTCGCGGTAAAATTGACTCCCTCGATGGGCAAAAGGTAAATTTTGTGTTCCATTAGTATTGGTCAGCATTTGAACTGAATTCTGCTGGTCTATATATATATATATATATATATATATATATATATATATATATATATATATATATATATATATATATATATATATATATGCTTAAAAATGATAACTAACCTTGTTCCAGTCATTTCCTGTGAAATATTTACCTAAATTAACCTTTTCTTCATCATGGCTTCAGTTACTTTCAATTTTAATAGGGTGCCGTGTTACGTACCCCAAGTTCGCCAATTGTCTGCGAATTGTTCGCTCATAAACTTTGATGCCATGGTCCTCTAGCTTTTGTTTCAGGGTTTTATTTGTAGCCTTGTGATTCTCTTTGCCATTTTTTTCTAAAATACGTTGACTACGGGGAGTTATTCTTTTTTCTCCCACATTTTCCTTTCCGTTTGGGTGTTAAAAGTTGCTTTAATGCCAATTTTTTTGCAATATTTTGAACTGAAACCTTTGAAACATTTTTTTATAATTTCTCTGAGACAGTTTTGGGTTCTGAAACAGTGCTTTTATTTTGGTGGGTGACAAATCATTGCACTTTCCCATCTGTAAAAAAGTGAGGTTGTATTTAGAAATTATAAAAGTACAAAATAAAGAAAGAATAACAAATGACAAGTTTATGAAAACACTTTATTAGTGTATTAAGATGAAATAAATAACATTTAAAAACTTACTATTGTTGTTATTCACTTTGAAACAGCTCATTCCTAATATAAATTTACTGTAACTTCAGTTGTTCAACTTACTCAATTAACAAAATAGCGACATAAATAGTAACAATGTTGCCACCAGTAATTTTTAACATATGTGGGTTGCCCAATGACTAAATTAATGTAACATAACAAATAGAATTATACTGAAACATATATTTTTTGAATCATTGAAACTGAAGAATACAAAATAATCAAGGTGGCCATAATAATTTGTCCAGGGATTACATGTACAAAATTAGAACTAAATCGTTAAACGTATTTCGAATATTTGTGTGCTCATATGTTATGTATTGAACGGTCGCCGGCGCAATCCAAATATTACGAAAGCCTAAACAGACGTGATTCAATTCGGCAACGGTGTCGCGTAGTGTGATTTACGGCTGCCTCCTACCTTAAAAGTGTACAGTGTGTCCCATTTTCGATGATATTTCGGGGTATCTCACTTACGAGTAAAGATACAGAGTTGCGGTTTTCACAACACCGTGCTACTTTTTTGTGAGAAGAACGCTGGTATAAACAAAACTTTCATAGCCCGTTACATTTATGAGGTACAGGGCGAAATTGAAAATATTGCATTTTGGGCCCCCCTTATATCTCCGTTATCCTTTAATGTATGGGAAAGGTAATAATTGGTTCTTATACAGTTTTTTTACGTAGAAGCCAGTGGTGTAGTCATATTTTTGCTGTAAGCTGTCAATTTTTAGCTATAAATAAAACTTATGGTTTTTTAACGGAACACCCTGTATATTTTTCTTGCGTTTGATTGGAAATTTTGTAAGCTTTACAAAAATATATAATACATGATGTGTACTTTAAATAATAAACCTAAAATCTATGATTTCACAAAATCTGCGTAATAACATAGTGTGTATTATATAGCATTAGAATTAGTAGGCCGTGATAATTGGAACAATTAAATGATCATTTGCTAAGCGCTTGTCAAGACCTGTCAGTTGTAAAATTTATATTCTCTGCATAATATTGTATTCGTTACAATGGCTGAAAATGAAAATTATCAATATTTTGAAAAATATGACGTTAATCTGTTTTATAGAGAGCAATGAAAACTCCCGTGAGGCTTCCCAACTTATTTCATTAGGTTTGTTTAAATACTTATTTATCTTTTGACGTATGTGTATTTAATTTAAGGAGATTGGTGTTCCCAAGACTCCGGTTCAAAGAATATTGACCAAATATAAATTTAAGCCATACAAGATTAAAATTGTTCACCATCTGCATCCTGAGGATGCAGAACGTCGTTTACTATTTGGAACAAATTCGTATTGGTAATAACTTTGATAGATTTATAATATGGTCCGACGAGGCTTACTTTTCGAGTGCAGGTATAATACTAGGCATTGGTCCCAAGAAAATCATCATGTGCTATTCGAAAGAGAGCAACAGGGTCGATTTGGATTTAGCATAGCTTGTTTTGTTTTGGAGCAACAAATAGAATACAGAATTTATGAAGGCAATCTTACAGGGAATATATCTTGAAATTTTGCAAGATGTTATCCCTATGTTACTAGACAATATTCCTTTAGCTCGTCTTAACAGGATACATTTCTAACAGGATGGCGCGCCCGCACATAATGCTGTAATTGTTCGACCTTTTTTAGACAATTATTTCCCGCAAAAGTGGATCGGTATTCATGGACCAATTAGATGGCCTCCACGGTTACCTGACCTATCCATGCTAGACTTTTTCTTATGTGGCTACTCCTACTTGCAGAATAAAGTTTATAGTACCAGTCATCGGACAATAGATGAACTACTTAATGCTATCAATGCGGAATTTAAAAATTGCAAAGACGTTCCATAATTATTTTAAATGCTTTAAAAAGAATAACCACTGTATGTCAACAATGTGTTCAGGAAAATGGCAACCATTTTGAGCAGTTCTTTTAAAGTGAAAATCTATTAAGGAGTTACTATCGAGTTAATATTATGTTGTTTTTCAGTTTTATCCTGCCTTAAAATTGATTTAGCTTTTTTTAAATTTCTATGTTTGTAATATCCTAATATAATTAACCCACGACTTAGTAATTATAATGCTATATAATACACACTATGTTATTACGCAGATTTTGTGAAATCATAGTTTTGTTATTTAAAATACATCAAACGCAAGAAAAATATACAGGGTGTTTCGTTAAAAAAACCATGTTTTATTTATAGCTAAAAATTGACAGCTTACAGCAAAAATACAACTACATCGCTGAATTCTATGTAAAAAACTGTATAAGAACCAATTTTTACCTTTGCCATACATTAAAGCACAACGGAGATACAAGGGGGTCCCAAAATACAATATTTTCAATTTCGCCCTGCATCTCAGAAATGTAGCGGGCTATGAAAGTTTTGTATACACCAGCGTTGTTCTCACAAAAAAATAGCACGGTATTGTGAAAACCGCAACTCTGTATCTTTACTCGTAAGTGAGATACCCCGAAATATCATCGAAAATGCGAGACACTGTACGTAAGATATACACTTCTGGCAGTCATATCGCGGTTTTATGCGGTCATATTGATAGGGATATGTATTTTTCGTGAAAAAATCCATTTTTCATCAAAAGTCGGGTCTAAAACTCATTATCTTGCATTATACGCGGTGTATATTCACCCATATGTGTTGCTTTTAGTGGACGTCTTAAAAATATGGTATTGCTTTCTCATATACCTACGTATACAGAGAAAGCTATGTAATCGGTTTAAATTTTCAAAAATGTTTTTTACATTTCTCGATGTTTTGACAATTACAATTTTAGAAAAACATTTCGTGTCTGTCTTTGTGTGTGTGCGCGCGCGCGAAATCTTTTGAACCATTAAAGCTATCGATACATTTGGTACAAAAGTTCTTTGCCATAAAATCTAGGTTAAGTTCGTTAAGGAGCAAAATCCAACCAGTGGCAGGGAATTTTTAGGGGCTTAGAAAATTAAAAAAATTCATTGCTTCAAATTTTAAAGCCACGAAATTAAAAACACAAAACTAATACTATTTTATATAATTTCAAAATAAAAAAATAACCAGTGGCGCGCCATTTTTAGGGTGCAAAATTGTGATTTTTTTGAAAAAGTGCAGTATTTAAGATCGCTAAGTATAAATCATTTGTCAAAATTAAAAATGGCGGATCAAAAATGGGGGATTATCGTGTTTAAAATACAATATGACTCAAATTCAGGTATTGTGGGGTTTGAAGTTGCTTATTACAGATTTTTTGTCAAAATTTGTTTACATATATGAGAAAGCATTATGGCAGATAAGTTGGCAGCGTTTTTTCCATTATAGTTGCTTAAAAATTAAGAAATACGAATTTCGCCCAATTAAAATGATGTAAATTTTTGTTATTAAATAATTCATGATTTATTTAGAATCCTTAAACAATCAATATTATAATTATTGTACATTCTTGAAAGTTCTATAATCAATGAATTGTAACGCCCATTCCACCCAGCTTGGTTAAAATTGGGTCAAAATCTTCTGAAATTAGTTGTTGCATCAGCTCATTAAGGTTTATATCGGATATGTACGGTGGAACAATCGAAATTGCATAACCACCTCCACCTGCACCAGTTAATTTACCACTAAGTCCATATTTCTTGAGCAAGGCACAAATCTGATCTAATTTAGGATGTGAACTGCCCAGAGATTGTAACATGCATTGATTTATATCAGTCAATTCCTGTATACAGAAAATTAATTAAAGAGAAAAAAAAAATGTAAACCCACCCCTAATTTTTGATAAAGCTTTTTATTGTCCTCATTATCGCTAATTTCCATTAAATAGTGTTCGGCACTTTTAGCAATTTCATCCATAGCATCTAATATTGAATTAAATACTATAGTATGATTTTTGATTAATTTTGCAGCAATATCAACTTGTTTTTTCGTAAATCGAGCAATCTTTGTGTTAATCAATAGTAATTGGAACTCAGATGTTTTAAAGAACTCCATACCGTCACTCTTACGGAATTTAAGCATTGAGCCGTAAGTGCAGATTGTATTGTCAACTCCTTCAAAATATGGTGTAATTGTTAAAACATTTTATTTAAAGTGATTATTTACCTGAAGGCAATCCATGATTAATCTTTTCAATACAATATGCCCATTTAGAAATCAAACATTTTTCTTCATCATTGAAGGTATTTCTAACTTCTTGGAAAGATTTTAAATTTTTATAATGTATAAAACAAGCAGCAATTGTTACTGCAAATGATGCAGAACTACCTGTCCCTGCACTCAAAGTTAGATCGGTTTTAATTGTAAGGGTAAACGGTTTTAAATTATTTGTACAATGTAAAATTCCAAATAGTAAATAAAATATGCTAGTTAACGAAATAAATTGATAGTTATTAAATTCGCATGAAGAACTATTCTTAACAAATTCCTGAACAATTGCGACAATTGCATCGTGATTTATTAAATCTGGTATATACACATTTTTTGATGGCTCCGAGTTTAAAGGCAAGTCTTTGTTTAATAATTCTCGCACAATCTACAATTTTTCAGTTAAACGGATAACACAAAGTTGAGTTACTTACGTTAAAATCAATAGTGTATGACAAATTGACAATAGGGATTTCAATAGTAATACTAGATGATGAGGATTCAGAAAAATTAAGATATGTGCGTAAACCTAAACTTGCGGCAATTGCAAGTTTGTTATACACAACCGAATGCTCACCAAACAAAATTACTTTACCTGGTGCCGATATTAAAAAGGACAAATCTGTAATACAAGAAAATAAAAAAAGTAGTGCAAAATTGTTCACAACCATTATCTATTTGAGATTGTGTCATGTTATTTTTGCTGTTGTAGCCACTGCTGTGGAGTGTAGGTTTTTTGTGAAAAGGCGTGAATAGTTTTAAGTTCCTCTTGCAGAATGTTGTTCACAAGGCTGCAATTAGAAACTAAATATATTGTAAACAAGTTATTATACGAACCGATGACGACTCAACAAAGGCTTTCCTTCAAATTTTTCCGAAACAATTACACAAGAGAATTTTCCACCACAACCATCTGACTCATCGACGACTTCCTAGGAATAAAAAAAAATTAATTGTATCTATACATGTAAAATTTTGAAGAAATCCTATTGTTACTATAACCTTTGACTTAAATTTAACAAAAAGCAATATTGACAATTATCTTCAAGATGTTTACCATAACTGCTTTGCATACATTAAAAAAAATTAACATATTGAGTAGAGTTGGAAGTAAAACGCCAGTTAACAATTATATATTTTTTATTACAATACACAATTTTTTTAATCAATTTTAAATTTAAAATGTCTAATATCTTCAGCCGCTGAAGGAATATTAAATTGAATAAAATTAAAATATATGAAAAATCCCAAAAAGTGTAAACACGAATAAATAGAAACAAGCAAAGGAAATATATCAGGATAATTAACAGGAGGGTCAAAAACGAGACTTATTCCAAAAAGAAATAAACACCCCATTAACGATGCACATACCATTAAAAATCTACTTAAAGCTAACAATACCTCATAATTTTTCAGTACACTACTTAAAAGCATATTATAATTTTTAGATTTCTTAATGTCATTTATTAACTGCACTAATTTATCATAACGTGGAACAAATACATCGTACTTATAATTTTTAACAGCAGTATACTCCCACATAACTTGAAAACTAACTATATAAAAGAGTGTTAATGCAATTGTAGCAACTATTAACTCATCTTTTATTAGTAGTGGTACCATACTAAATACAGATAAAATCAAGAACCAAAAGCACATAATAGGCTGTATGGGTATATACAGCATCACAGGTAATGCAGCTAATAAAATGCTTTTCTCGTGCACTTGAAAACTAAACAAAAAAAATGCCAAAGATGAGTTTATAAGTGCTATTACAAATTTTTTAACGTTTGGTCTTAAGAATAAATCAACGCTCGATGGTAATACAGCAACAAATGTAGCGATTGTACAATACCTAAACATCTGTTCATTCTTAATGCTAAGTTTAAATTTATATAAAACATTTAAAGCACACCATACATTGGCCACTTTGTCTTCAAATACACCTCTCCCTACTGGAAATAATCTTTGCAATACATCCAGTACACTTGAAACGTTTAGCAAAAATGGTATCCAGATAATACCAAAGCTAATAACTACCGTCAAAGAAATTTTAAAAAGTTTTTTAATGCCGGCTGAAGCATTTTGGCCAGGTGTAGGTATACAAGTACTAAGTAGGTATATAAAAAACGGTATGGAGTGGTACAGCTCCATCTGTTTATAATTTAATGCTAAACAAAAGAAAATTGAAGCATATACAGGTTGTTGTGTGCATATGAAAGTAATTGCATAAACTGCAAATGCCAAAGACACACAATTGTATTGGAAATGCCCATGATCAATCAAAATCAATCCAGGATAAAATATTGTTAAAAAAATTGCAAATAAGGGTACAATGCGAGTTTTTTTAAATACCTTATTAAAATAAAGTATAACAGCCGGTATAAACAAAAGTAAATCAGCCAACAAAACAGTATAACGCATAAATCGTTTATGATCTTCGGTTTCGTATCCTCTTGATTTTGTTAGTGCCACATATTCTGGATTAATTATAGAAGCGATGGCACCACAAATGTAACTGTGATAAGCGGTTAATGGAGGATAATCCAAACCCCAATATTGTAAGTCATTATATGAAGTGTTACGGTACCATTCACTTAAAGGTAGGTTTACAGTAATTTCCATCCAATGTCGTTGTGCCTCATAGTCACCATACATGGGTGGTTTGCCTTGTCCCGAATATGGGTGTAATGAAGTGCCAGAACGAAGTAAAATTGCCACAAGTACACCAAATGCACACAGAAATGTTTCACTTTTTAAATGCATTTTATTAGCAATATAAAACGTGTAGAAAAGTATAGCGATGTGGCAAATATTTTTGAGGTTAGTATTGTGAAATTTAATGTCATCTTGTTACGTCTAATTACTTACCACATGTGTTGCTTCCAACTCTTTCTTAAGTTTATTCTTCAAATATTCTTCGGTGTATACCATTATAATTAATTCATGTAAGTTAAATACCGCTATTTAAAATTGTTTCTAGTGCGCATGTACATTTTGATTTATGTACAGGGTGTACTGAACATTCACAAAATACCAAGTGGCCCAAAAGTAGGTATACAGTTACATATACATAACTGATTGCGCCCTTCCTTTTGTTTCTAGTGTAAACCACGGCTGGAAATCTGAGCGAGGAGCAACGACGGTGGATCCTTCAGACCTACTGGAAGTACGAAAATGCAGAGACCGTGCGTAGGATGCAACGGGCGTAGTACCCTTAAATACTACTTTTGTTTATTTAACATGCTCCAAAGAATAAGATTTGAGTTCTTTTAAACATTTTTCTCTATGACTATTAAATAATCTAGTCATTCTTTGAAAGCATCATATACAATAATTATATTAATTCTACACGCCCGTTGTATTCTCAACTGGAATCCACGACCTGAACACCAATCATATTGTTGCATTTGTGGAATACAATGGGCGCATATTAATCAAGTCAATCACATCCCCTTAGCAATGCCACGATAAATAAGTTCAAATTGTACTACGCCATTATTAAATTTCCGCAGCTTGTCTTTCATTCTTTTCAAAATGAATTCGGATGGGGAAAGAAGAATTAGTGAAACATGTATACCGCCTGATATACTGCAAGCGGGAAAATCCACAGTAAATAATTTGTTACCCGAAAAATCAAGGAAACAATATAAAGAAACGTATGAGAAACATAATAAGGTAAATTCGTTTTCTGAGAACGTCCTATTAGCATACTTTACACAACTTTCTGAAAAATACAAATCTTCGTCCATGTGGAAAATATACTCAATGTTACGAAGTACATTAACCGTAAATAACGAAATAAATATAGATCATTATTCCAAACTGCGCGCTTTCCTGAAACGTCAGGTGGAAGGCTATCGCGCGAAGAAATCCAAACCATTTACTCTAACGAGATAAATAAATTTATTAGTGAAGCACCGGATAATATATATTTTGCAACAAAGGTAATAACTTCAAATTTGCCATGCGTTATTTTTATATAAAATATTTTTAAGGTTACATTGATTATGGGCATAATGGGCGCATGTCGCAGTATGGAACTCCGTTCTATGAATATTGATGATATCCAAGATCTTGCATCAGCCTATTTCATTACGATACCAAATACGAAAACGAAAACTGTACGAAAATTTACCATTACAGGCAAATTTTACGACATATGTAAGAAATATATCAATCTTCGTCCAGCTAATGCAAACAGATCTTCTTTTTTAAACTACCAACATGGAAAATGCACTGTGCAAAATATTGGCATTAATAAATTCGGATTCATGGGAAAACAAATAGCTACTTGTTTAAATTTGCCCAGTGCTGAATTATACACCGGACATACTTTTCGTAGGACTTCAGCTACTATATTAGTTGATGCAGGGGGAGATATTACAGCCCTCAAAAGGCATGGCGGCTGGAAGAGCACATCAGTAGCTGAAGGGTACATAGAGGATTCCATGACCAATAAAATGAACACTGCGTAGAAAATACTCCAATCAATAGAAATGGAGCCAACTACTTCTTCGAATATACTATCGAATAGTGCAATGAGTGCAGTAAATATGTCATAATTCAGGTCCACCAGTTGTGAACATTACTAATTGTAGTAATATCACAATCAATATTCACAAGAATTGATGTTTTTGATTGTTTAATTATCTATTATTTCTGTTTAGTTATAAATTTTCAATGACGTAGTTCGCATAAATTGCATATTTTTTTAATAACATATTTATTATAAAGTTTTATTATTTGTACTACTCTCGTATAATGAGCGATTATTCACTTGGATAATCAGGCCACTCCTCGCTTGGCGAGTTTATTGTTTATTTTTTATTACGTTTCATTAAAACTGAATGGGTTCCATTTATAAAGATATAATTGTTCGATATATTTACACTATACGGTTTTTTACTTAATCGTTCAGTTTTAACTACAAATAGCCTGCGCAACAAATGCAAGCTATTTACCACCCGCCAATGCTCCCTTTTTACACATCAATAAATTCGAGTTATTGTCCTTTATACTTCGATTTCCCAATTTGGGTCGATTACTGTCTATTCTATTTATCGTTCGCTATTTAAACAGAATTGATTACGGTTCTGAGACGTGCAAAACGCGTTATCTTCACTTATTACGTCACTTTTTATTATTTTAATAAGGAAGGTAATTTTCTACTTCTTCCCTATCACCGTTAATTAATTCTTACTTGTAATTTTAACACTATAGGGCAACGTGACTATACAATGTCGCTTAGACTGCGAATTCTGATCGCTTATTTTTATGCGACCCTTTCTGTTCGCTTACTTATCGCGACTCTCTGTGATCGCTCACTGCATGCGACTGACTTAAAAACTGTACATCATTATTATAACAGCGTCAGTCCTTCCCAACACTTTAATGCACTTGCAAATGCCGCGTATTTTAAATATTTTTAAATTGAATATGTAGATAACTTATTAAAACAAACTCAAGCTTTTCATCTTAATATTAATTATATTCAAATACGAATATACAATAACCGTTTCTTTATCCTAAAATAATATATAAATATCTAATCTCGTATAATCTAGCGCGAAATTTTGATTTTTCTGAAGCTCCTGTTACAAGGATATGGAAAATGAATTTCATTTGCGCGCCGTCACATCTAACGATTTACCGCATCAGAGACAAGTTTGAGACCACGAGTTTCGTCGCCAATGCACCGAAGTCTGGACGACCACGCACGACGTTGACATAGGAACTTGAGATGAAGGTATCCTTTATATTCGTAAACAGTCCAAAGAAGTTTACGCGACAAGCGTCTCGGGAGCTGGGTATCCCAAGGACATCATTACAACGTCTGGTGCACCTGCTGAACATTAAGCCGTATCGCCCCAGACTGTTTCATGCCCTTCTTGAGGACGATCCTGACCGCAGATTACAGTTCTGTGGGATAATGCGCAATCAACTGACAACAACCAGACCTGCTTTCGAAAATCGTGTGGACAGATGAAGCCTGTTTTAAATTGTCTGGTCACGTCAATAGACATAACACTGTGTACTGGGCCGAAGAAAACCCACATGTGATTATGACTACGCAATTGAATCAGCCAGCCGTCACAGTGTGGGGTGGTATATCCTGCGATGGTATCGTGGGTCCTGTCTTTTTGATGGAACTGTTCGCCCCAGGCGAATAGGAAATATACGCACGTGTAGTCTTTAGAATTAATTGCAGTCCTTTCTTATTAGGTGTAGTTATTGAGTACCATTTAGAAAACACTTTATCGGAAAATCAATCAACAAGAAAGTATTCAAATGCGGTAATAGAAACACTAAGAAAAGTTTCACGTCGATAATTCTGTAACTAGCGTGAAAGACGACACTGAACTTCATGATTTTATGGAACAATCAAAAGAAATAATGGCCGATGAAAAATTTGATTTAAGAGCATGGGAATATACAAGTTCAAGAGTTAAAGATGAAGCAGCGACACCAAAGTACTTGGTTTGATTTGGAACAGAAAAACCGATACCTTAGAATTATGTTTAGATAGATTAAAAAATTTGAACTTGGAAAAATAACAAAAAGAGTTATTTTACCTGCTGCGAATCGTATTTACGACACTGTTGGATTTTCCATACCTGTTTTATTATGCCCAAAATGAATTTTAAATAAACATGGAACAGTAAAGGTACCTGGAATGAAGAACTATGTACTGTTATTCAGCAACAATTTAATACGTGGATAAATGACGCTTCAGAACTCTCAAAATTAAAGATTCCTAGATGGATAACAAATTGTTACACAGAAGTCGGTAGCTGGAGTCTACATTTTCACTGGTGCAAGCTTATTCGACAGCTATATTCCTGCGCACCGAAAATATGCAAAGTACATTCGTGCAGTTACTTCTGGCAAAAGCTAAAGTTGCCCCTATTAAAAAATTGTCAATACCCGCCTAGAACTGATGGCTGCTACTATAGGAGATAGACTCTTAAGTTCAGTACTGCTAAACTTAGAAAATAAAGAAATTCCCGTTTACTGCTGGACTGATTCTACTACGGCTGGATAAAACAAGAGACAAATCGGAAACCATTTGCAGAAAACAGAGTTAAAGAAATTTGCCATCTTACCAACAAAGCATGGTGGAATTATGTTCCTGTTGATATGAACCCTGCAGATTTGCCGTCCAGAGGATGTTCGGTAAAATATTTACGTCAGTCTCGATGGTGCGAGGGATCTAGTTGGTTGTATCACAGTAAAGAATATTGGCCAAAACAAGATTACTAAGTAAATGAAGAGGCTGTTCAAGCAGAAAGGAAAAACAACATTGCCAATCTATTAGTCAGTAAAAAAATTTTTTCGTGGTATTCTTATTTTTCCAAATATGAACAGATGTACACCTTATAGGATGGGTATTACGATTTAAATATAACTGTAAGCGTCGCACATTACGTAGGAAAGGCAATCTGAATAACAGCGAAATAGATGGTGCCGAAACCATTATAATATATGTCTAAAAATGTTGGGACCACCCCAGTTCCTTTTCCATTAGATCAAGTAAAAGACGCGCTGTTTTTGACGTGACGAAAATTGACGTTTTTGGTCCATTGATTATCCGAAACAAGCTAAAGGTCTGGATCTGTATCTTTACTTGTGTAATATACAGAGCAATATATTTAGAAGTACTCAACTCGTTATCAAGCGAAAAGTTCTTATTGGCGTTAAGACGATTTATTACAAGAAGAGGTCGACCACATGTGATTTGTAGTGATAATGGTACACATTTTATAGGTGCCGAAAATGCATTTAAAACATTAAACTGGAATGAAATTGTAAACTACAGTAATGCTCATCGAATTACATAGAAATGCAATCCGCCTACTGATGCATGGTGGAGGGTGGGAGGGAGGTTGGTAGGAGTGACTCATTCGCTTGATAAAAGATTTACTAAGAAGGGTTCTGGGAAGAGCTTCTGTAACACATGAAGAGTTAAGTTCAGTTTTATGTGATTGCGAAGCTGTCATCAATTCCAGATAACGTATATATCAAAAGACAACACGGATTTAGTGGTGTTAACTCCAACTATGTTTTTACAGGATTGAAAAGAGTCCGGAGTTCATAACAAAGATGCGTTTGAAGCTAAACAATTAAACAAGCGATATAGATATAGATTAAAACTTAAAGAAGGTCTACGTCGTCGGTTTCGAATTGAATATCTAGGGAAACTGCGGAAAACAAAAATAGATACTTACAATATCAAAAAGGGTGACGCTGTCTTAGTTGGATGCGACAATTTGAAACGTTTAGATTTGCCTTTAGCACGAATTGAAGAGCTCATTCCTGTCAAAATGGTAATATAAGATTGGTTCGTCTTATTACAAATTGTAGTATTATATTAAGATCACTACAACGAGTATAGTAGCGCCGGAGATTATTACTGTGAAATGCATCTGTTTCCCTTTATCTTAGTGCGAAGTTCCCACTTAAAGAAAGACGGGTTGTAATATTACGTCTGCTATATATTTTAAATGCAGGACTTAAAAACGTATGTCGATTCTAAAATCAAAGCGCATGACGCTGTCAGATGTCTTCTTGGCTATCCAAATTATTCTTCGTATTTCGTTTCGTATAATCTCCTCGTGTTTTGTAGTTATAATAATTTATCTTTCGCTTTGTAATTTATTAGTTTCCATAGCATTTGTAAAGAACAGTTTTTTTTAAACTATTATTATTAATATTCACTATTACGAGGTAAGCTTATAATGCAAAATGTATTTCCAATTGATTGAATGCATTTATTTATTTTACAGCAAATAATGATGTCATTAAAAGATAGATCTTTGAAAAGCCAAACTCAAGTAATGTTAACGAGTATACTGCATTATTTCGAGATGGAACGCGATAACGGGGCCAAGTTTACCTTTAACTTCCATTATCCAGGTACGCTAATAATTTTCACTATTTAAATTTGACAGCGCGGTTTAAATTTGAAAATAACCTAGAAACATTGACGATGTTTTGTTGGTATTCAAAATTACTAACTATATGAACCAATAACCACATACGTTTTTAAAATCTTAAACCATGCTTCACTAAAAGATGAGTCATAAGACACCTCTCGCCGGCCCGACCATATATCCCTTGAATGTTAATGATAATGATGACACATTACCGAAATTAGTCGAGAAGTATACCAAACCACAAGTAGATGATACAGATAAGTTACCAACTGATAATACTTACCTGAAGACGAGAAGCAGTAGAGCAGTGAAACCTCCGCAGCGTTTTAATCAGTAAATATTTACCTTTTCACTTATTATAAAATACTTATCTTTTTTGGGATTTTTTAATGGTGTACTTTAAATTATACAATCTAAACGTTTCGATAACACTTACAGTTATCTTCGTCAGTAGTAATGTTAGTTAAAAATTGTTAAAGATGTAGTAAACAATTTTGTCAAATTTGAAAAATTCAAACATAAACATAAGCCTGCTATTAATATAACAGTTTGAGAAACGTATAAGCCAACTATAAAATTGTAGTAAAGAATAACTAGGTCATTAAAATTAAATATTGTTAAACTGCCTCAAAGATGACAAACCAGAACACTCTCTACGGCGAAAGCTAACAATGAAATTTGCCAGCCAAAAACACATTTAACAAAATTTAATCGAGTTATGATGTAAGTGTAAAGTTGTGAAAAACTTCAATTTTAAAATGATAGAAGCATTCACAAATCCAAACATTACATCAAAAATAACCCAGTTAAATCTAACAAAGAGATATCTTTATCAATAATTGGAAGTGTTATTAACAATGAAAAGCACAATGCAGAACGTTCTTTGTAATTTTTAATTTCAATTTAATTTCAACTACTTATGTTAAATTATAGTGCTGTGGAAATTTAACATATAATTGATAAAGCATTTGCTTCAAGGTCTAGGAAAACACAGCAAAAACCTAGACATACCAAAAGCTGAAAACAAATTAAAATCAAGGCGTATCATTATGCTCTTTTTAATTATAAGATGCCAAAACCTATTTAAACGGAGATTTTCTTCTTGTCTATTAAAATTATTCGGTGTTTATATATTTCAATAGCTTCACGTTGCAAACGAACATAATAATGGTTTGTCTTGACAATATTTTCATATTGTCAAATTGAATGTCATGATTTAAATTATTCAGGGCATGGTCAGCCACAGCAGACTCTCTGGTTGACCCAATCTACAAAATCTCATATGTTCTTTGCGTCTTGTATCAAAGCTACGTTTTGTGGTCCCGATGTATACTTTTCCACATGAACAAGATAACTTATACACTCCGGAAGATGATAAAGGGTTTGACACATCTTTAGGTGATCTTAAATGTTCTTTAATTTTTCTTGTAGGTTTAAAAATAGTCCTAATGCCATGTTTGATTAGGATTTTTCAATTCTATTTGTAACATTAGCTATAAAAGGAAGAAAAGCAGTACCAACATTAAGAACTGGTTTTTCTTTAAGGTTACGCCTAGAAGGTGTAATAACATTATTAATATCTGTAAGTGAATATCCATTATCTTGTAAGGATTTTCTTAAATATTTATATTCATCATTTAAAAATTCAGGGTCACAAATTCGTTTTGCTCGATGTTTTAAATCGATAATTATTCAAGGCGCTCTTTAAGGTGGGAGGGTGTGAGAAATTATGGGGCACCCTGAAGTGCTAATTTCCTAAATATTTTGTATGACCCATTATATTGTTTATTATGATGTATATATTGTATCATTGCCAAGGTTATATGTGACAGTTTTGTTATTGCACTTTTTTGATGTTTTGAAAAAGTAAATATAGTTGAGAAACAAGAGTTTTTTTAAAGTTGAATTAATAGTACTGTTTAGCATCTATTTTAAGTTTGTACAGGGTGGTTTTTTTTCGTTAATATTATAGGGTATAGGCTAAACGGTAAGAGATACAAAAAAACTAAGATACGTATTCCGTTCTCTTTTTTAGTGTTTAGTTTAATGGCGCAATCGGATCTACGCTAACTAAATCGGTTTCGAAGATACAGAGTGATTCTCAAAATCTGCCGATTTTTATTATCTCTTATGACTCGGTTATTTATGGAGATAAAAAAAAGCTTTGGATACGAAAGTTTTATGACTTTTTACGTTGAATCCAGTGGCGTTCTTAAAAAAAATATAGATGTTTGATTTTTTGAGATATTATCAAAAGTAGCATTTTCTTAATGGGACACCCTGTCTCTGATAATCTCAAAAAATTGCATTTTTTCTTGAGATTGCAACAATATATAACACTTAATATTTTGCATTGTCCTAGATAGCTAAAATACTAAAAAAACTTTTTTTTTAGTTGGCCATTAATTGAATGTTTTAAGCAATTGTTTTTGTTTGTTTACATGTCATAAAATTGACTAACAATTATGTATTGGTATTTCGTTTGTCGTTTCCGATTATATTTTTTAAAAAAGGTGATTAAAATGAATAATTTTCAAAATTATGAAAAATTAAATATGCTTGAGTGCTACATTGAGAGTAATAAAAATAAAGACGCGGCTCTAGACTTATATTTTATCCGGAACGACGACAGCCAGAACAACAAATATTTGAAAGATTATATCACAATTTAAGTGAGTATGGATCATTTGGAAAACCAAGTAAGATTTACAATAAGGCATATAGAAAGAGATGAAATAAATACATTAGCTTGTGTTGCTGCTGATCCGACGATATCTAGCCGTAATATTGAGAAAGATATTGGCACAAGTAAATCTAAAGTTTTAAAAACGTTAAGAAAGCATAAGTATAAACCATATAAAATAAGAAAGGTTCATAACTTACATCCTGGAGATGAAGAGCGGCGTTTAACATTTTGTCATTGCTATTCGCAGCAGATTAATCGGAATCCCAATTTTTTTCAAAATATAATATGGACCGACGAGGCTTTTATATCTAGCGAAGGAATTTTTAATCGACATAATAATCGATATTGGTCAAACATCAATCCTCATCAGACGGTCGCCAGGATACAACAAGGACGGTTTGGGTTCCATGTATGGGTGGCGCTATATCAAAACAGAGTCCTTAACTACAGAATTTTTATTGAAAATTTGAATGCTCAAGGATACATCCAAATTTTGGAAGAATGTGTAATAATGGAATTGGATAACATGCCATTAGCTGCAAGAAGTAATGTTTATTTACAACAAGACGGTGCTCCAGCACATAATAGTCACATGGTAAGGGACTTACTAAATGTCAATTTTGGCGAAAATTGGCTTGGTACATATGGACCAAACAGATGGCCTCCGCGTTCCCCCGACCGGGTTCTATAAAAATTAAGTCTATAAAACCCGAAGTAATACTGTAGAAGAACTCAGAGCAAATTTTATTAATTGCATTGGAAGAGTGCCAAATATTCAAATCTATAACACCACTCGTTCAGTTACAAGCAGAGCCCAAAAATGCATCGAACAGAATGGAAGACAATTTGAGCACCTTTTGTGATTAACCACCTATGCTAATTGTTACATATAAATATTTGAAATAATTGCTGTTGAGTTGTTATAAATCTTTTCTTGTTTTTTTTGTAATTGTTGTTTTAGTTTATTAATGTTTTATTATTGTTATTATCTGCAATTTTATTATGCCTATTATAAAATAAAGAATTGATTAAATCCATGGCCAACTAAAAAAAATGTTTTTTTAGTATCTTAGCTATTTAGGACAATGCAAAATATTAAGTGTTATATATTGTTGCAATCTCAAGAAAAAATGCAATTTTTTGAGATTATCAGAGACAGGGTGTCCCATTTAGGAAAATGCTACTTTTGATAATATCTCAAAAAATCAAACATCCATATTTTTTTTAAGAACGCCGCTGGATTCAACGTAAAAAGTCATAAAACATAAAGCTTTTTTTTATCTCCATAAATAATGGAGTCATAAGAGATAATAAAAACCGGTAGATTTTGAGAATCACTCTGTATCTTCAAAACCAATTTAGTTAGCGTAGATCCGATTGCGCCATTAAACTAAACACTAAAAAAGAGAACGGGACACGTATCTTGGTTTTTTTGTATCTCTTACCGTTTAGCCTATACCCGATAACATTAACGAAAAAAAAACCACCCTGTACATACAAGAAGACGTCTTCTTAAGCCAGGTAGGCAATCAATGAATAAACATAAAGTGTACTTTCACTTAAAAAATAAGGGCAATTCGTTAGAAAAAAAGAGAAAATCATGGTATTCGAATTTTGGCCCGCCCTACATTAAATTGTTGCAATATTATAAAAATAGCACTTTCTCTTAAAACTGGACCAATGTCAAAAAGTTATGCCTACAAAAAGTGAATGTCAGGTTGTTCTGTCTAGAGTATAACCGACATTGGAATGAGAATGATTTTCGTACACAATTGATCATAATTTTTTTATTACCCTGTATAATGTAATGAAACCATTGAGGTAGGAACCTCAATGAATGAAACCCTATATTAGAAGTATAGGGAAAATGAGCTTATTCTAAAATTGTAATAATATATTGGGCGTCCTATTTAAAAAAGGTATGGTTGGTTCACCCTGGTAATATGCAATACCCTTTAATACGAAAATAATTTTATAAGTTTGCCGACGCCTGTAATTTTTGTAAATAATTTTATTTGATCTCGTCTATAATAACGGATATATCGTACTTCGGTGCACTAATGGAGCACCATGCATGTGCGATGGCCAGATATAGCTCGTTTGGAAAATAATTAGTTCATGGCTGTTTTTATATTAAGAAATGTCATGTTTGGTTGAATTTGGATTTTGTTTAAATATTAGTATATTTAGATATTATAGGTAGAATTTTAAATGAATGTTAGCTTTCCGTGTATACTATTTTAGAACTTTGCCATCGTAATTTCGTTAAAATGGATTCGTTTCGAGAATTAAATCGTTTGGTTGCTGTAAAGAATTTAAGAAACATCATACTGAGTGTTTTTCGACTTGAATTTATTTTGTTATCGCACTGAATGTTTTGTGTCTCGCAAAGCGGATAATGTATTCTACGCATTTAATAACTTACCAGTTCATTTATGAATAAAGTTGTTGTTGGGAAGAGTATAAAGGATTTACTTGGATAATAGGGTTTGTTATTGGAAAACAGGATGTTGGTTATCTCAATTGTAGTTATTGAGTTTTTGTCAAAACACGTGGGGGTTAAAGTATTGTTAGCCTCGCGAGAAACGTCCAGTTTTTATTTTTAGTATGAAATTTTTAATGATAGTGGTTAGAGATGACGTGGTTTTAGCGGGTTAATGGAAGTTTGTTTTGGTTCCCAGTAATTAGTCAATAAGAGGCTGTTGACAGAGTTGGTTGAGAGCTTGGGGCGAGTGAAGTAGTGTACCATGCGCGCAAAATATACGTACGATTTAACCATGGGTTATTTGAAGATATCCTAAAGAAGTTAACCTTTCACTGAATGTGGATTATAGTTTACATTCAATCACTCCGAGGACATTTTTGTGATAATGTTCGTCGATTACTAGCAATATTTTCGTTTCATTGAAGAGGTGAAGTGTTGATTTAGTGCTCTTCGATTCCCTGGATTAATTTTACGCTGTAAGGCGATTGAAATAAATGTGTCGTGAATTGAATTTTGCATTTGGTACAGCTTGCGTCATTCACCCCATTGTACCCACAGCCTGTTTAAAGTGCTTCTATATAAACATTGTTGAAGAATTTTGTGTGTAAATAACGAATAGTTACGTGCAATTAAGTTGTCATCTGTGTTAATAAAACCAGGTAGAGCAGTTAATAAAGGACTCCTGGACTAGGTTGAAATATTTCGCTGTTCATTTGCGATTGTGAATTAAAAGAATTGGTTAATTTACCTGACGATACATTGCGTTGGTGCGTGCTTGAAGAACGAATTGAAGATTCAACTATTATTTTCCGATCAATTAACGAAGGGGTCAATTGTACGAGAATTGATTCTTGTAACTGTGAGCTGGGAAAAGAAAAGTTAGACTAAAAATATGTGAAATTTAAGGTAATTACTTTTCTGTCTTTCTTTGTGATTTCAGTACAAGTTGTATAACTTTATTTAGGTAAGCGGATGAATACGCTTTTTGTTGCATAGTACCGTTAACGCCTTTTAGGGTAGCGGATATAATTACCGAAGCGTATTCACCCTGTCTTTGGTGATCTTCACGCTATTATGTTATTGTTGTTTTTATTGTGCACTGATATTTACGTTTTAAAGCTTGTCGAATTTGTTTTCTACGTATTCAATTTGAAGATAAGTGGGATAATTAAAATTAAGGTTTAAGATTGTTTGGTATTGAAATTTTGAACTTGCAAGTTTCAACTAAATAATTATATTTATTACTGACATTCAAAGTAAGAAAGATTGCGTATAACTTCCTTTCGAACGCAAATTTATTTGTTTTTGACTTTAAAATAATTCAATTTCTTTTTGATGTTAATACTCTAATATTATAGTGTTAATGAACTATAGGCGCATTATTTCATTATTAGATGTAACATTACATATGATTTTCGCCCAATCTCACAGCACTATCATCATTTACGGTTTACATAAATTAGTAGGCAACAATAGCTCTGATTATTTTCTTGTTAATAATTATTTAATTATACGGCGTTGCAGTGACGACGAATTTTTTATTGTTTATTGTTATTGATTTTGAAGAAAGATTTTAACATTGATTAATTAAGGAGAGATTTCAGTGTTTCTTTTTTTTATTTTTTTATTAAAATTAAGATTTCTGAATATATAATGCCTTTGATAAATTTAACGCAAAGTAATGTTAGGTAAATATGATTGATGACCTCTACAGTTGGTCTTACAGCACGTTATTTTGTCTTGATTGCGTGCAAATATTTTGAAGCTTTTACAGATAGCACCGGTACAGAAACCCTTCTACTGATTTACCTGGTTAACCTACGAAAGGTAAGCAAGTTTCTGTTCGTTTCGAACACTGCTGTGTAGTACTAGCGTGTGTGGTAATTAATCTCCTATTTTTGTTTTTAAACAAATTGGCGCCCTCCGGTTTATGACTTTCTTTATTTTGACTTATGTTATTCTATTTACCCTACACGCAATACAACACCACACGCACTCCAGACATTTAAGCTATCGCATCCCTCATTTACCTGTTACACCAATCGTACTGCCATTTTCACCCGTAAGAGTTATTTCATATTCTTGTAAAAGATACTTGTTAACACTTTATTAAATCCACAAACTCCGATCGAAAATCTAGGACACCGCCACCGCCAAAAGCAAGGGAGATCGATGTCGGGACAGCAGAAACTATAAAAACTCTTCAGTAATTCTGTTGTTTTATTTTGACATGTTTTCCTCCTTTTCTATTGGGTGTCTGATGTTCAAGCTTTTTTTCCTCGGGGTGTTAGGCTGCACCTCGTCGAAGACCCACCATTCTTTGAAAACAAAAATGTTTATCCCATCGTTCCCAACCCTTAGAGTAACACCAATCGTGCGATTGTCACGATTGTCTCCCCACCCCCCAACCATCCATACCGCTTTATGCCGACAACCTCATCTCACCACTACCCTCTGCACACACGTCCCAAATCCAATGCCTAATCTATTTCAAACACCTCCACAAACTACTACATCTCCACAGACTCTAACACTCCACAAAACTCACGCACAACACAATAACAGTCAGCATTTACACCCAAACCCGCCCTGTTACCATCACCCGCTCAGTACTTATACCGACCCTGTTACCTATAAGCCTTGAGATATCCTAAAGTCCATAACCACCGTCTTCAACTCCCTCTAATTCTTGAACTTTCCGTGGACGAACTTAACGTTCCTCCACAACTATACCTGCCTTCTCTAAACCTCCTCTCCCTTACCGAATACTATGCAGTCGTCATCATTTCGGTGATTCAACCATTACCCTAACCTTACTCTCCGATCCTCGTCCCACAAACACCACTCGCAAACCTTCCTCCTTTTCCGGCGTGATTCGTCACGCATTTTATTGTAGAAGAGCCTTTCCTTATGTTACGACAGAATGTGTTATTTAGGATTATTAATTGTTACTTAATATTGTGTTGCGTTATAATTAGTTTTTGTTAAGTAACTACTTCTGCTAATTATGTATGTAGTTGTTTGATACAAAACTAATATGAATTACGATTTGTCACCAGCACACCCGTAAAGATCAACATCAAGAAAGGAAATCTTCATCCATATGGTGATATCCTTACTTAAAGGGTTGGGATTTGTTTAATATTTACATATATTGATATGGTGTATAAAGTTGTATTACCATTACGAGTATGTTTAGGTAATGCAACAATTTTTATACAATTCATTAGAAAACATAATTAGAAAACGTCTGATATCTACTCTTTGCGGTCCGCAAGTGCTAGTGTACAGAAAGAAATTCTTTCTATTTATTTAACAATAAAAAAAATAACGGGTACAGTCTACACATTCAACATTTAGTAACAATTCTTTGTTAGCCACATGCGAGGTCCATGTAAGGTAAATGTAATTTAAACCAATCCAATTTAGAATATAATTTTTTAAATAATTGTGGTCCTGAACAATTACGAGGATCAATAGGAGGGGGATATTGAATTGCTAAGAGATACCTACGAACTGCTAACTTAAATTTTTTCATATCATAAGTGAGTAGAAAACAGGTACTAAACAGGTCATTCCAGAGTCTAGAAGCCGTGTAGAAGAATGTGGATTGCGCCCGTTTACTACTGCTTATTGATGATGTGAATGAGTGACCTGAGCATTTCTAGCAATAATGGTCAGAGATCGTATTAAAGAATGTAACTTAGCAGTGCGATAGCCATTGTAATACCGATAATACAAAGAAAGAACTGAAACTATACGTCTATGCTCAAGGTACAGCAAGTCAGAAGTCAAGAACGGGTCTTTTATGAACCTAATCGCTCCTTTTTGAATATGGCCAACGATATAGAGAGTATATTTGAGAGCACCAATCCAGAAGTGTGGATTATATTCTAGATGAGGTATACAGCAGAAAGAGTTGTTGGGAAACAAAGTACTGCTTAGATCTGTACAAAATCCTATTTTACGAGCAGCTGCTTTAGTAACTGACAAAAGATGGTTAACCATGATAAATTTGAAAATACAGTCATTCCCAACGTAGTAAATGTGAAAACTTAACATCTGAGCCATTCGTACTTACAACAGGAAGTGATTGATCTTTTCTCGCGGACACGAGGCAATGCTGAGTGTATTAAATTTAACTAGAATATTACTTTCCCATTCATTGTTGATAGAAGGTAGAGTACCATTTTGAATAGACTGTGATGAACTACAACAAAGAGTGCTGCAGTGTCGGATTGGTGGCTTTTTCCATGATTTTTGACAAAATGGAAGTGATGGGAATTGGTCGGTAGTTGTAGGGGTCGGTCTTATTCAATTTTTTGGGAATAGGTTGTACGTTTGTGAACTTCCATGATGGAGGAAATTCCCCAGAAGACGTAGAGGTCGAATAGAGCTTAGATAGGACTGGTACTAGCTTGAGGAACATTTCTTTAAGGCAATAGCGAGGATATCGTTTGGATTGGGCCTGACGCCTTATTGATATCAAGCTTACTGATGATCAATCCTAGGAGCATGTACCGAAAATCAATTGGGTTCATAGCATATGAAAAAGAGTTGACTAGGGGCACATTTCCAGAATCTTTAAGACACGAGTTGATGCAAATAAACCCACAAGAATATTGGCTTTGTCAGCAGAATCAGCAACTACAGATCTATCAAAAAATATCATGGTGGAAATGAAGCTTTTACTGATGGCTTTAGCTAAAGACCAAAATTTACAACTGCCCAAAAGAGGTATAGCTATTGAATTGTATTTTCGTTGTTCAAACTTCCTACCTTTAATGATAACACGTTTGCAGGTAGCATAAACTTAGTCTGCATGACTCGACCGTTATATTAGATTTCCATTTAGTATAAGAATTGTATATTAAAGATATTTCATCAGCAAATGTCTTATTAAACCAGGGTTGGTAACGAGAATGACCTATACGATATTGTTTTTTGGGAGTGTATAACTAGATGCCCTTGAAGATGACATCAGATACTGAAATGTTCGAAGACGAGGACGACTTAAAACAATATTCACGCCATGGAAAGGTTGCTAAGAAATCCGTAAACCACTCCATTTAGCAGACTTAAAACACCATAGCGTTTTATCAGAGTTGCAAACAATAGAGGAATTAGAGACAGTAGAAGTTATTTCTGTTAGACAATGGTCAGATAAACCTAATAGGGAAAGAATTGAAGTTTTATGAACACGTGCTTTCGTTTGATGTAAGAAAAAGATCTAGAAGAGATAGAGTATAATTATGGTGATCAGGGATTCCTATGGGTCCAGAAATTATTAGTAATAGATGAAAATTGAACAGCAGAAAGAGTTGCCGGGAGGTAAAGTACTGCTTAGATCTGTAGAAAACGCCAATTTTACGATTTTGGTAGCTGGCAGAAGATGGTCAACCCATGATAGATTTGAAGATACAGTCATGCCCAACAGAGTAATAGAGTATGAAAACTTAAGATCTGAGCAATTCATACTTACAACAGGAAATGATCCAGCTTTTTTGGCGGGCACAAGACAACACTGAGCTTTGTTAGTATTAAATTTAACTAGATTATTGCTTCCCCATTCGAGAAATACCTTGAATGTCTTTGTTAAGTGAATTTGCCATTTCAGCTTTAATGTCTTGAGACATAGAATGTAGATTACCATTATGAGTAGACTGAGATGAACATATTATTATTCCATTGGGGAAATTGCAAGTCGGATGAATCGGCGCTTTCAGAGGAGACTTGTGGTTTAGATAGAAACAAAATGTCAGATTGTTATTGTTCAAAATGTTTGTGAACAGCATTCAGATTAGACCTGATACCGCAGATATTGAAATAATGGATCAGAAAATGAGTACTTTGGATGACCTAGGTCGCTTGAGCTCTGCCCTCTCGGACATCCGAACGGGGCAAGGGTTTACGTCCTGTATTTACTATCCTAGAAACCACAGCCATATTTTTTTTTAATTTTGGACTTCCAATCCGATAAGAAGGCAGTGAGGGCGAGAGGAAGATGGCAATAGATTAAGGATAATGCAATAGGTGACCGGCAACCCTTACGGAGCTCAGAAAATCGGAAACCCAAAATTAAGCAGCCCGTGGTAAGGGAGGTGATTAAGCGACATAATCAATTTTCACAGTTACAAAGTACAGATCTGAAATAAAAACTTGTAGAATACAAGAAAAAGTACACATAAATCAATACTAATGTTACACTCATTTTTACTTATTGAAAGTTGAGCACCAACAGATCCTGCTTAAAACTTTGCCTTGTAAAAACCTTGCCAGACTACTCCATTCTCTTTTCTCACTTATTTTTTTCTTTTCGCGGTTATGGGACTAGCTTACCTTACTGCGTGAATTTTAACAGTGTTAAATTGGAAGCAATTAGCTCCAGCAATTTTTATAGTAAAAAAATAGCGGATAGTAAATTGCTGAAGTTGTCGGTTACTTCATTCTTGAAAGGAAAATCAAGCTACGCGAAATGGCGCTATAAAATTAAGCTCGTCTACGAATGTATACGAATTGTTTAGAGGTTGTTGTTGAAGGTAGCTACATTGAGCCAAAGAAGCCTACGTCATCTTCTAGTGAAGAATCGACGGATTACGGCAGGTTGTACAAGGCGTACTTAGAGGCTAGCAACAAAGTGCAGACAATACTTTCACACAGTATGAGCGAACAAATGTTATCACTGATTATGCGACTGGAAACTGCGAGAAAAATCTGACTTGAACTGCACAGAATCTTCGATGGATCATCAGACGATCAAGTTTTTGATCTCGTTATGAAGTTTTTCAGTTACAGAAAGGATGCGGTAACAGAAATCGGAAAGTATCTTTCGGAATTACAGAACTTGTGGAATGATATAACGAAGTTCGGTCAGCAAGAGCATAAGATTGCTTTATCAGATTTATACCTAGTCTATAAAGTTTTTTCGGCATTACCAGACACCTATTTCTCGTTAAAGTCGTCTAGTTTATTGGTTGGTAGGAGTGAACGTGCAATTAATATTCTCATTGCAATAATCTGTGCGCACGGGCAACAACTAGAAAGTTATAATGAAAATTCAGAAGCAATGTTGGTAAAAACAAAGTTGTCTGCAACAAAATCTAAACAGAGATCGAATAGGAAATTCGATATGTCAAACGCAAAATAGCACTATGATTTAAAGAGTTTGGTTAGAAACTGCAGAAAATGGATATCCGATAGTAAACCGCTCAAATAAGAATTTAGCTAACGCATCAAAGAAAGAGAATCTTATGATGGTCAACCCGGAGGCGTTTGCGGCAGATGAATCAAATGTATTATACTGGTATGTACATAGTGGTGCAACAAACCACGTCACGAACAGGAGCGAAAATTACTCCAATTTTGAAAAGTTTATCGAACCTCACGGAATTATCACAGCGAATGGTATAGCGAATACTTTAGGAAAAAGAACGAAGAAATTCAGACTTTAATCAACGGCAAATAGAAGCGAAGTGTGGTTAGTTCCTAACACACAAATGAACTTATTTTCATTGTAACATGCTCAAGTCAGGCTAGATGGCAGCAAGTTCACATCATTTAGAGAAGTTTGCAAGTTGGAAAGTAAGGCAAAGCAAGTGATAGTCGTTGGGTCTAGGAAGCGGTTTATTTAAACTTGCACTCCGCGTAGTTAACGGCGAATGTGAAGTTAATGCTGTATAAACTAGTTCAGACATTTTACATCAGCGCTTAGGTCACCAAAATAAGTAACACTTTCAAAAGCTGTTTAAATTAAAAGATATCCATACAACTTTAGATGGTGAAATTTGCGAAGGTCGCATTTACGAAAAAATGCACAGATTCCCATGTGGACAACGAAAATACCGAGCAAGGAGCGTGGAAGAGTTAATGCATACGGACTTGTGCGGTCTGATGAGCGTTGCTTCAATCGCAGGCAGAAAGTACTTTATGACATTTAAGAATGACTTTAGCAAGTTCCGTTTTGTGTCTTTTACATCAGAAAAATCAAGTATCAACGGTTTTGAAGAAGTTTCTAGCCGAAGTTAAAACTACCGGTATAGTCGTTAAAGAAATTCCAAGCGATAATGGCACCGTTTTCAAGAATGAGACTGTATCAAGAATTCTCTGTGTCAAGAGTGCCTCAACAGAATGGTGCTGTAGAACGAGAGAATCGTACTATCATGGAGGCCATGCGATCGATTATGGATGCGCAGAAAGAAAAATTACCAAAATTCCTTTGGGCTGAGTAAACGAATACCGATGTTTACGTATTAAACCGAACAGGTCTAACAAAAGTAGATGGCAAGTCACCTTATGAACTGTGGACTGGAAAATAACTTAAAATCGATCATTAAAGGAATAAGTTCAAGAGACGTTATTTTCGAGAAAAAATATTTTCGAAGCCGAAAATTGATGAGTCAATAATTGAACAAGTAAGTGAAGAACCTAAAGGTATTGATAATAAACAAGAAGAATGGAGTTCTGAATCGGAAAGAGGGGTAGACTCCAAAATTTAAGCAGTTAGTGGTGCTAGGTCCAACCGATATGAATTAAGGGATAGGTTAAAGCTTCAAGCCCCGGTTAGGTACCGACTATGTAGCAGCTATGATTCTAGAAACGAATGAACCAGAGACGTATCAAGAAGCTATTAGTTCAAGCGCTAATAAACACTAGAAAGCAGCTATGAAGAGTGAAATTGAGTCGTTAAAATAGAATTAGTGTAAATGGGGTATAAAGTGAAGGCTAACCCAGATGGTTTAACTGAGCGTTTGAAAGCACGATTAGTTGCAAAAGGTTTCATTCAGCGCAAAGGAGTGGATTCTAGTGATACGTTTAATCCATTAGCAAAATCAGGTACTATTACAGCGGTTCTCAGTTTAGCAGCAAATAAAAAGATGCCCATAACGCAGTTTGATGTTTCTACAGCGTTTTTAAACGGAAAACTAGATGAAGAAATTGACATGCAACAACCAGAGGGATTTGAAGACAAATCAAGTCGTGTTTGTAAATTAAAACGTTCATTGTATGGACTGAAACAAGCTCCTCGATGTTGGAATAAACGATTTGCATGCTTTTAGTAAAAATAGGTTTTAAAATAGGTGATGCAGATCCGTGTTTATTCATTAGAAACTTGGAGAGCAGAAGTTATCGACAGCACTTTACGTTGATTATGGCTTAGTAGCGACAACGGTTAAAGATGATGCAAATAAGCTTCTACATGAATTAGAAAAAGAGTTCAAAATAACTGTACAGAAAGCTTATTTTTTAGGTATTGAGATCAATCAGTCAAGTGCAGTTCTATTAAAATAAGTCAAGAGCGTATACGAAGAAAGTTCTTGAGCGTTTTAATATGGATAAGCGAGCAACTACACCAATAGAACAAGATCCGAGATCGATTGGAAATTTGAATGCCGAATCGGGGGAAGCTAGTGCCGACGGATGTACATCCCCGTATCATATTGATACAGGAGTCGTTTGCATCTACACTGGTGATGCAATTTCGTGGTTAAGCCAACGAAAGTTCAAGTGGCGGACTCTATGACAAATCCGCTACATAAACCAAAGTTACTAGTGTTGTGTGATTCGATGGTATTATGAAATTAGAGACAAGTAATTTTGGATTTTTTTCTAAATTTTAGAAATGGTGGGAAATCTCCCGGATCTAGGAAGGCCTGCTAAAAATAAGATCCTAAGAAGATGTTCGCTATTAAAGTTGACTGTTAAAAATGGCTATACGTTTTTACTGCTCAATAAATTTTAATAATTTTTAGGCAAAAGCTACGCCATTTGAAACTCTTTGGAGCCATCTATTTAAATGTTCAGTGCGCTTTAGGGGGCAGGGGGCATATCACCTCTGGCTTTTTAACCTCAAAAAATCTTTTTGAGTTCTCAGTGTTTGGCCTTTTTTTACGTCAAAAAGGTATACTAGTTTAATTACTAACTAACCGTTTCGAATTTAAAAACTAAGATCCCAAGAAGATGTTCGCTATTAAAGTTGACTGTTAAAAATGGCTATACGTTTTTACTGCTCAATAAATTTTAATAATTTTTAGGCAAAAGCTACGCCATTTGAAACTCTTTGGAGCCATCTATTTAAATGTTCAGTGCGCTTTAGGGGGCAGGGGGCATATCACCTCTGGCTTTTTAACCTCAAAAAATCTTTTTGAGTTCTCAGTTTTTGGCCTTTTTTACGTCAAAAAGGTATACTAGTTTAATTACTAACTAACCGTTTCGAATTTAACAGCAATTAATGATGAAGATGGTGATTTTAATTCGCTCTATTAACAGTAGTACATAAATCGAGTTGGCTGTTTAACACAAAACATTTATTATAGGAACAAGGATTTGGAACGAATATAAACCTAAAACTAGATAAAACCAACATCAAACAAGAAAAGAAAAATATTTGTTCTAAGAATGTATAGTAAAAATGGCTAAATACTTACAAATACAAAAATCTTGAACATATCGATACCTAAAACTAAAAAAAAAACAACAATAAATATGAGAAACTGATTCCAAAATGTTAGAACATAAAATGCTCAACATGAGCACCCCCTTTTCTAATGGACATTCGTGCACGACGAACTGAAGACTCTCTAAAGCATTTGTTCTCTGATTTGACCGAAATGAAACATTATTCGGTGAAGTAGCTCTTCTTGTGTGTCTACCGGTGTTGCATATACCAAATTTTTTAAATGATCCCACAGAAAAAATCTACAGGAGTCAGGTTAGGTGACCTAGGGGGCCAAGCAATTGTTCCACCACGACCTATCCACCGGTTTGGGTAGACAGTATTTAAATGCTCCCTGACCAACAAACTAAAATATGGGGGCGCCCCGACGTGCATGAATCACATATGTTGCCTGGTTCCGATATCCATATCTTCTAGGAGCTCGGGCAACTGATTTTGAAAAACTCGAAGTAAAGTTGTCCATTTAGTCGAGGTGGCAAAACGAATGGACCTACCAAGTGCGGACCAATAATTCCAGCCCATACATTAATCTGCAACTACTGCATTCAAAACGTCTTCCTCCACTTCTGGGGAAAATGTTGTCCGCGGAGCGCCCTATTTCAATTATTTGGTGCCTAGAATAGCGCACAAATTTTCTGTGGTTCAAAACGTTTAATCAAGCTGATCTTACCAGATTCCCTCAGTTGTCGATCTATACGTCCAAAAGTTTTGCTATTAGTAACCTTTCGATTAGGGAACCTTTGTTGGTACAATATTCTTGCTCTTAATGCATTACAAGAAGTCATTCCATACATCAAATGCATATCCGCATATTCACTATTCGTGTAGTTTCTCACTAATTACTGAATTAAATAAAGCTCTTAAACTTAAAAGGAAGACCTTGGCCTTGTGGTAATGGGTGACAAGGTGAATTTCTCGAGCTGACAATTGGTCTCAGAGGAATTATTTGCTTATGAATCTTTGGTAGGACGTACAGATGCTGAGATTTGTTGTAGTGTGGGGTAAGTCTAGTTCTCTGGTAATCGGAGAAGTCCCCATTATGTTTTGCCAGCGTCAGGTATATCCGTCTTTCGATTGATAGTGGGGGTTTTTGGTATTTGTTTGTACTCGCCCCAGTCTAGTAGTTCTTGGATCTTACTTGTACGTGACCATATCCATTACCACAGTCGCGTTTCCTTTGTCTGCCGGGAGAATTTTGATCATTGGCTCATTCTTAAGGGAAATGACCGCTCTCCCTTCTAGGTTAGAGAGGTTGGGTTTAGTTCGCCTAGATGAATCTAGGACTGATCTAGCCTTACTTTTGTATTCTTCGGCCTCTTCAGGATCTAATTTCAAAGATGTTTCTTCGCTGCGGTTATTAAATCTACTTTCCGAATATACCTCTGTTAGCCTTTGCGCAGTAGCTTCATTTCGTTCTCGTTCAACTGTCATTTAGAGATATTTATGACAGTGTTTTTGCGATTGTTGGTTGGTTCTTCTGCTTCATTAGCTTTTCGAGTTTCTTCTGCTGAATTTCCTTGTACATTGCCTTGGTCTTCGAGTATTTTATTTTTGGTAGCCGTATTTATTCTACCAAAGTCTTGTTCGTTCACTCGATTTCGAATGGTTTCTCTAATCTCGTTTCGTTGGATTGGTGTTCGAGCTGGTACTTTCTGAAACCTGATTCGTTCTTTGACTAACTTTTCGCTATTGCCATTAGTGATATTTTCCGGTTGTGTATCGGAGTTTTGGTGTTGAGCCTGGTGGTTATTAGGTTATCACGGGCCTTTTAGAGGAAGGTTAGGTGGTTCTTTTCTAGTGTTAGCTTGTTCAATGATGTTTCAAGCTTTCTGAAAAGTTGCTTGACTTCGGGGCTGTACCGAGTTACTAATTCTGTATTATGAGTGTTTTGTAACTGTGGTTTCATATTAGTTGTGTTCATCGGCCTATTTCCACAGTTTTTGCACTTTGAGCGCTACGTTCCGGAAGCGGACTCTGCTTGCGTCATCAGGCTTAGTCCTGAGAAGGACTGTTTTCGCACTTGAGTCGAATTCATATTATATATTTTTTCTCAAGCACTTGACTACTCTCAGATTCGAACTTGGTATCTTTCACTTACTAGTCTGACACCTTTACCGCTGAGCCACTGATTAATCCGATATATATTTTTTAGAACATATATATGAATTAAACTTTTTCCTGGTTGCGCAGAAGATTATTGAGCATGTTGCGCCGTAACTTCTTGCGCAGGTGTATTGCGCTTAAGCTCTTCGAGCATTATTGGAATCCATATGTGTTTCATTTCCGCACTAGCTTGGCTTATTGGATTTTCTGCTAGTGGGGTGTGTGACTTCTTTGAGTTTCAGACGAGTTATATTCTCGCCACTATGTGTATGTTATCCCCTTGGATGCAGTGGTCTTCGTTCCAGACATGTTCGGCGATTCTTGATTTTTCCGTTTCGCCCTTGCGGACGTTGTTCTTATGTTCCTGCGTTCTCACTTTGAGTGGTCTACTGCTCTCTCCTATGTATGCTCCGCCGTATTCGCATGGTAGGTTGTATACACAATTCTTGTAATTCTGATCTTCATTGTGTGGTTTGGTTTTGGTTAATATTTCCCTGAGCGTTCTGATCGATACTGGTCCTTCGTATTTTGTCCGAGGTACCTTGTATATATGATACTATCGCTGTATATTTAGGTTCTTCTTTTTCGGTTACCCTTTCCCTGTTACGGTTAGGTGTTAGATCGGGGTATCCATTTTCCTTGAGTGTTCTAGCGGTATTTCCTTTTTCTTTGTTCAGGTCCTCTTGTTTTGAACATATTGTTTTTCCTATCGTACAAACATTTTGCCACGCCTAACTTCACGTTTTTGTGGTGATTGGAGTTGTAGTGTAGGTAACTCCCCGTGAGGGTAGGTTTCCTGTATATACTGTCGTGAAAGTGTTGTAATTCCTGTGTCCAGGAATATATATATATATATATATATATATATATATATATATATATATATATATATATATATATATATATGCTCACTGTGGGTGATAGTGGGGAACCCATCGCCATCCCAAACTCTTGTTGATAGCATTTGTCTTCTACCTAGAAATATGTAGTTCTAATGCATATTGTCAGAAGTTCCATTATTGTTTACCGAGTGTTGCGTGCGTTTGTCTATATTGGATTACTCAGTGGCTTAGCGGTAAAGGTGTCAGACTAGTAAGTGAAGGGTACCAAGTTCGAATCTGAGAGTAGTTAAGTGCTTGAGAAAAAATTATATAACATATCAATTTGACTCAAGTGCGAAAACAGTCCTTCTCAAGACTAAGCCTGATGACGGAAGCAGAGTTCGTTTCCGAAACGTTGCGCTCAAAAAGCAAAAACTGTGGAAACAGGCTGATCAACTCAACTAATTTTTCTTTTATGTTAGTCCATTTTTAGGTTTAGATTCATTCCAGATTATTGTGCTTGTAAATAATCTTTTATTTAAACAAGGTCGACTTAAAATCATCATCGTTCTCATTAGTTGCGTTTATCTCCAAAACGCTTAATTTTAGCGAAATTAAACTAGTGTACCTTTTTGACGTAAAAAGGCCAAAGATTAAGAAGTGTACTTGGAAAAGGTAAAAAAGATGTTCAACATTTTTTTTGAGGTTAGAAATCCACAGGACGCGGTGCCTCTCTGCCACCTACAACGTCCCTGAACATTCAAATAGACCGATCCAAAGAGCTTCAAATACAGTGACATAAGTATTTAAATTTATTGAGAAATGAAAAAGTTATAATGCAAATTCACTTTTTAATACTCAACTTCAAGAGCGAATATCTACGTAAGGAAACGTCGGCGGAAATTTTTTTATAAAAACGTGACCTTATTTTACTAGATCTATCTAGATCCGGGAGATTTCCCACTATTTCTGGTACACCCTGTATATCAATTAGTTAATGAGGGGAAGTGAGATTTGAAAGTAAAGTAAAAGTATCAAGTCTCTATAGGGCAATAACAATTATGTATAATCTAGGTAGTAAAAATGTAGACAAAAAAAAAAATTAAGTTTGAAGTAGAAGTTTAGTTTTGTAACAATGCTGTGTTAAAATTTGAAGAAATTTTAAAAAGAAAAAGATATGAAATCTGTATAAAATATTAATAACTAATTTTTTCTAATTAAGTACACTACAAATGTCGAAGTTTCCTTTAATAATAGTATCAAAATTTTGTTCAAGTTTATTTAGTTGATATATTGCTTTTTCTCCTATTTTTCCTTCAGTTGTTGTGTTTGGTTCTAATATCAATATCTTCACACACTCTCTTAAAACATATAGAGCTTCATTCAGTTTTATATTTAGATCAGCACTGTTGTGTGGAGCCAAAATTAAATTCAAGAACAATTCGTAAAGGGTAACTCCTGGAAATGATGATTAGAAAGTAACAATCGTCATATATTAAAGTACCTCTAATCCGGGTATATTGTGGTTGAACTACATCAACTACCTGTAAAACATTTTTAGCACATTCAATAGCTTTACTGTAATTTTTTTTTAATCGATAATATTCGATTAAACTTGATTTTATTATAATGAGATATCCGTTATTTGGATGCAATATTTTGTTATATTTGATAAGAAGATTTTCACTTAGATTTTGATCAATTTCATTTTGAATCGTGGTAAATAATGCTTTTACTTCGTTATGTGTTAACTTGTTTTCACAAAAACAGCATTTCCAATCACCCCTTTTTATAGGTGATACACATGTGAGAATTCCAGTACAATTCATGCAGAGTAACGAACTCATATGTGTACCTAATTCAGTTGGATCTAAACAACGTTTGCATGTACATTGGAAGTACTTGCTTTCATTCAAATAGTAGCTACGTACGACTGTAGGCCATAATACATAAGTATAACTTGAAAATAATTCTTCACCCTTTCGTATAGCAGTGCTTGCTCGTACTGTGACTGCAAACTTGTCATCGTCAATTGTGTGAGTAATATTAGGTACGCAATTATGTGATAAAATTGCCAGCTTAGGGTAAAGGCATCTAATAAGGAAACCAGATTTAGATCGAGCTTCAAAGGCATTGCATTCTAATATGCCACATACTGTATGTATTAGTTCTTCAGTAAAATTCATTAATTTACACGGCCCTCGTATGTAATTTACAATATTAATTTGGTTAAAATTCCAAATAAATTGTTGGCTGCGTATCGAATTATGAGCTTCCATTTCCTTAACTTCATAATCCCACCTTTCCGAATTTCGAAGCATGGATAATAAAACCCTTAAATTTGTTGGTGAAAAGTGTGTATAACACTGTATGAATATATACCTAATGGGCATTATGCATTCATATTGTAAACATGGAGAGGTAACATCTCCTTGAAATCGTACTTTTGCTTTTGTAAAAACAGCACATTCTGCTTCCTTATGTGCTAGTACTGTTTCACACTTTATTCCACAAATTGGCCATTTGCACGATGAGCAACGTGTTGCACAGTCTACGGGAATGTAGCATCCCAAACACACAGGTGGACCGTCTAAAGCTCGTATTCATTAAAAAAATAAAAAGCAAAAAACTATTACCTGATTTAGGACCAATAGCAAATGGTGTTTCTGTAAATATAATATCGCCAGGGCTGAAATCCGAATCAGAAACTGCATATCGGCCAACAGTGTCATTTTGTAAAATTTTAAAAGACATCTACAATTAATTTGGTTTAATCGTAATTATTAAAACTTAGTACACATCTTTTTTTCTTAATGTGTAAGCCTTACATTTGTATTATTAACTTCCATTACGCTAATTTTAGAATCAACGCCAAGAAGATATTTTTAAGTGCTTACTATTATTGTTTATAAATTTAAACACTGCCTTATTTATGGCTAAGTGGTAATAGTAAAAAAGACGATAATTGTTTAAATTTGTTATACCTACATCTAAATAGAGATAATTATTTTAAATTAAAGAGAAATGTGTTTTAATTTCCTGGAATATTTGAAAACTTGTATTATTTGTTAGTCACAATAACTTATAGATGGCGCAGTATTACTAACATGTTTTCATTCCATTGGCGTACATGCCTAAATATTCAAATAATTACCGGTCACTGCATTTTATTTTGAGAATATTAAAACACTTTTCTTTTGGGTAATTAACCTTGTATTTTCTTTATTTATCTTTTATATAAATTTAAACGTTTCGATAACAATTACAGTTATCGTCCTCAGCAAATGTAATATCTCTAAAAATTTCTTGAGATGTTAAAAACAATTATATTTCATAAATTTGTCTCAAGTAATTCTTAAGGCGGATTCTCGCTCTTACGCAAAACGCCGATGCCGCCGAAACTCGCTGGCGCAGAAAGTTGAATCCCGTGTATTTGAATGCTGCCGTTCCGCGTCGCGCGAAACTACACGACGCAGCCCGTAGCAGTTGTTTGTGGGACGCAGCAACGTTAATAGTAGGTACAAACTCAACTTTGGCCGCAGAACTGCTCCGTCGTCGCACGCGATCAACTGGGAAGAACACGTTTTGTTTTGTTTTCAAACGATTCAAAATTATGGGCAGAAAATCACTTGATTTTATTCACGTTTAACCTCACATCAACCTTTCAGCGCCTAAACATAAACACAGAGAACTTCGAGCGACTTACAGCCAACTGCGAACGAGCGGGAATGGTCCACTTTGGTTTCATATTTCGACGCATTTTTACGACTTTCCACACTACGTAACGGCACATACGTTTACGACACGTATTTCTGCGTGCGAACGGAAATCTACTTTTGACTATTTACTGAGGACAATAATGTAATTGTCATGGAAACGTTTAAGTTTATATAAAATGTAAATAAAGAAAATATACGATTTAATTACCCAAAAGGTAAATATTTTATAACGAGTGGTAGTTTTACCAATGGAGAATCATCACACATTGTTTATCAATTCTTTCCCAGTTTACAAGCGGGGTAGAAAATAATTGAAACCCGTCAACATGTAATCTATTCACTGATCTACCATTTTAACCATAACACATAAAATAGTAGACCAAGACTCTATAATAAATTTCGAAATACAGACCCATACATATATCCTACGCAGTTTGCAAACAGCGATGAAATCAGAATCCCCGTTCAGAAAGACGTGTACTTTATCATCAGAAAGTTATGTATACGAAGAAGGAAGGTTGTTGAGGGAGGATGGCGCTGCCTCTAACACTGCTCGTTTTCTTAATAATGGAACTGCATTTTTATTTAGTGAATTTAGATACGAAATAAGTGGAACATTGCTAGATTACGTGGACTAACTTCAACAATGAAAGGATTGGTGTAACTGACACGGATGATCTCGCCCATCATGAAAATGCGGGTTGGTTTCCTACAACAAACAGCTCACTAACAAATGCTCAAGCATTTTTGAATGTTTATGCACCTTTGCGAGTGCTACTCGGCTTTGCCGAAGCCATTTTGAACATCAAACAAAAATTGATTTTAATTCGCATATTAATACCGATGCAGCAGTTTCAATGGTGGTGGAGGAAGTCTTAAAAGTTATCACAGATAAAAAATATTGGAATATTCCACACATCGCTTCAGAATTAGCAGACGAAGTACGTCGGTAAATATCGGGTGTGAAACAACCCACGACCTTCCAACCTACGAAGTGAAAATTAAAAGAAATGAAAACGTTTTAATAATAATTTTTTTAGAATAATATGCAACCTGTTCTTTAATACCGCCATCACAAAATAGGTAACATTGTAAAAACAAAACCAATAATCTGTCAGATGGTCGTTTAAAACTTCATGTCAGAATAACGTTAATAGACATATACAGGTGTGGAAAAATATTATTGCGGGTCTGACTTATAATAAGCTAGAAAGAAACCAAATAAGCATTATATGAATGTTGCCACTTGTACATATTTGCATGTAGGCACAAAATATGAATAACTTAAGTCTCCTTCAATCTAGTTTCAACATTTCTAACAGAACCAAAGCAATTAAGATGATGTTGAAAAGTCGCGTGTTCTTTGAAACTATTAGGTAAATACTTTATACTTACAACATTAAATGATAATACGTCAAACATCAAAGTTTAATGTAATTGCGAATTTATGAAATGGCTCGTAAGAAAAACCAAGAAGAAACTTACGAAAGCTACAAACAAGATCATTAACATTTAAATTGATGGTATAACTAAAGTTTAAGGTTTAACTTTAGCATTATAATTCTTATTGAAAAACCAACTATTTTTAAAAATGAACAGAATACACTTTTTTTCAAAACTCTATAGGATTTTCGAAAAGACCTCCACCTTGCGCAAGGCAGTAACCCAATCTGTGGTAAAATTCAGTTCGGGTGTTTTCTAACATTTCTTGGGTGATGCTGTTTAAGGAGTCTGTAATTTTGATACGAAGTTCGTCTAAATTGTTAGCAGGTTCATGCATGTGCCCATAAATTTTCTGGAATACGTATCCCCAATCAAATAGGTCGTTCGTCACTATATCAGGTAAGCGAGGAGGATATTTAATAGTACCCTTTCAGTAGCAGTGAGACACTAGACGCCATCTTGGATTTTGACGTCACTTCCGGTTTTACACGCCCACGTGGGAGACCATATTTTCCGCCCCTATTTTTACTCGCTTACGTGTAGGACGTATTTTTTCACCCCTATTTTTTACACATCCACGTGTGAGACCGTGTTTTCAACCCTTATTTTTTATACGCTTACGTATGAGACAGTATTTTTATCCTTATTTTGAGATGGTGATCTTTTTAATTATTTTTATTGATATAAGATGATGATCTTTAATTATTTTTATTAATTAATTATCCTAGGAAATTCTCAATCTGATAGTTTATAAGATGATGATGATCTTTAATTATTTGTATTAATTAATTATTTTATTCTAGGAAATTCTTAATCTGATAGGTTTAAGATGATGATGATCTTTATTTATTTTTATTAATTAATTATTTTACTCGCTTACGTATAGGACGTGTATTTTCACCTATTTTTTACACACCCACGTGTAGGGCGTGTTTTTCACCCTATTTTATGACAGTTCACGTATAGGATACGTATTTTCAACCCTCATGGTTTCTTTTCAAGGTCAACCCTAATTAGAGCCTTTTGCACATGCTCACGTGAGGGACTGGTTTTGGTGCTGGGGCTGGATCTGGACCTAGGTCTTGGACTTGAGTTGGTCTTAGGGTTATTTTTGATGGTATTAAGGTCTTTCTGACTATATTAATAGCAGTACCCCTGGAGGTTAGGCAAATGCACACGCATACAATGTTGGAAATTGCATAATTAATAAGATATTATTATTAAAATTATCGGTCCTGTTGCTTTAAAATGGCCAAATGCTATTGGATGATATTTTACCTAAACGTTGTATTTCTAATAAGGAGGTTCTTGTGCGACACGTGTCGGGCTTCGCAACCTTACAAGATAAGTGTAGAGCTTAGCCCCTATCGTGGCCCCCTTTGTGCAATTGTATGTTGTTCTAACTTAAGCTTACAGTTGTAGGTCTTCGATCCGTCATACAAAATTGTATTATAATAAGGAGGTTCTTGTAAGGCAGGACTTGTATCAGGGTCTGCGCCCTGACCCCTTTGAGTAAAAATTGATTTTAGCGCCATCTAGGGGGCGTATAGACTAATGAACATTTTCTATAATAGAAGCTGATAATGCACACCTCTCTCCTGCTCTATGCTGTTTCTTCCTCCCCCTCTCTCTTTCTCACACACGCACAAACAAATCAATTAATTAATCAATCTCAAACAAATCACGTTCGACCATCAGATAAAACTCAATCAATCAACCGAAATTATGTCTTACAGTTTGCGGAAACCTGATTACAGTTCAAACTGAATGTATTAAAGTCTAATTAAATATGACGTGAAATAATAAATAATTTCTACCCTAATGCAATGATGCTCTATGTATAGGCAGGTCCTCTAAACTGCCACCACCTATACATTAGGAACATCATATCTGATTTATTTGCATGTTTAATTACATACACACAAAACTATTTCATTGTAACGTGTTCATTAACAGTTGTAAAATCCATTAAAAGTAATAATTACTTATATATAACATAGAGTTAAATTAAAATTAACATGTTTTTAAGAATATCAAGTTGATATAACGGAAATAAAAGGCAAAAGGTTTTAATGGTTTATTATTATATACGTGAATTAACAATAACTATAAGTTTAAAATCCGTGCGTACCTACTATTTTGTAGAGCTGATCTTATGACGTTAACCTATGTAATCGATTACATACCGAACATTAAACTATTTAGAAAGTAATACAGAAAACCGGAATACCGCTACAGCATTTAACAATTATGTTGTACTTACAAAATTTACATTCAAAACAAATATTTTAAAAACGTCTAATACCACTAATGTTGCATCATAATAATAAAATCTCATTAAACAGTGATTACACATTAAATACATTTAAAATATGTAACTTTTATACTACGTCTATTATTACATAGAGATGAGATTATTCTTAAATTTAATTGATTTCGACGGCCGTCTTAGGAGAAAATACCTCGACCATAAAGAGGCGTTTAGATTTATAAACATGCCTAGGGGCTATGTTAGAGTGCGGTTAGGTCAATACTTCAGACATCCCGAAGATAACCGATTCTACCCGAACATTGACGAGTACGTTTGCGCACAAGACCAAAGGTTAGCTGCGTACTCGTTTCTCGTGTGTTCGCTCTTTAAAGTGTAACTGTCATCGAGTGAGCATTGCTATAATGTATTCTCCTGTTTATGAACCAACATCAGCGGTCATTAGAGATTTTACTGACTTGTTAATAAACTATTACAACATAACCGTTCAAGATAATGATGAAAGCGATGACGTGATTGAGCTTGTATCTCACATCCAAGATGATGGTGATGGTTCACAGAAGAGAAAGAAGAGCGATGAGGTAGGGGAGGGCAAATCTCAAAATCATGATGATGATGACGACGACTCACGGCTCAAGAAGAAGAAGAAAACCGATAAAGCATGTTATTAAATAATAATGATGTATTGTTGTTTATAATAATAATAATAATAATAATAATATATTTTCAAACGTTAAGCTTTCCTTCAATTTTGTTAATAAACCTGTTTTTTTCCTAACGGTGCTCCACCGTCTTGATTCATGTTTGCAAGTTTACAAGTTTTTCGCTTTAGCGTGTTTTTATGTTGTGTTTTCGTTTATGTGTTTTCGTATTTGCGTGTTTTCGTATTTACGTGTTTTCGCATTTGTATGTCTTTGCGTTTGCGTATTTTGTGTTAGCGTGTTTCGTGGTAGCGTTTTTCGTTTGCGTGTTTTGTGTTAGCGTGTTTGTGTGTGTTGTGTTAGTGTGTTTTGCGTTTGCGTGCTCTCGTGTGTGTGTGTGTGTGTGTGTGTGTGCGTACGTGCGTGCGTGCGAGCGAGCGTACGAGCTTGCGTGCGTGTACGTCGCGCATGCGTGCGAGCTTGCGTGCGTGTCGTGCGAGCGTGCGTGCGTACGTGCGAGCGTACGAGATTGCGAGCATGCGTACGTGCGAACTTGCGTGCGTGCGTGCTACGTGCGTGCGTGCGAGCTTGCGTGCGTGCGTACGTGTGTAGCGTGCGTGCATGCGTGTTTTCGTTTGATCCTCGTGCTAAAGCAGTGCTAGTGGATTGTATGTATGTAGTTGTAGGCACTATTGTGTTGACTAAAAGCTATAATTGGAAGCGTTGCTTGCTATACCCAGGCCTCGGAGTTATGTTTAATTAGATTTTTTGGCAGATGTATTTATTTATGAGATCAGGCTCGCATGTAAAGTAATATAGAGGTGAAACTAACTAGCTAATGTGTTTTGCTGCTACACGTATCACAGTATTGATGATTCTGTTTATGTATTAGAAAACGTACTACAGCCTCGAAACAGAATGCAGATAAAAATTGAAGGAAGTGAATACGGTACAACTCCTGCGTACGAACTAAAAGATTTAAGTGTGCAGCATTTCCAGAGCCGTGTTGAAACCAGTTAATTTAGGGCTAACCTCGTGTCCATGTAATAATGTCTGATAAACTATTAGGGTTATTAGCTACTTTACAGGTTGTTACAATATAATCGTTCAAGGTGTAGACGATGAGGAGATTGTATCTCAAAAATCTCGTTTGATCTCATGAGATGTGTATAGCTTTTCATAAAAATACCTGCGAGGCTATCTCATTCAAAAATCTCATTCAAAAACATCAATAATCGTTAGCAATGTAGCTGTATCCGCTATTATGCTTACTTAATGTATCACTAGTATAGCTTTTTGATATCGAGAGAAGAAGCAAGATTTCGAACGGTTGTAGTATTTCCAGAGCTCTATCGAAATCAATTAAATTTAAGAATAATCTCATCTCTATGTAATAATAGACGTAGTATAAAGTTACATATTTTAAATGTATTTAATGTGTAATCACTGTTTAATGAGTTTTATTATTATGATGCAACATTAGTGGTATTAGACGTTTTTAAAATATTTGTTTTGAATGTAAATTTTTGTAAGTACAACATAATTGTTAAATGCTAGTAGCGTATTCCGGTTTTCTGTATTACTTTCTAAATAGTTTAATGTTCGGTATGTAATCGAGTGTTTATATTCAGTCATTCACAAAGCGTGTTTTAGTGAGACACGTTGTATAAAAATTTCAGTTTAACATATGGTAGCGTTGAAGGAAAACTTCTAAAGGTAAGCGTATTATTTTAATATATGTTTTTACCTGATATTGCTAACAAAAATGCCGATAAAGATTTTTTAAATGTATTATTACACAGGTTAACGTCATAAGATCAGCTCTACAAAATAGTAGGTACGCACGGATTTTAAACTTATAGTTATTGTTAATTCACGTATATAATAATAAACCATTAAAACCTTTTGCCTTTTATTTCCGTTATATCAACTTGATATTCTTAAAAACATGTTAATTTTAATTTAACTCTATGTTATATATAAGTAATTATTACTTTTTAATGGGTTTTACAACTGTTAATGAACACGTTACAATGAAACAGTTTTGTGTGTATGTAATTAAACATGCAAATAAATCAGATATGATGTTCCTAATGTATAGGTGGTGGCTGTTTAGAGGACCTGCCTATACATAAAGCATCATTGCATTAGGGTAGAAATTATTTATTATTTCACGTCATATTTAATTAGACTTTAATGCATTCAGTTTGAACTGTAATCAGGTTTCCGCAAACTGTAAGACATAATTTCGGTTGATTGATTGAATTTTATCTGATGGTCGAACGTGATTTGTTTGAGATTGATTAATTAATTGATTTGTTTGTGTGTGTGTGTGAGAAAGAGAGGGAGGAAGAAACAGATAGAGCAGAGAGAGTGTGCATTATCAGCTTCTATTATAGAAAATGTTCATTAGTCTATACGCCCTAGATGGCGCTAAAATCAATTTTACTCAAAGGCAGGGCGCAGACCCTGATACAAGTCCTGCCTTACAAGAACCTCCTTATTATAATACAATTTTGTATGACGGATCGAAGACCTACAACTGTAAGCAAGTTAGAATAACATACAATTGCACAAAGGGGCCACCATAGGGCTAAGCTCTACACTTATCTTATAAGGTTGCGAAGCCCTACACGTGTCACAAGAACCTCCATATTAGAAATACAACGTTTAGGTAAAATATCATCCAATAGCATTTGGCCATATTAAAGCAACAGGACCGATAATTTTAATAATAATATCTTATTAATTATGCAATTTCCAACATTGTCTGCGTGTGCATTTGCCTAACCTCCAGGGTACTGCTATTAATATAGTCAGAAGGACCTTAATACCATCAAAAATAACCCTAAGACCAACTCAAGTCCAAGACCTAGGTCCAGATCCAGCCCCAGCACCAAAACCAGTCCTCACGTGAGCATGTGCAAAAAGGCTCTAATTAGGGTTGACCTCGAAAAGAAACCATGAGGGTTGAAAATACGCATCCTATACGTGAACTGTCATAAAATAGTGAAAACACGCCCTACACGTGGTGTGTAAAAATAGGGTGAAAATACACGTCCTATACGTAAGCGAGTAAAAATAATTAATTAAAAATAATTAAAGATCATCAAAATCTTAAACTATCAGATGAAGAATTTCAGGATAAAAATAATTAATTAAAACAAATAATTAAAGATCATCATCATCTTATAAACTATCAGATTGACAATTTCCCTAGGATAATTAATTAATAAAAATAATTAAGCATCATCATCTTATATTAATAAAAATCTCAAAATAAGGATAAAAAATACGGTCTCATACGTAAGCGTATAAAAAATAAGGGTTGAAAACACGGTCTCACACGTGGATGTGTAAAAAATAGGGGTAAAAAAATACGTCCTACACGTAAGCGAGTAAAAATAAGGGCGGAAAATATGGTCTCCCACGTGGGCGTGTAAAACCGGAAGTGACGTCAAAATCCAAGATGGCGTCTAGTGTCTCACTTCTACTCCTTTCCACTAATAATACGGTTAGGGAACGTAGTTTCCAAAAATCGTTGAACTTTTATTGTAGTACGAGCAGGACAGCCATCTTCTTGATACCAAATGTCATCAAAATTTATATTGAGCCGTTGAACAGCTGGAACTATCTGGTTTCTCAACAGTTCTAAATATTTGTCCGCATTTAAGTTTTCGTTGATAAAAAATGGAGCAATTATGGTATTGCCTAAAATTTCTGGCCACACAATACCTTTTTGGAGGTATTGTATCCGATAAAGAATACTAATGTGATTGTTTCCCCGAGAGTAACCAACAGCGACAGACGGATTATGATGGCCATGGAAGTTAAACGAATATTCGTCGGTAAACAAACTATTTTCAATAAATCTTTCATTTTCATTAGCCCGATTCATCATATCTTCATAAACTTCCATACGCTCTTGAGGCTCTTCTGGAAAAATTTCTTGTGTAGTTTGCAACTTATAGCAACGGTATTTATTCCTTTTCAAGATATTGTGAACTGTTCTTGGTTCAATATTCATTTCTTCAGCATTTTTTTTACAATTGCACGGGAAATTAGTTTCTGCTAAAAGACACACTGCAATTTCTTAGAGTTCGCGTTCTTCGTTTAAGCTACGTCCAAGATGCTCACCATCATTACCATCAATGCAAATATTTAAACATCCACATCCTTAAAATTTACAAACAGTACGCATAATCGAACTTTCTGATGGAAAAAGCAAACCTGCAAATTATTTCTTGAGCAGTGCTTAACGAATAATACCACTTAATAATCTGTATTTTTCTTCAGTGGAATACATGAGTATTGGTCGGACTTGCAAAACACTGATTTTCAATTCTCGTTGACACTACAATTAAATGTGTCAAAAGACGCATGTATCATCAGTCCTTTTAGTTTGTTGTGTATTCTATCTCACTTAGCACGTGATCTTATTGTACTGTCTTTGTTTTACTTATTATAAGTCAGACCTGCGATAATATTTTCCATACTGTATATTACAAATACTACAATAATACAATACTGCAAAAATAACAAAACCGCGTAAAAAAAACTAAAAGTTTTTATTCTTACTTTTAATTCAGCAAACTTCTGAATAACATGAGTAAGACTAATTTTCTCTGCTAATTTATGTTCTATATCTAATGTAGTTTCTGATGGAAAAACAAACCAAATTATTTCTTAGCATTAACGAATAATACCACTTAATAATCTGTATTTTTTCTTCATAAATACACACAAACACACAAACAAACGAACACGAACACACAACGAACACACGAACACAAACACACAAACTACATACACAAACAACACAAACACACAAACACAACAAACACACAAACACACAAACACACAAAACACAAAACACAAACACACAAACACAAACACACAAACACACAAACACACAACACACAACAACACAACACACACAACACAAAACACAAACACAAACACAAACAAACACAACACACAAACAACAAACACAAACACAAAAACAAACACAAACAAAACACAAATACACATAACAAAAACAACAAACAAAACAAAAACACACAAACACAACAAACATAACACACAAACACAAACACACAAAAAAATAACTAAAACACATACAAACACAAAACAAAAAAAAAACACACATAACACACTAAACAACAAAACAAATACAAACACAAACACACAAACACACAAACACAAAACACACAAACACAAAAACACACAACGACAACACAAACACACAAACACAAACACACAAACACACAAACACACAAACACACAAACACACAAACACACAAACACACAAACACACAAACACACAACACACAAACACACAAACACACAAACACACAAACACACAAACACAAACACACAAACACACAAACACACAAACACACAAACACACAAACACAACAGTAGATATACTATACAGATCCTGGGCGACTTTTCGACTACGGGAGGGAACAGTTAGGAAAAGGGTGTTTTGCAATGTGAATCATTCTAACGGTTTTAACAAAAAATCACTGATTTCATTTAATCATTTCTTACAAAGTCACTGATTCAAGGTTGGTAACCTGCTTCTTCAAGGTCACCGACTCAAGGCCACATGGTAGAAAAGGTTGGGAATCCTTCTCGTCAAGCTCACTTCAAGGTCCACGTCAATTGCCAACACTGTTCTTCAACACTTTCAATGTCATTCCAATTCTTATGTACACACTTTCAAGTTGTTCATTGCTTATCTTCAAGGTCATCATGTACGCGCGCACTTCAAGGTCGAAGCATCCATTTACATGGTTTTCAGGGTCACACATTGCCTCATCAATTTCCTGAAGGTCAATGAGTAACTAGGTTTGAAAAGGCACTAGAAGTTACTAGATTGGTTTTCAAGGTGATGCTCCGTACAGTTGTCCGCTTCAAGATAACGTGGAAATGGTACTGTGATTGTTCTTAACGTACACATGCTTCAAGGATTTCAAGGTTACGTGATCAACCTTCTGTTTGTCAAAGTCACACAGAGAGGAGGATGCACCAAGAACTCAAGGTCCATTCTAAATCAAATTTTGATTTTTTCACGGTCACTCATTAATTCCAGGAAGTTTATTGACACCTACCTCAAGCCCTGAGGTATCATACAGATTGTTGTCTATGTTAAGCATGTTTCAAGGTTATCAAGCAATTCTTGGAAGTTTACTTTGGCCACGCCCCAGTGCACTCAAGTGGTTCCCAAATACAGATAGACGTTTCAAAACAGGTAGCCGTTTCTAAAACAGGTAGTAAACTCGTTTCAAAACAGATAGCTGTTTCGCAACCGTCCCCCCCTATTTCAAGGTCACACCTATGAGAAAAGAACAAAAGAGATTCATTGTTCTGTGATGATTCCCAAAAATAGATTGTTATCCAGCTATCCAACCATTTCAGGCTCAATTCTAGGAAATCAATTTTCAAGAACAAGGGCGGTCCATGGTTCTAACCAACGCTTCAAAGTCTATGCTTACAATTTTCAAGGTCACATGAGAAAAGAACAAAGGCGATTCATTGTTCCTTATAATTTCTAAAAATAGATCGTTATCTAAATACATCTCAATTCTGAGAAATCAACTTTCAAGAACAAAAGCGGTCTATTGTTCTAGTTAACGCTTCAAAGTCTATGCTTATAATTTTCAAGGTCACACCTTTAAGAAAAGAACAAAGACGATCCATTGTTCCGTTATAATTTCTTAAAATAGATTGTTATCTAAATAAATAAGTTCTGACAAATCAACTTTCAAGAATAAAGGCGATCCATTGTTCAAGTCGACGCTTCAAAGTCTATGCTTATAATTTTCAACGTCAGATCTCTGATAAAAGAACAAAGGCGATTCATTGTTTTGGCTGAGTCATAGCTTCTGAAATTCTGAGAAATCAAGAACAAAGACGATGCATTGTTCAGACTAATGCTTCAAGGTCATCTAACAAGTAAAATATTTTTTATAAAACATAATTTATTAACCACAATATTCATCTATATAGACAGATAAAAAATTGATTTAAGTAAATATACATATTATGGGAAGTGACAGTCACTTAATATTTTGTAATACCTTTGCTGGATCATATAACATTTAGTGCATCCAACCATATGTAAACATGCTCATTTCGAAAATGGTGTTTAGTCGTAGTGCGTTTGTGGACAAGTAAAGTCATGCAAGCAGCAATAAAATCACTCCTGGAACGAAGTTCACTGCCGGATACTTCATACTGCTGTAGTAACAATATGAATAATAATTTAAAATTTTGTTGTTCATGCTGTCAAAATAGTGATGGTAGTAGTAGTAGTAGGAAAAATGAAGAGAAACAAGATGAATATTTTTCCGACTGGTCATCATCGTTTCAACATAAGGCTGAGGTGTATAAACAGGCAGCTAATGATTAATCGATTAATCGATTGGGCTTCCTATAAACTATCGAACAATACGCATATTGACATTGGATACAGTACACACCTTAACGTTGCACCAGTAGTGCGTATGGGATATGGCAACAGCGATAACGTGGTATTAGACGTGAAGAAATGGAATGAACTTCTAAGATGGTATTCATATGTAGGAATACAATTTTTCCGATCCCAAGAAATTGAAAGCCAAATTGATTAGTCACATGTAAACGAGGAGGATATAATACATGAGCAAGATTACGAATCTCTATCTAGAAATCTCTGTATTTATTACAATTGGGAATTGATTAAAGGATATGAGAGAATTTTGAAAACTGTTATGATAGAAAACTACAACTGTTGTTCGTGTACATTTGTAACAACCCTTTTTTGAGTTGTATTAAAATACACCGTAATTTAATGCCTTTCATTCGTTCTGTTGTAAATATAAGAAAAAGTTTTTAATTATTGAAATATAGATATGAGGTAGGCAACTTAATTTGCATATCTTTTTAAGTGCATACTTCTTAATGGTTTACACTACCTCTTTAAATTATTTTTCTGCTCAAATACGTTTGCGCAATACGTCATCATTGACTTAATCCTGCTCATATCTTTTGTGCAGGACTACATCATCTACTTCCAAAGCTTCCATTTTGGTTACTTCCTGATGAACGTTAAGAGAAGCAGAAAGTTTTTTGGGTTTTCCCTAAATTTTGTGTGAAAGTATTAATTTGATAGTAAGATATCTTTAACGCGTAATATTAAAAATTAAAACATTTGCTCTTTTCAGGAATTTTTTACTCTTTATTTTTACTGTTATTTTAACTTTACTTTGCTTTGGATTGCACAATTAATTTTACTGTTGTACGCTTTATTTCATGATTGCAATTTTTGCATTCAAAACTTCAAAATAATGCAATAAATATTGATTCAAATTTCAAGAAGAATTTATATGAGATAAAATTTTTCATGGGTTGGTTTACTAGAAAACATTATTTCAAGATATTGAGCAATAATTGTGCAAGGATGACATCAACTTGGTTGACCGTTTCTGTAAACATTTAGATAAGAGGTTATTAGAAAATTTTGTACAAAAATTTTACAAAGGTATTTATGTAATGATTTTTATTTTAGGTTTTACAATTAGTTTTAAGATATATTTTATTTAACATATCATATTAACTGTCAATAAACATAATTGTATATTTTATTTTACATTTTGATAAAATTTTTATTGTTAACAAACTCGGTTTAGTTGTACCGAGATAATTAAAACAAAATAACTTGGCGTCCGAGATCATTTTATTAGTATTACAGTAATCTTTTATATTGATGCTCAGTGGTAATTAAGCAAATCAAAATATTGAACCTCCCCTACTTAAACTACCGACTGGGACAAAGGCAATATTTGTGGTGAATGGTTTGTATTTCCACTCAGTTTGACGATTTGTATTTGGAGAACTTATTTCTTTATTTCTTTATTCATTATTATTACATTTATTTTTCATTAAATGTATTATACCATTTACACCACTTCATTGTACATTCAATGCCCACCATGTAGAAGAAGTATTCGATTTGAAGGATATAATAAGCTATAGATTGGAATTTCTTGAATCTTACAATCTGGTGTGTTTCTATGAAAAATTCATACGACAAGAGGTTGACTACCGTCGTTTTCGTGAGAAGGAATTCGGTGATGATGACATTTATAAAGACATTCATGATGTTATAAATGCCAAATATAATATTAATTCACATAACACTGTATGCTTAATGGAAATATTGTACTATCGCCCTGCTTATCTAATGTATAGCATTTACTAAATATAAAGTTTTACGCTCGATTTTAGGTATAAATACTGCCCATCCCTCAAGGTGAACAATGATAGGTAAGAAGGAAGATGCATGGTTTAGTGAATACGCTAATCAATAAACTTGGTGGAATTGCATTTACCGGTTACCAGTATTGTGTCCCGGTACAAAATTAGAGAAACGACTAGCACGCGGTGACCCTGGTATTAATCAATTAGATGCGCAGTAAACTGCATGATATCAGTTATAGAGGCTACCAAGATTTAGAAAGTAGACATAGAGCAGATAAAATTTTAGAAAAAAGTTGAGAACGCTTTAAATCAACAGACGCAACATTAGGTGAACGAGCTAGCTTTAGCAGTCGGTACCCATGAAGGCAAAGAGAAAATTTGAATTTTAAACGTCGGTCCAAGAAGAAGAATGGTGAAAGTTTATTGCATGTACGAAAACAATAGCTAAAGAAATGAAAGTAACGGAGATTTTACCGACACACTAAAGTCAGCACTGTCAACGGCAAAACGTATAGTAAAAGGTTAGGAAAGAAAACATTAAAGTTCCTGAGTAATTCTACCTAAACAAGGAGGTGTTTTACCATTTCTTATTCCGTTATTCGCAAGATTATCAGCAATCGGTGCTTTAGCTGCCATCAATTGCAAATCAGTCAATGATGCAAAAATGCCAAAAATTGCAAGAAGAGACATCGCGCCATAATCGCATGATGGAATCGATCGCTGGTGGCGCATTTTATCTAAAACCATACAAATCTAGTGGCTGTGGTGCATTACTTAAAACCGTTTCAAAAACTGAGTAGATTACCCGAAAGACGTTAACAGATATTGATTTAAAGAAATACACAAAAGATGTGCCATACTTTAGTATTTTTATGATAGATAGCCTGCCTAAATTACCACAGAAAAATGAATCTGGAATCATCATTACGATAGTTTCGGTAATCTTCGACCACCAGTTGAAGTGATTAACTACAATCAAGATCAGGAATTTAATAGCATTATTTGTGGGCACCTATGCCTACAATTTCTATATAAATAATCGACATAACCTTAAATTTTCTCAGTTATGTCAATAACATTCAGTTTAGAAGGTATTGTAACATAGTTAGCTGCAACTTCTACCTACCGATAGAACTAGATTTGGAGAAGAAATACGTTGTTGGATTAGTCGGATTTTACGGGTGCAACAGCATTAGAAACATTTATACGGGCAACGATAGATTTTATTTTAGAACAAATTAATCTCATTTGCGAGTGATTAATATTCCACACGGTGCCAATTAGTTAGATGAAATTAGTGATTACTTGAAATCAAAGATACCCACAGAAAAATTTTTTCATTAGGACAAACAACAATACGCTTAAGTGTGAGAAACAGTTCATTTGAGATCGATTTTACTAAAGAGAGTAGCATTGGCCGCATGCTCGGTTTGAGCCTAAAATATTAAAAGCGAATATCTTACATACATTTGCGTTAGACATCCAAATAATTGAACATACTAATCTACACGTGGAGTGCAACATTATAAAGGGATCTTTTCGAAACGGTAAACCTGCAAAGGTAATATATGAAATTGACGTTTCCGTCTCTTATCGTTTGATAAAATGCAAACTTTTCAGTGCTAACCAATCCATACCTGCCTATCCAATTTTTGAACTTCCGATGTGACTACTATGATGAAGATAATACAGATGCTTATTCAACTAACAATTCAATTCAAATCATGTCCAGTATTTGTAATGGACTGTTCTAAACAGAATGAATCCTTAAAAACTCAACAGTAGACATCAAATTGGAAATGGAATCTCTAACACCTTTCGATAATGGAATCGTTGTATGGTCTTATTCTCCACGAGCTATTGCAGTACAACCCACTCACCGGAGAAGTGAAAAATTATAATATGTCTAGTATATAAATAAAATGTTGTAATTATTCGTTTAGTTTCATTTCATCCATCAAAGATGAAAGTAGTTGCTCAGAAATAAAACCTTCCAATTCAAAATTATTACTGTGATGAAAAGTCTAGTAATTCAAAACGTGGTGATTTACTTCATAATAGTATACGTGGCATTATATGTGGCCCTTCCAATTGCGGCAAAACAAACGCAATGATTAGCTTGCTTACTGAGAAAAATGGTTTGAAATTTAAACATGTATACGTATACTCCAAGTCATTAAATCAAAACAAGTACAAACTTTTACAGGAAATCCTACTGATAAAGGATATAGGTTACTTTTATTCAAGATTGATTGAGCCGAATTGTGCAAAAGCAAACTCTATCTTTATCTTTGATGATATCGCTGTGAAAAGCCAAAATAACATAAGGGCATATTTTTCTATGGGTAGACATAACGATATTGATTGTTTCTATTTGGGTCAAACTTACAGTAAAATTCCAAAGCAATTAATTCGTGACAATGCGAATCTAATTATATTATTTGAGCAAGATGAATTAAACCTAAAACATGTGTATGAGGATCATATAAGCCCCACCATAAGCATGACATTGTTTCGGGATATTGTTCAAAGTGCTGGATAGATCCGTTTGGGTTCATAGTCATAAATAAGGATGCTGAAGTCAATAATGGTCGCTATAGGAAAAGGTTTGATGAATATATAATACCTAACTGCTCATGTACAATATAATACTTAACCTGTTTCAGTGGTTTAGTAGTTACATCCGTTTAGGTATTAACAGCTATTCTTTTGCTACAATGGATAATAAGGAGATGATATTAAAGCGAAAAATTATTCAGGCTCGTAAAATAATACAGCAGAAATACAACAGTCTTAAAACTGCCGCATTGATAATGAAAGAAGTTTGAAAGTACTTATAAATCTAATAGAACCTCTAACTGAAATAGAATAAAATCGATCCTGATAAAAACACCAAAAGGAGTCGTTGAAAACCCAAAAACCCCTTTGTTCATATTTCGAAGAAACATGCTACACTAGCCCGCTAGCTACGCTGTTTCACTCATTTAAGAGAGTGCTACAAGCCCTAGCTCAGCTTCCGTTTTTTCAAATAAATCCTCCTCGTACACCACCTTTCTAGAAACATCTGTTGTAGGAGAGATTACTGGAGAGAAGAACCTCTTAGTATCAGATGATTCCTGTAATGAACCCATCTCTGAAGAATTTCTCGAGCAGTACCACGAATTACCTCGTATATATGTTGAACGTATTATGAGGGATCTGAAGGTGCTATTGATCACACTTATGGAGTCCACTACGACGCCAAAACAGACAAATGGACAATTGGTAATACCCATCACAATTAAAGGAAAGGATATGATCATTAATGGTGTCACGTATAAAGGGACTCCAGGTTTATATGATCTGCTTATTATAAATGAACCCGATTTAAATCTAGTAAATTCAAAGGATAGAAAGAATTATAAACGTGTTTTAGTAGCTACGAATGTTGCAAGGCGAGATTATGATGTAAGTGGACAGATTCGAGGAAGCCGCGGCAAAAAGTATACACAAATAATCAAACCCTTGCTGTCAGCATCATCACCCACAACTCAGATAGGTGGAGCTATGTTTTTAAGGAATTAACAAACAGACCGATTGAATATAAGTATTGGAATGACGTACATGAACTAATTCGTGATCTGGAAGTATTTTGGGCAGAAAAATTTGCTGGAAACACAGGTGTCGTAAATGATATAATATCAATTGTAGAGGAATTGTATGAAGATGGATACATTGAAAAACCAAACACTAGTTTTCTGAACAATATAAATCAGAATGCATTGATGTCGACATATCATAACTAAAATGCCCTTGATAAATTTGGACGTCACATGCCCAGTATCAATTTAAGAAATTAACCCCTCATTTTCAACTTATTGATGATAATCAATTCGATATCGAGAATAAGAGACTCAGCAATGTTGCCAACCCCATAGATCCTCAAGATGCCATCACCAAGCAATACTATTTATCAACAAGATTGAATTTGGATGGAAACCGTTTGACAAAGTTGGCGGATCCGGAAGAAGATGGTGATGCTATAAGTAAAGGATACCTTGATTTTTGTCTGCAAGCAGTTCAGAAAGCTGTTAAAGGAAACTGTAACGCTTATCTAGTGTTGGAGGACAAACTAAATCAACTTAAAGAAATTCTGGACCATGTCCAAATTACAACTCGCCAATGAATTGCACAAACCCGCATAAAAAATTTTAAACAAGGGCGCACAATAATTAAGGGATATGATGACTTCTGGCAAGCAGATTTGGCCGAATTTAACACATATGTCAAACAAAGTAAGGGCTACAAGTATATTTTAGTGTTTATTGACAGTTTTGCGAAATACTTGTGGACCAAAGGATTAAAAACGAAAAAGGGATTGGAAGTTGCCAAGGTCATGCAGGCAATCTTCAAAACCAAACCTTCCAATTTGCAGACAGATGCAGGAAAAGAATTCTACAATGAACATTTCACTAAACTAATGCAGCGTTATGGAGTCAACCATTCCTCCACCTATAGCACAAAGAAGGCAGCAATTGCGAAACGTGTGATCAGGACCGTTAAATCTGCTCTATACAAGTCATTCAGCCTACAGGGTAAATATAAATGGATTGATACAATTGACACCGTAACGATGGATTATAACAATCGTAAGCATAGAACTACAGGAATGAAGCCCAAAGATGTCGGTAATCATACAAAGCTAGAGGTTTACACTCACATAAAAACAGTTGATAGGAATCGTTATTGTGTGGGTGACATAGTACGAATCAGTAAGTTTAAAAATATTTTCGCTAAAGTATACACCCCTAATTGATCAAGTAAACTATTCAAGATTGTGAAAGTTTGCATTACTAACCCAACCACCTACATGTTGGAAGACATGAAAGGATCACCTATACTGGAAGGCTTTTATGAACACGAATTACAGAAAACAAAGTATCCGGATGTGTACCTTGTGGAAAAAGTGCTTCGCTCCAAGAATAATAAGTTATCGTAAAGTGGTGGGGATTGGATGAAAGATCATAAATCAATAAAGATGATTTAGTTTTATAATATAGCTATAGGGATTATTTGTAACTTTCAGATGAATTAAAACCACATAAAAAATCATAATTGTATTTTTTTTAAATATTGCATCATCTTATACAGTAAACCTAAAGTATTTCTATAATCGTTTAAATTACTAGATGGCCATATTTCCGAATCTAGTCCACATGTCCATCCCAAGCAGGAATTTGTTCCACCTTTCTCACTGTTTTCCAAAATCCAGCGGTAAATTTTGTGGTGCTCCTCATTTTCCCACGGTTGAAACTTATATGTAACGTTTTGTCCTAATAATACTTCAATTAAAATAGCGAGGCACTTGTAACTAGCATAATATGCTGCTGTCTCGATACATTCACTTATAATACAGAAAGTGTCTTTATAAACAATATTTTGTACGCTAGCATTTGTACGCAATGAATCACCCCATAATAACTTGTATATGTACATTTTAAGGTAAATTCATATAATCTGAAATCCTATCTACATCATTAGACGTCAACGAATCTTTATCGGTACACAATTTCGTAAAACTTTTAACAGTATTGTCGAAGCTAATTTTTCTATCAAATAATGTCTTAATAATTACTTCATTTGCACACTTTGAATTTATAGCACACCAGTTAAAACACTCATCGGGAATAACAATATGTTGCAATATATTCAATATAAATGTATAGCTTTCAGGGGAGTCCAAAGAACGCTTCAGGTACTTTCTGTAGATTTGATCACTACTGTACTGCAGTTCTTTCTGCAAGCTGTCCTGAAGACCATTGTTTACTGAAAGTTGTACTCCCAAGGTCTAGTATCAGTGAAATCAAAATTTACTAAGCGTTTATCGTCATAAGGATTAAGTATGACTTTATTTTGTTTAATGGTAAACACATCATGTTTCTTTGATCTTATGAGATGTTGATAGCGCCTTATTACGCCACCATCAAAAAAACCTGTTTATAATCATTAATCGTGATCTGCCTCACGATTGCTTGCGTAGAACCCTTTGATTTTTTTACAATCTTTTCATCAACCGCGTAAGCATACATTTTCGCGCGAAGTCCTACAAATTCCACCATAATTTGACCATGATTTTCATCTTTCATTAAGCCGGGGACCTTTTTATTTACTAATGGGAGTCCAAAGATGTTGTCAGGATTATAATCAGATGTATCGAATTTATCAATGTCCTCTTTAATACATTCATAGATATCGGGAACCGAAAAGGCGTATATGAGGCTATCCGTATCCGTGTATAAGAGCTTAGCACTATTATGGAACTTGGGTAGCGTGTAACCGTATTGAAAATTATATAAAAAGTTTTTGAAACGTCTAAAACACTGAATCCCGCATATATAGGTTTATTGAAATATACTTCAAGCTTATTCATTTCAATGATAAGCATATCATTGTCAAATATTGTACAACTATGAAAATTTGGTTTTGATATGTAAGCACGAGCACCATAGCGACCCTCCCATTTCGTTACTAACCGTATGTCCTTATGTTTACGTACATTTTCCATCAGCTTCCCGAAAACACTATTAATCATTAATTTATAGAAATTTTTATCGAATTCATTTTGAGATTGCTGACGCATGGCTGTATTTAAATCTATATATTTTTTAACCACGGGGACTGTTTAAAACGTAATATACGGTGTACTTTTACCAACTTCAATCCATATTTTAAATATACTTTCAAATTTCTGTAATGAATTACATAATTACGTTTTGGATACAATGTAAGCAGTAATTTTTTCATTTTGGAATCAGATGTGGGTGGAACCATATGTTCGGGTGCCAGCGGTAGATCACTGTGACTCTCATGTAATTCTATAGGATAGTCTAAATCACACTCGACTATATAACCAATTTCCGAATCATCGGGATGGTTTATTAAATCTAAAGTTTCAAAATTAGCTTCATCAACAAAAGAAAAATCGCCAAATGGTAGAAATTCTGACATGGCGGCTCCATATAAATTATTTACGTCGTAGTACATTAAATACACACTTTCGGAGGTGGGATCAAATTTTTCCCCATGTACTTATTGTTAGCTTTAGCATACCGATTTGAACATTGAGCTACACCACCTCTAATCCCTCCTTCAATAAACATTAACATATCAATGTCTGTAAATAGTTCTAACTTTACTTGTGTAATTTTAAGCATAGCATCGAATGCTAAACCGGGAGCTGTATAATAGTGCAGAGGGTCAAGCTCGTAAGTACTTAAACAAGTTTGCCGAAAGTTCTCGAAAATATCTCTAAAAGTAGAACGTCTGTTTTAGATACAAACTGAGTATTCCCTAACGATTTAATACTAAATTTGTTCCAAACGTTAACCGCATGCGCAAAACTCGCATCACTGATTCCCTCATTATTAAGATGACTGAAAAATGCTTCTTTGGGCGGGAGCATGGTCTCGTTTAATTTATCCCACAATATACTCATAAGGAAACACACCTTTGTGAACTACTAGAGAAAATTCCTCATCATTGTTGCAACTAGCGCGGGTAATCATTTTTTTACCATCCTCCAAATAGTCTGACAACTTTTCAATACTACTGCTCATAAATCTGAAAGAGTCAATAAATCTAAACTTAATTTTGGTGCCTTCCATTACTTCGTAAAGAGATATATCTTTCTTTGTTTATGGGTAGAGAAATCAACCGGGAACACTAGCCAATTCTCTAATGATGAAATGAGAATCATAACCTGATAAATTATGGAACACAACTGGTAGAATGTGGGTGTCTGTATAGTTTAGGTTACATGCCTGGTGCGCTGCCCCGAAATGCTCCTGTAAGATGATTATGGTCTCTAACTTTTATATCAGAATTAGTAAATGGTTTTCGACAAATGTGACAAATCATGGCGCTTTCAAATTGCTCAACCTGACTAATACTTAAAGTACCCATAGGAATTATTTGATTGATTATTTCGGTAGCCCAATGTGCAATACTTTGAAGCTCGTTAACAAACTATTGAATGCAATCCCTTCCTCTATAACGCCTAAATCGGGATAAAGAATCATCATATGAACACTTCAAATAGTAAGCAATGCTGAAAGGTGTATGTTTGGAGTGAAATAAAGTATTACTTTCGATACCATTAGAACACTTCTCTAAAATACTTTCTAAATCGGCATAAATGACAAATGCCTAGTAGAGTATTGATTAAGTTGCTCACAGTGAGTGGTATATTTTTGTTGAAGGCGATCTGAAGAAAAATGGTTCAAGCATCGGTAACAAATAAATTGCTTGCGGTTGCAATTCGAATCTGTTTTGAAAATAAAGCTGACATATTTTTAATCCATGTGAAATGGTATACAGTGTTAATATCATCGCCAGCCTGATCATTAGCAGAAAGTATTAAAAGATTTATGGTTTTTTTATCGCTTTGCTGATTACTCAATACAAAGGGAGCAATTTTTTATCATTTATGCAGTACAAATTAATTGCGAGGTTGTTTAGTTTCTCAATTTTTTTTACACCATCTAGCTGAATGGGGAAGTGAATTGAATCCAAATTCAAAACATCTAGAAAATGAGGATAACTTTGAACCCTTTCCGATATTGCGGGATATAATGCCGAAACAACAGCTCACAGGAAGCAATATTCATCGTTATTTTTAACATTAACAACAGCATGCTTTACTTCTATGAAGCGTGGAACTTTAACATAGGTTGAATGACCACCTCTAAATGGGACATAGCTATTAATATTCACTTTTAAATGTAAAACTTCGTGTAATGCCCAACCGGAATCCCTTTAGGAAAACTCCTCTAATTTTATCCGTAACTTATCATACACGTTTTCATTGTACCAGACAGGTACATTGGTTAAAATATCAATAACGCAATTTTTTATAGCAAACGCCTTCAACTCAATACTATGATTTTGGGGTTGCATGAAATTGCAGCCTAAGACCACATTCACCTTTAGCATGGATTGCCTTAACATTAATTTTACCTTACGTGCAAAACTATTATACGTGTAAAAATATCAAAGGGTCCTTAATGTTTGACATATTGATTATAATTCCTGTAAGTAACCTACCATTAAAACATGAGTCTAGGGGTACCAACGTAATTTATGCATACCTTTTTATTGACAATTCCACTACCAACTTTCTGAAGCGTTCTTTAACCGTCTCAATCTAACCAGATAGCACTTGAGCAATGCTAAATTGTTCAAGCTTAAGCAGACTTTCATTGGTCTCATAATAAATTTTATTTTAATTATATCTTGAATAGCTTAATATTGGTGTTAACTATACGGATATGCCTCGCAAATTCCTTTTTTGTTTTCAATAAGGGAACAACACGCCTTGTTAAATTAACCATCTCACTACTGCTTGGCATACTCATAGTTAACAATATAAAGCACACACGTAATAATGAACTTTTAACAAATTGCTCTTCACAACGGTTTACAATAAAACTTCTAGTCACGATTGTAATGTATAAGATATGATGCACACACTAGTGATTAAGTAATAATGGTTGCTCTTTACTTTAGGTAATTTGTTGTTGTGGCGATTGCAATGTATCGACTGACGTGGGACTGTTTCTTATCTACTCATATAGAGATAAGATCGGGTAAGGTCGGATAAGTTCGGATCTTCTTGATTTCTCAGAATTTCAGAAGCTATGACTCGCCTTGTTCCTTTAACAGAGGTGTGACCTTGAAAATTGTAAGCATAGACTTTGAAGCGTCGACTTGAACAATGAATCGTCTTTGTTCTTGAAAATTGATTTTCTAGAATTTCAGAACCTATGACTCAGCCTAAACAATGAATCGCCTTTGTTCTTTTATCAGAGGTGTGACGTTGAAAATTGTAAGCATAGACTTTGAAGCGTCGACTTGAACAATGAATCGTCTTTGTTCTTGAAAATTGATTTCCTAGAATTTCAGAAGCTATGACTCAGCCAAAACAATGAATCGCCTTTGTTCTTTTATCAGAGGTGTGACCTCGAAAATTATAAGCATAGACCTTGAAGCGTCGTCTTAAACAATGGATTGCCTTTATTCTTGACTTCTCAGAATTGAAGTGTATTTAGATAACAATCTATTTTTAGAAATTATAAGGAACAATGAATCGCTTTTGTTCTTTCTCATGTGACCTTGAAAATTGTAAGCATAGACTTTAAAGCGTCGACTTGAACAATAGATCGCCTTTGTTCTTGATTTCTCAGTGTCGAAGTGTATTTAGATAACAATCTATTTTTATAACTCGACCAGAACAATGAATCGCATTTGTTCTCTCATGTGACCTTGAAAATTGTAAGCATAGACTTTCAAGTGTCGGCCTGTTCTTGACTTCCTAGAATGAGTGAGCTGGATAACAATCTATTTTTAATCACGACAAACGCTTTTGTTCTTTTTATAAGAGATGTGAGCTTGAAATGAAACGGTTACCTGTGTTGCGAAACAGCCATCTGTTTTGGAAAACGGACCCCCTGTTTTAGGAAACGGCTACCTGTTTTGGAAATCGGCCACCTGTATTTGGGGAACTACTTGAGGGCATTGGGAGGGCGTGACCATGGTAAACATTGCTTGATGACCTTGAAAAATGCATAGACATGATTGAGACAGAGGTGAATTAATTTACTGGGGGGCGTGAGGAATTAACACTCAGCCAGAAAATTGATTGATGACCCTGGCTTTGAAGACTAGGGTGATGACCTTGGAAACCACGTACGTAGAGGAATAGATGTAGGTAATGTGTACGATAACCTACAATTGACGTGGACAATGACCAGAAATCTAGTAACCTTTCTAGTGACTTTTTTAGTTACTGCCCTTGAGGAACATCGCACGGAGCATGTGAACTTGAAGCAATGTGACCATGAAGAGACTAAGCGGGGTTACAAACCTTTCTAGCACGTGCTTGAAGTGACTTAGAGATTAGTTAACAACCTACCACGTGGCATCGTGACCTTGAAGAAACTTAACAGTTACCAACCCACCACGTGGCCTTGACCTTGAAGAAGCAGGGTTACCAACCTTAGAAATCTAGTAACTTCTGGTGACTTTTTCTAAATCTGACAATTAGATAACAACAGTAGACAGGATTATATATCTATAAAAATAACAAACTACAACAAACACTGATAAACACACAAATGCACAAACACACAAACACATAAACACACAATACACATCAAACACACTAAATACATCAAACTGTATATCAAACATAAACAATTAAATCATAAAACACTAAATTATTCACATTACAATACATAAATAATAAATACAATTTAACACATAACATTCTTGTATACAAATAAAATACATAAACTTCAAATAAATAAATATTAAATTATAAATACTATAACATTTATTTAAATTTAACATACATAAATACATAAATTTAAATACATAAATACAAAATAAAATACTAACTAAACATAAATACACAATATAACACATAAAAACAAAATCATAAATATTACAAAACATAAATACAACATACATAAAATAAAATATATAAAACACAAAATAAAATACACAAACACAAAAAAAAACATAAAACATAAAACACAAATAACACACAATACACAAAACATAAACAACAATACACAAATACACAAACACACAAACATACAACACACAAACACACATACAAACAAACATGAATACAACGAACACACTGAAACACGAACACAAACAACAAACAAAACACATAAACATCACATAACACAAATACAAACACACAAACACACAAACACACAACACACAAACACACAAACACACAAACACAAACACACAAGCACACAAGCACACAAACAAACACACAAACACACAAACACACAAACACACAAACACACAAACACACAAACACACACACAATCACACGAACACACGAACACACGAACACACGAACACACGAACACACGAACACACGAACACACAAACACACAAACACACACAAACACACAAACACTCAAGTTGAAAATGGTCGAGATTGTTTTAAAACCTAAAACGTGTAAATCCGTTGAAAACTGAGCATTCATACTTTCCAAGAAGTCTTTACTTATGGGTGGTTCGTGCGAAAAGTAAGACAGGTTGAAGCTTGAAAAATTAAATTATGTCCTATTAGATTAGAGAGTCTAGGAAACTGGGCTACTGGATTTCATATAACATTAACATTATGTACGTAATAAAATCACACAAATAGGAATACTTGATTAATAACGCTAATACCAGTTGATTTGTAGTGTTTGTTGTTTGCTCCATTATTCTGTACTGCTTTTGAGTGCATTGTTCAAATAGAGCTTTTCACGTATAAAGGGAGAATATTTTAATTACTGAGTATTATCAAGATCCAATTTAACAAGATGTCAAATTTGAAATCCCAAATATCTATAACACAACTTTTATTGAAGAAGGAAAAAAGCATGTGATTGAAAAATAATCAAATGAAATTATTTTACGCGTCACTTCCTGTTTAGTTGACCGCAAAAACGATTTTCCCAGAGCGAGGATTTTACTGTCGGCAACTATCGATTGCAAATCAGTAATAGTAGAATTAAACTATTAATAAAAGGGTTGAATAGATTTACAACCAAAACCAAGGCGCAAAAAAATGCAACTTTCAAAAATGCTTCCCATTTAAATTGAAAAATAAAAATCTGAAACTTATTAGTTCAGTACCAATTTGAAAGTCTTTAAAAGGGGTAAATTAAACAAAATAAAATAATAGTGAAATGATTTGGACACAAAATAATGTGTGGTTGTGTGCGTCGAATCCGACGTCCGGGTAACATGACACAAGTTGTTTCGGATCCGACAGTTGCGTCCGGAACCTGGACGGAAAAGGGTGAAATTGTTTCAGATTTATTATAAGTGACACACCCACCTTTACGTACTTACACTTAAAAATTTTATAATTATGTGTTTTTCATTAAATAAATAAAAGAGCAAAATAGGTGCGAGTGAAATGAAATTTTAGTGATTTTTTGTATCGATAAGTATGAATTATTCATACTTATTCGATAGTTTTAAAAACTTTTGCCAATTAACGCTTTTTCTGCTTTTATTTAATTTAGGTAACTTTTGTCTTTTATTTATGAGATAATGAAGCTTCGAAAGCAATCTTATTTGCAGTTATGTCACTTTATAACACTTTATTAAGCGCATAATAAAGAAGACGCATAAAATCGAAAACTTTTCTTATTAAACTTGTGTCTTATTTATTTTCCTTTTACTTTCAGTTTACGGACTAAGATTAACAAATATGACGGCACCAGTGGTTGCTGATACACGTAAACTGATGGAGCTCGAATGCCATTTTGATATGGAAGCTGAAGAGTTATACGCTGTGAAGTGGTATAAAGATGATCAAGAGTTTTTTAGGTACACAGTTACATTGTTGAATTCATAATTTAATATTGCGATCTATTTAGATATATGCCGCACCAACAACCGCATGTAATTTCTTTTCCCGTTTCTGGAGTTTATTTAGTACCGCTTAGCACGGATTGTGGAAGACAACATTGTAAATTACAACTAACGAGACTCAGTCGTCATCACAGCAGCGGTGCATACCGATGCGAAGTATCCACGGAAGCACCAACGTTTCGACTTGCCGCTGAAACCCACCAAATTGCAGTTGCAAGTAAGTGATAAGCTTTTAGTTTTGTTTTTATTGCGGTAAGGTTACAGCGTTACCATTGGAAAGACCAAAAGTGGAAGGTTTGCAAGATTCTTACTTTGAAGGTGACATGCTTCAGGCCAATTGTACTTCGTCGCCTTCGGATCCGGCCCCAATCCTTACGTGGTATATCAACGATCATCAGGTAATTTATACCCATTACATCGAAAAGTTCGTGTTGTATCACGTTTGTGTCTTTTAAAGGCCCCTACACACATTCTAGGGGAGATGAGAATTTGGGATACTGACGGTCTCGTGTCACGTTCAATATCCATACATTTTCCCATCAGTCTTAAATATTTACGGGAAGATATGGACACCGCCCAACTTCATTGTGTTTCTGCTTTACCAGGTGTGCCAGTAGCACCTCAAACTACAACACGTACGTTCGTTATTAATCCTAAAACAATTCCGACAGTTAACAATGAAAAATTCCATTGGTTAGATGTACCAATTACTAATGCACATTCCGACTCATACACTTCATTATTATTGTTCATTTTATTAATATTAACAAATCTTAAATGGTTTATCTGCTTTATATGAATTTAATTAAATATACATTTGTATCAATACAAAGCAATAACTGGCACAAATTTTTCAATTACGCACCATTATTATCATTACTTATTATATCGCATAAAGTACTTATATTTTTAAGAACCGTAGATATTTGGAATTGTAAAAAATAAATATCGATGTTAATTTGTATTTTTTTATTTCCAAACACAAACAACCATATCGTAATGCAAATTATTTACAGCGGAACTGTTTAGTACGTTACATGCAGTGAACGTCTACTTATGAATTAAGAACAATTAAATGATAATAATTGACAGTTAGTGCTTAATTGTAAATTCAAACTGTTCGCTATTATAAAAAATTTCATACATGATGAGTGTGCCCATGTTGCGTTAGCAAAAAGTATATACAGTGTGTCCAGTATAAAATGGGCGTGTTTAATGTGCAGAACGTTCTGCAAAACCGTTCATTTAATAGTGGTTCTGAAAAAAATTGTGGAATTTGAATAGGGGTGGAATATAATGGTCGTCCGATGGCCGACGTCATTGTGAAGCTAGAATGTGCTGTAATGTAATATACAGGGTGAATCACGACTGACGCCACGGAGTTCTATGGCGAAAAGTGGCATATCAAAGTTATGTCTTTTTAAATGACTCACCCCGTATATTATTGCATTTTCGAATTTTACGTAAAAAATAAGTAGCACTTTCATAAGGATTCTCCCTATACCTACATACAGAGTGTTTCAAGTTATATCAATTTTTCTGAAAATGTAGGGTTTTAGGAAAAATTAAATACCTCCTTATAAAATTTACTCTTAGGTTTAAGTAAAATACTGTTTATTGACTGAACAGTAAACACCTCTTTACAGGGTGGTCATTTTTTTCAGTTAAATTAGTAGAACATTCATACTGAAATATTTGGCTTATTTTAAATGGAACACCCTGTATTTTATACGCTTATCGTTTACCTTACTTAATTACCTTTCAACTTCTATAAGGGTTTCCTATAACTAAACCTTCAAATTTTAAACTTATTTAATAATCTTTAGAATTTGTCTGTTCCTGTATCATTTGTAGATTGAAATATCCTCCCAAAATGACCACTCTTAATGATTTTTGGCTAATGTAACACATTTTCAAATTCACATCATAGTAACTTTAATTTAAACGTTATTTTTACACCATGTAGATTAAACTAAAAATCGCAATAGATTTTTTTATACACTTATCTTTACCCTCGATAACCGTAACAACAAATTGTCACCTTTCAAAGCTCTTGGCTCGTCCAAGCGAAACCGATCAGCTTCAATTTTAAAAAATAAAGTGAAACTTTGAAAAGTCTATTGGATTTTTAGTTTAATCTACATAATGCAACAGTTTCACAGTCAGGATAGAAAGATATATATATATATATATATATATATATATATATATATATATATATATATATATATATATATTATCAGGATATTCATTATAAATACCCAATGGATATTTTGTTATTATAGCAGTAGATGTATACAATTAATCAATGTTTCTGAAAATGTTTTAGGAATGGACATTAAATACCTCCTTATAAATTTACTCTAGGTTTAAGTAAATCACTGTTTATTGACTGTACTAGTAAACATTACAGTGGTCATTTTTTCAGAAATTAGTAATTCATACTGAAATATTTCTTATTTTAAATGGAACACCCTGTATTTTATACGCTTCTCGTTTACCTTAGTCTACCTTTCAATTGACTGAAGGGTTTTAAACAAACTCTTTACAGTGTTTATACTTATTTCAGTTAAATTAGTAGATATGTCTGTTCCTGTAATCATTTGTAGATTATTATCTAAATGGAACCACCTCTTAATGATTTTGAATACGCTTATCGTTTCAAACTATACATGTAACTTTACCTTTAAACGTTATCTTAAACCATGTCAAGATTTTCAACTAAAAATCGCAATAGATTTTTTGATAATTTATCTGTTACCTCGATAACCGTAACAACAAATTGTCACCTTTCAAATGACGATGCTTCTCAAGGAAATGATCCTTCAATTAAAATAATGAAACTTTGAATGTCTATGTATTTTTAGTTTAATCTACATAATGCAGACAGTTGGTACACAAGTCATATAGATACATGATAGATTTCAGGTATATATGTATATATATATATCATATATATATATATGTGACTATATCTATGTATAGTATATTAGTATATCAGTGAATATTCATTAACGTAAATTACAATGGATATTGCGTTTGTTATTATAGCAGATAATGTATACATTAAATGTTTCGTAGATGCTGTAAATACTCTTCAATTTATCACAAATCACATGGTTTACTATACTACAATAAAAATTATAATTTTTACCATTGAAACTATGAATTTTATTTCTGTTAACTTTCAGAGTGTTTATTCAGAAATAACCTGAGCGTGCATTCTTGCTGAAATATTCGGTTTTTTAAATGGTTACATTAACGCTTATCGTTATTACAATTATTTCCAAACAACTAAAATGTGAAGCATTTAATAATGATGATGATAACTTTTCTGTTCCTGTATCATTTGAGATTGAAAATATTAAGTACATATTTTGAGTAGTATTTTGTAAGAAATGTAACATGGATAGATTAGTTATTTGTAATTTCAATATACGTGTGAGTGAACTTAAAGTAAACATTAATGCAGTGTCATTTTCAGTCTACAATATACATTCAAAGTTATATGGCACAGTTATTCAAAAACGTATTGATTATTAACCTATGAGATCTTGATCAAGTTAGTGACGAATGAACATTTTTTTGAAAATATTCAATTTCATCGAGTCAAGCATTCCATAATACATGGATTAGTGAATTGCACGTTCCATTGATTACAACAAAAAATAAACATTTAGTTAGTAATACTGTAGAAATCGTCAAAATACGATCAAGTACAGTTTCAAAACGTGATTCGAGTCCTGATCGTTGCAAATGTTACTATCGTTATTTTTCCAATGGCAATTTAAATAGGATTATAAAACAAACATTATTTAGATTGGTGATCGTCAAACGAGAGTGTTGGGGCATCTGTTAGAAAGTATTTTAAATATTTATACAAAATATGTGCGTTGCAATTGATTAGCTGCACATTTCTCACGTGCTGTAAGAGAATATTTAAATAGGAAGTTTCCTGATAAGTGGATTGGAATACCAATTTACCAGATCTCTTGAACTAACATCCATGGATTCTTCTTTCTACATCAAAATTTAGTTTACAGTACCTCACCACTGCAGATGATACGTCAAGAAGAATCAGAAATGATTTTGAGACGGTCACCCTGATATGTTGCAAAACGTAAGATGTTCCTTGAAAAAGAATAACACTGTGTATTCAAGAAGATGGCCATCATATCGAACATTTATTGTAATTTTTTTAATTTTTGATTAAATTATCACACCACGTAAATAAAATTTTAGTTTCCATTATAAATTACCCAATAGATATTTTTGTTATTATGGCAGATACATGTATACATTAAATGTAAAGTTGTAGGATGGACAGTAAATCATCTTAATTTATCACGGAATCACAGTGGCGTACTATAACTAAGTATAAAAAATAATTCAATTTTTAATAGAACATGTATTTTATTTTACCTGTAAAGCCCATATTTTCTGAATTAAAATCACACGATACACCCACGTTTAAGTTGTTGAGTTATTTAACATCTAAAATGTAGTTATGATATACTTAGCCTTTTGAAAAATTATTCCAACCAAAGTCCACCATGAAATATTATTTTTGTTATTTTCAGCGCGCTTTCATTTTTATGATTGCCATTTTATACCTATATTTTGAACATTTTTTGAGTTATAAGTTATAACGCATCGTAAATCATACACTACATATCACTGATTGTTTATTATTGTTAAGTAGTCCATATAACAAAGATTTCTTTAATAAGTTTAACAAAAACAAAAAATAATTACTAATCATAGCAAATGTTCGAAATGCCCCTGTTATTCTCTATGCATAAGAGACAACGTCTTCTTAAATTACAATTGCATCGGAAATAGTTTCATTATTTAGGTTATTTAAATTGTTGATTTCTTCATGAACTCTATCTTGGATCATTTGAATATTATGTTTATCATTATTAATATCTTTTAAAAATCCCCAAACAAATGAATCCATAACAGTCAAGTCAGGGCTATTAGGGGGCCATGCAATCGTACCGTTATTTGCTATCCAGACTTCAAATACGTTGTTTAAATGTTCCTTATTCTTTAACATTATGCTCATCCTGCATCCAAATCAAATCATTCAGTTCTTCTTCTGTAAACATCTCCATAAGCATATTTTCTATTTAATCAAATTTTCAATATAGGTGGGTCCTTTAAATTGTAATCATAAAATATTAAAAATTTTATTTAAGAAAATCCCACACCAAATGTTCATTGATTTTCTCCCAGATTTTTTTATTGGTTTAAAAAGTATTTTCGATTTTGTTTATTTTCCCATGAATTTTTGTTTCTTCTAAATTAAATACTCCGGTCGTAAATGAGGACTCATCAGACCATAGAATTTTATTAAAATATTCGAGATCCTCATTTAAGGTATGTATCATTTGTCGACAAAAGTCTAGTCTTTTTAATTTGTGAGCTTCCGTTAAAAATTGTACGGGACGTATTTTATAAGGTTTGTTACCGTTTCTTTTCAACGTACGTTGAATTTTGCTGTAGCTCTCTCTTAGTAAAACCGCTGCGTTTTTTAAACTACTTTTACTGTTTTACAAAAAGAATATTATCTTACAATAATGGTTATTACCGAACAAAATTTGTTTGACTTATCCTCGAAATGTAGCAGAACATCGAGCTGTTCATCTTCATTTACCATATTTGCACGTTTTTTTCTAGCAAATGAACTTGTAGAAATTACCTTATTGTAAATATTAGAAAAGTTTTTTTTCCGAAGGGACTGTTCGATTTGGATATAAAACCCTGTAGGCTCTTCGTGCCTCGCGTTTATTTTTATTATTACGAATATAACAAGTAAGATTTGCACTTTTTCAACATCGTTATAAACCATTTTAACTATTTACAATTTACAATAAAATTGTCATTAACTACTGTCATTGTCATAGACTACTTAACAATAAAGTAAAAAGAATATTTCATGGAAGTATATCATAACCACCATTTTAAATGTTAAATAACTCAACAACGGTTAAACGTGGGAGCATCATGTGGTATGTTTTTGAATTCAGAATAATATGGACTTTACAAAGGTAAAATAAAATACAGGGTGCCCTATTAAAAAAAATTGAATTATTTTTTATACCCCTTAGCTATAGTACGCCACTGTGTTTTTCGTGATAAATCAAGATGGTTTACTGTCCATCCTACAACATTTACATTTAATGTATACGTCTATCTGCTATAATATGTATTTGAAGTCTGGATAGGAAATAACGGTACGATTGCATGGCCCCCTAATAGCCCTGACTTGACTGTTATGGATTCATTTGTTTGGCGATTTTTAAAAGATATTATTAATAACGATAATAACCATAATATTCAAATGATCCAAGATAGAGCCCGTGAAGAAATCAACAATTTAAATAACCTAAATAATGAAACTATTTCCGATGCAATTCGTAATTTAAGAAGACACTATCTCTTATGCATAGAGAATAACGGAGGGCATTCTGAACATTTGCTATGATTAGTAATTATTTTTTGTTTTTGTTAAACTTATTAAATAAATCTTTGTTATATAGACTACTTAACAATAATAAACAATCAGTGATATCTAGTGTATGATTTTCGATGTGTTATAACTTATAACTCAAAAAATGTTCAAAATATAGGTGTAAAATGGCGTGTTTCTGCAATCATAAAAATGAAAGCGCGCTGAAAATAACAAAAATAATATTTCACGGTTGGCTTTGGTTGTAATAATTTTTCAAAAGGCAAGTAAGTATATCATAACCACCACTTTAAATGTTAAATAACTCAACAACGGTTAAACGTGGGGGTATCATGTGGTATATTTTTTAATTCATAAAAATATGGGCTTTACGAAGGTAAAATAAAATACAGGGTGCTTTATTAAAAAAATTTAATTATTTTTTATACCCCTTAGCTATAGTACGCCACTGAGTTTTTCGTGATTAAATTAAGATGATTTACTGTCCATCCTACAACTTTTACATTTAATGTATACATCTATCTGCTATAATAACAAAAATATCCATTGGGTAATTTATAATGGAAACCAAAATTTTATTTATGTGGTGTGATAATTTAATCAAAAAATTACAATAAATGTTCGATATGATCGCCATCTTCTTGAATACACAGTGTTATTCTTTTTTCCAAGGAACATCTTACGTTTTGCAACATATCAGGGGTGACCGTCTCAAAAGCATTTCTGATTCTTCTTGACGTATCATCTGCAGTTCGGGAGGTGTACTGTAAACTAAATTTTTGATGTAGCCCCAAAAGAAGAAGTCCATGGATGTTAGTTCAAGAGATCTAGGTGGCCAGGCAATTGGTCCACCTCTCCCAATCCACTTATCAGGAAACTTCCTATTTAAATATTCTCTTACAGCACGTGAGAAATGTGCAGGCGCTCCAACTAATTGCAACCACATATTTTGTATAATATTTAAAGGAATACTTTCTAAAAGATCCCAAAACTTTCTCTTTAAAAATCTAAAGAATTTTTGACCATTTAAATTGCCATCGAAAAAATACGAGCCAGTAACATGATTGCCAACAATGCCACCATACACATAAACACTCCATCGATTTTGACGATCACCAGTATTAAATAAATGTTTATTTTTGGTGTCGTAATAATGGAACCTGTGCCAATTCACTAATCCATTATTATGGAATGTTGACTCGTGGGTAAAGAATATTTTCAAAAAAATGTTCATTGTCACTAACTTGATCAAGGACTCATAAGGAATAATCAATACGTTTTTGAAAGACTGTGCCATATAACCTTTGATGTATTTGTATATGAAAAGGGTGGCATTTATGTTTCTTTAAGCTCCTCCACACACTAGACTAACTAATTCCTGTTTTTCTTGCAATAACTCTTGTACTAATATTTTGGTTGTCAACAACGGAACCAAAAACGTTATCATCATCATTTGTAACTGGCTTCACTTTTAGTTGTTTTGGAATAAGCTGCGCTTCCTGTATCACGAAATGTTTGAAGTAACCTTTCAAAAACTTTTTATCAAGATGCACCCGCTCAGGGTATTTTTTTGAGTACACTCTTGAAGCGAGTAAAAAATTTTCATAGCTTTCGCCAATGGTTAAAATCATACCAATTCTTTATTGTAGTGAATAAACCATTATTGAATTGAAAGTATTTCAACAGACTCGGAAAAAATAACAATACACAATGACAAACGGCACGCCCAATGTCAGAATTTTACGTTACCGGAAATTTCACAGTATACTACAGAACTTACAAGATTAGTCACATTATTTATTGATATGTAAATTACAAATATCTGAAATCTATCATGTACACATATGATTGGTACCGAGCTTTCTACTTATCGGTAAAGAAAAATACTACCTACTACATTAGCAAAAAGATATTAAGTAGGCATTTTGGGAGGATATTTCAATCTACAAGTGATACAGGAACAGACAAATTCCAAAAATTATTAAATACGTTGAAAATTTGAAGGTTTAGGTATAGCAAACCCTTATAGAAGTTGAAAGGTAATTAAGTAAGCTAAACGATAAGCGTATAAAATACAGGGTGTTCCATTAAAAATAATCCGAATATTTCAGAATGAATGTTCTACTAATTTAACTGAAAAAAATAAACACTCTGTAAAGAGGTGTTTACTATTCAGTCAATAAATAGACTAAGAGAACAGTATTTTACTTAAACCTAAGAGTAAATTTTTTGTAGTCAATTTTATTAGGAGATATTTAATTTTTCCTAACATCTTACATTTTCAGAAAAATTCAGACGGGTTGTTTCATCTAAAAAAACATAACTTTGATATGCCACTTTTTTGGAGTATATTTAAAACGTTGATCATATTGACATACACAATATCACTGTATTAGAAATTAACGATTCTATTTCAAAGAATTTGCTTTTATAAGTTAGGGGTAAAATATAAGGGTTGTGGGATAGTTGCTTCCATTTTGAAGTCAGAATAAATTGTGTTTGGGTCAGGTTAGCGAATGTGTGCATTTTCAAGTACTTTTGTTTAATTTTAATATCGATCTGGAATAAATTGGGTGTTTCAGAACCATTCTGTGTTTGTCTGTCCAAATATAATAAAGTTTATTTTATTTCAAATCGATACCATTACGTAGATACAAGGTGAAAAATAAAAATGTGCGTTTTCGAAAAACCACAATATTTTTTTTATTATAGAAGCTAAGGTTCTCAAATCAGGGCCGGCGCTAGTAATGTTGTCGCCCGGTGCAAAAACGTGACAAGCCGCTCTCCCCCCTCACCATACGACTAAATTTTGTATACTTAGGTACTGAGCATTTTTATATTGAACACGAACAGTAATAATAGTACCACGAGGATCAATGCTAAATTTCGCGAAATCAAGTACTCCTTACAATGCTAAGGTTCTGCGATTGTAATAATGGTAAAATTTGACAGTTTATGCCATTAGTACAACTGACAGTTTGATTGTAAACAGAGCAGTTTCATTTCAATAGAATTTTAAAAGTAGTAAGTTCGTGAAAAAATGAATATTTCGAATCGTGAATTTCGAGTTATGATTTTTTATGACTTTCGATAGGTACGGTTTAACGCCACAGCAATGTGTAGAAAACTAAAGTTATTGTTTGGTGATGAAGCGCCGTCCAGAACCATGGTCTACAAATGGTTTTGCAGAATTCAAACGAAGATCTACTTTTGATGACGATTTTCGCGAGGGTGGACCATGCACTTCTGTTATGGCACAGAATATTAATGCTCAAAAAATCACGTATCAAGTGGTGTAAGGAAATGCTTAAAAATTTGGACCATGTTCGTTCAAATTCTATATATTATATTGTAACAGGTGACGAAACATGGATATATTCATATGATCCTTGAAGTAAACAGCAATCATATGTAAGGGTGTTCCAAAATGAACCTAAACCAACAAAAGTGGTGCACTCGCGAAGCGTTTCAAAGTCTTACTGTTGCATTGGAAGATGGAAAAATAGTTACTGCTGATTGATATACCTCAATTTGTCTTCCCCAGGTGATGGGTGAAATTAGAAAAAAACAATATAAATAAGCGAATCATTCTGCATCATGGCAATGCAGGTATCCACACAGCACGACAAACTACAAAATTTTTGACTAGTCAAAATATCAAATAATGACTTTTTTTTTGTTCAATAACATCAAAAATAAAATGCGTGAGTAACATACAACTATTAAAAAACGTCAGGTACGGAAAAACATTATAGCGGGTCTGACTTATAATAAGCTAGAAAGAAACCCAATAGGCATTATATGAGTGTGAGAGAGACATAACTTTGCCCATGTTTTGCCACTTGTACATATTTGCATGTAGGTACAAAATATGAACTACTTAAGTCTCCTTCAATCTAGCTTCAACATTTCTAACGAAACCAAAGCAATTAAGATGATGTTGAAAAGGCGCGTGTTCTTTGAAACTATGAAGTAAATACTTTACACTTAAACATTACAGGATAATACCTTAAACATAGAAGTTGATTGTAATTGCGAATTTATGGCATGGTTCGATTACTACTCGTCAGAAGAACCGAGAAGAAACTTACGAGGGCAACAAACAAGAACATTAACATTTTCATTGATATTATAACTTAAGTTTAAGGTTTAACTTTAGTATTATAAGTCATTGAAAAACCAACTATTTTTAAAAATTAACAGAATACACTTTTTTCAAAACTCTGCTTTATAAGATTTTCGAAAAGACGAAGTTCGTCCAAATTGTTAGCACGTTCATGCTGCCTGTGCCCATAAATTTGCTGGGATACGTATCCCCAAACAAAAAAGTCGTTCGGCGCGGTATCAGGTGAGCGAGGATGATATTTAATAGTACCTTTTCCACTAATAATACGCTTAAGGAACGTAGTTTCCAAAAACTGTTGAACTCTTATTGCAGTATTAACAGTACAGCCATCTTCTGGATACCGAATGTCATGAAAATTTGTATTGAGGCGTTGAACAGCTGGAACTATCTCGGTTCTCAACAGTTCTAAATATTTGTCCGAATTCAAGTTTCCGTTGATAAAAAATGAAACAATTATGGAATTACCTAAAATTCCTGTCCACACATTAACTTTTTGGTGGTATTGTGTTCGGTAAGGAATACTAATGTGTTTGTTTTCCCGAGAGTAACCAATAGCACAGACGGATTGTGATGGCCATGTAAGTTAAAAGAACACTCGTCGGTAAACAAAATATTTTTAATAAATCTTTCGTTTTCATTAACCTGATTCAACATATCTTCACAAAATTCCATACGCTTTTGATGATCTTCTGGAAACATTTCTTGTATAGTTTGCAACGTATAGCATCGGTATTTATTCCTTTTCAAGATATTGCGAACTGTTCTTGGTTCAATATTCATTTCTTCAGCAATTTTTGTACTATTGCACGGGAAATTAGTTTCTGCTAAACTACACACTGCATTTCTTGGAGTTCGCGCTCTTCGTTTAAGTTACGTTCAGGATGCTCACCATTATATGCAATTATTTAAACATCCACATCCTTAAAATTTACAAACAGTGCGCATAATCGTGCTTTCTGATGGAATGTTACACGTCCAAACCGCACTAGGCGTCGTGCATGCTTACTAATGTAAGCGGGTTGCCAAGCCAGCTAACAGGGAGATGGGCGTGGTCGAAATAATAAGTAAAATGAATGATTAATATGCTCAAACACCTTACACTTATACTCAAATAGCTCAATTCGGGAAAATATGTCTCTAGGCGCCACCACAATCGAAACTTTGTTAATATAATTGTCTTAAGCTGGATGTTAATTAACCCTACTTGATTGTGGAAAGTAGGATTGTGCTTACTCGATAAACTCTCACACGAGGTTCTAAAACAAACACTCGTCCAAAACAATTCAACTCAAACTCAAATAAATTTAGTACTACCCAGGTTATTAAAACTTTTGAATACACCTCGTATACCAAAACTTCCAAAATAAAATTTATCACTCAAATTCATTCAATGAACGGTAATTAATTTTTAAAATCTTAACATGAACGATATCTTTTAAATTTAATTTACTTTTGAATCGTATTGACATTCGTAAACATTTAAGGTTTCAAAACTCAAACTTGTATTATACTTAATGAAATTTAAACTAACAGCTGATCTGTTAATAGTGCATTGCTCTAATGAAACAAACATGAAAATTTTGCAATCAACCTGGCAAATATAACTTTCAGGTTGTTCCTTAAATCTGAAAAATTAAAATATGCAAAGCTTACTTTTAAAATTGTCAAAACAAGATCACCAATTAAGTAAATGTTACATCTGTGTTTCATACCTGGTTAAATAAACAACAAAAAAAAAAATATAACGATAAATATATATATTGTCCTGCATAAAATAATCAAAACACAAATATTTACATAAATTACATCAGCGTGGTTGAAAGTTAAACCACCAATACCACTTTGCTTTCTTACTACTAAAACAAACCATACAATACGACTCAAGAACGATTATCTTTCCTTTCAAAACTATTTAATATTTAAACAACATACGCAAATAAACTAACAAAAAGATAATCGTGCTTAAATGAGTTCAAAATTCTTAAATCTAATTTCTTACTTAAAATTGTCCATTAATCCTTGATTTTCTTTCTTCTTTCTTCCGTAAACCAATTATATGTAGTCCATTTGTAATCCTTAAATTGCATGAAGCACATTACAAAGGCTCAACAAAACTTATTCCTCTGTGCACTCGCGAATAATTCACAATGCGAGGTTATTACTACAAACATGTAATAACGGTAAACCTTTGGTTGCCTCTTAAAATTTCTAGCAACCTTTACACCAATTTAGTCCCTTATACAAATAAACTTTCAATGTCATATAACGTTACTTAAACATTGGCTTAATATATACAACGAACACTTCGTTCACTTAACAGGTGGTCCCATAAATACTTTTACTGAATCTCGTTACAAGAACACGCGCTGCACTTAATACTTTAACATAACATCTGTTATCTTTATTCAAATCTGCTTACGCACTATTATTTTCTTGAAAATAAACAAACTAATTTTATCTTCAACTTCAATTTTAATTATTGTTTTATTTATGAATGTCTTTTACGATTCATCCCTTCGGGTTACGCAGTTGTTTAAACAATTACTGCCTCATTAAAATTCACAAATATACTCCAACATCATCCCATTCTATCACACTACCTCGCACGCGTTTCTCACCAACACCAAAAACGAAAAGCAACTTCCTAACCTAACTAACTAACTCACTCGTCAATCTCTGACTTTCCTATTTATAACTTCAGTCATCCATCTTTAAACATGTCTTCCTTCCGCGTTATATTCTCCAATAATATTCATTCAAAATTTCATAGTTCTGATAGCTGCTTCCTCTATACAAGCACGCGTGTAATTACAATACATCGCCATATTTGTTTTCACTTACAAATTTTACAATTACTTCATGAAGAAATCATTTTCGTCACCACATTCATTCAGTAGCCACTCTGGACCATTACACAACTTTTAACATTTATCTCCAACCTGCGCTCGATCTCGTTCCGCAACATTTGCAAAAATAAGTACCGTCTAAGGTCTCAAATTCCATATACATACACGTATTCTCAAAACAAATTGCACAACATTACAAAACTTTCTGAAATTAACACTTAAACATACCCAATCTTTCTCTACATATTTTCTAAAACATTCTACACTTATTCTTCACATTTTCTGACCAAAGATTACTCATTTATCCAACAACATTCCATTCTTAACGGTAGCAAAACAGTAGCAATCCAGTGGAAAGCATTATCGTCCCATCGTCAAATTTCTCTTCACATTTACATTCATCAAAATCTAATTATTCCAACACTAAAGTCTTTATAACATTCAAATACATGTATCTACATACAGAATTATATTTCTCCTACATTTCCAGTGGCGTATCATACACCCACATACATTATACATATACACAAAAAAAATTTTTTTTCATTCAAACTCAATACACTCGTGCTCAGAACACGTAATACACGTCATTATAACATCCTACATACAGGGTGCGTCAACGCACAGGAATTGGCCTGTTTTCAAAGGAAAAAGCAAACCTGCCAATTATTTCTTGTGCAGTGCTTCCTGAATAATACCACTTGATAATTTGTATTTTTTCTTCAGTGGAATACATGAGTATTGTGTCGGACTTGCAAAAACACTGATTTTCAATTCTCGTTGACAGTAGCAATTAAATGTGTCAAAAGATGCATGTATGGCATCAGCACTTTTAGTTTGTTGTGTATTCTATCTCACTTAGCACGTGACCTTATTGTACTGTCTTTGTTTTACTTATTATAAGTCAGACCTGCGATAATACTTTTCCATACCTGTATATTAAACAAACTACATACAATAATACAATACTGCAAAAAATAACAAAACCGCGTAAAAAAACTAAAAGAGTTTTTATTCTTACTTTTAATCCAGCAAACTTCTGAATAATATGAATAAGATTAATTTTCTCTGCTAATTTATGTTCTATATCTAATGTAGCCAAACCGGTTAGCCCATTTTGGGTGGTTGTGGAACGTAAGAAATTTTTAATTATTTTCAGTTTAGGAAAGCTCCTTTGTCCACGTGTCACACTTACTAGCAAGGTCAACTAGATTCTTAAGACAATGCTGAAGTTAGGAGCAATATATATAGAAATGATAAGTTTTAAGGTCTCAATTGAATTTTGTTTTGCATTTACAAACCCAAAAATGGAGTCTATTCCATCTACTAGCTCAAGCGCGTTCACATCTCCCGATTCACCATCAATTAATATTTCCTAGGCTTTACATTATTCAATTAACTCGTTTTTAGGTAATTATTTCGAATCAATATATATGTGGACCAAATATTGAAAATGATTGCTGTAAAGATTTACCAAATCAAATCTGCATTCTAAAGCATTAATAGCTTAATCTACTGTAATAAAATAAAACTTAATTTTAAATTTTAATTTGGGATCTGCGATCGGGTCATCTCGCGCCCCGTAAAGAAATTTAACAATTTTTCGTCGAACTCTGTAACTCGAAATCACCTGAGATGTCAATAACACCGGCGAGTACCTTCGCATCACAAAGCATTTTATTAAAAGCCTCATCCGAACGAAGATCCTTGAAAAGAATTGTACTATTTATTTTTTATTTATTTATTTTATTAGCTTAATAGCAAATGATAAATCATAGTCTTTTGTCTGCAATAGCTTGCTGATCGGATTAACACAATTTAAGATTGTTTACCAAATTACAATGGTGCAGAAAAACTTAAATTGTTTAACACAGTGCAACAGGCCAGAAGCCTCATCTCTTATAGAAATGTCAATTTTAGAATCGTCATAAATACTTCCCAATTGATGGTTTTAGAGCTTGTACTCGGCTTTCTCAACGAGTATCACTCAGTGGTTTTAGAGTTAGTCCCTTAACATATTTTAATAATATGGCCCATCGAAAGGTCGACGAACCAAAAAACAAAAATTTGCGGCTTCTAAGGACGCCTTTGCCATATCGTTGACGACTAAATATAATGAGTGACTACTACATGGCAACATAAATGTTCGTGGATTCATCGCTCTTATTCTAAATTGTACTCCTGATTTATTACCTTTCATATTGGCCCTCCGTTGCCATAAGCCTGGTCTCTGATATCCTGCAAATTTACAACCCCCAATTTTGTAAGTTTTTCAATTATTACATTTGAAACTTTTTGTGCTGTCGTTCTCTCAACAGGAAAAAAGACAAAAATTTTTATTAATGTTATTGATAATATCATTGGGGTTAGATTTGTTAATAGACACATCTAACTAAAAATTGTCCTTTGCTCTATCTCCAATAAACTTAAATTTTCAAATCATCCGTATAAAATTAAATGTAATATTATTGCAAATATGATATACAAATGCTTAAATATTTCAGAACCAAAATTTAGACAAACTAACATACAAAAAATTATTTTGGCATTTATAAAAAATAATTATCCTAAATCTTTAATTTTAAATATAAAAAAAACAGGTCAATTCTTTTTACAATAATTCAAAAATTACTCCAATGAATAATAACAAAATTATTTATACACCAATTCCATATAAAAATAAAAAATCTTTGGTATTCAAATTTCTTTCGAAATTTAATTTAAAACCAGCTTTTATACCACAAAATAAAGGCATATACTTATTTTCCAAATTAAAGGTAATATTGAGAAAGAATTAACTACAAATACAATTTATCAAATTCCTTGTATTAATTGTTCAATTTCTTACATTGGAACTTCACTTCAAACATTAAAAATTCGAATAATACAACATAAATCAGATGTCAGAGTCAACCCAAAAAGTATTGCTTTGGCACAACATATTCTAAATTCGAAACATAATTTTAAATATAACGAAACTATAATTTTAGACGTAGAAAACAATAACAAAAAAAGACTTATTAGAAATTTTGCGTATTAAAATTAACAGTAAAAACGTTTGCAATAATAAAAAAGATGCAGAAGATGTACCCAATAGTTATAATTTTATTTTAGAAAAATTTTAAGTTACATTGTGTTATCAAATTTGTTATTTTACTGTTATTCAAATAATTGTCAAAAATAATTTAAAAAATCTGCCCTGAAGATAATTTCACCCGAAATTAAAATATAGGCAATTTTATACCATAATTAATCTCTTTTATTTGACGATTAAACCAGTATACTTATTATTAATAATATACATCAATGAAAATATAAATAAAAAAAAAATATATATATATATATATATATATATATATATATATATATATATATATATATGGAAAAACTTTCTACAACTACAAAATAGAGTGCTGTCGTCTGCAAAGCACTGGATCTGGTTAGTTGTTGAGAAAATGTGATCATTTACGTGTAGCAGAATAAGTGTGGCAGCTATCACTGATCCTTGGGGTGCGGCCGCGTTAATAGTAGTTTTTTTCGAAAAGAAGCCATCGACGATAACACGTATACGTCTATTGTCAAGAAAGCTGGATATCCAATTGATGAGCATATCGGATAAGCCGACCGAAGTGAGCTTGGCAAGTAGGCACTTGTGCCAAACCTGGTCAAAAGCTTTTGAAATATTTAAAGCTACTACGACTGTTTCACCAGACCTCTCTAACGTGTTATTCCAAAGTTGGGTGACATATGAAAGATCACCCGTTGAACGACTCTGTCTGAACCCATACTGGTGGCCGTTTAAGAGTTTATTGGACCCAAGGAACGAAAGTAGTTGGTGGTTGATGGCTTTCTCCATGATTTTCGACAGAATGGAAATGATAGCTATTGGTCGATAGTTTGAGGAATCGGTTTTGTCGCACTTTTTAGGAATAGGTTGGACATTTACCAACTTCCACGATGAGGGGAACTCTCCAGATGAGATGGAGATCGAAAAGAGTTTGGACAATACAGGTACTAGCTCGGGGTAGCATTTTTTAAGGACGACAGCTGGAATACCGTCAAGGCCAGTCGCCTTGTTTGAGTAAAGTTTGCTAATATAGATTTTCGGAGCTTATATCGAAAGTGAATTGGTTTCATAGCGTATGGCGTAGATTTGGGCGACGGTAGAATTTTACCAGAACCATAGAGAGTTGAATTTGATGCAAAGTAATCGACAAAGAGGTTGGCTTTGTCAGCAGAATCAGCTTCTACAGCTCCATCATGAGACGTCGTGGGAGGAAAGGAAGATATTCTAAAGTTTTTACTGATGGCTTTAGCTAATGACCAAAATCTACGACTACCCAAGGAACATGAGACTAATTCTTTGCATTTATGCTCTTCAAACATCTTTTTGGCTTTGGTGATGATGCTTTTGCAACTATTACTTGCGGCAATATAGTCGGCGCGATTTTCGACAGGTTTATTTGATTTCCATTCGGTATAGAGTTTATTCTTTTGCGATAATGCATCTACGCAAATCCTATTAAACTATGGTTGAGAACGGGAATGACTTACGCGATTATGTTTTTTGAGAATGTATCGAAAGAGCAATGACTGAAGAGGAGGGCCGTTTAAAGCAATACTCACGCCATGGGAAGGTTGCAAAAATCTCGCAGTTCGCTCAAATTAGCTGATGCAAAACACCACATAGTTCTATCTCAGTGGTCTGATTGACCAAGTGTGGAACGGGCTCATGTTTTAGAGACTAGTGGGTTAGTTGTAAGGAATAGGTCTAGGAGATGTGGAGTATGGTTAGGGTTGTCAGGGATTTTGGTTGGTTCGGAAATCATTTGTGTGAGGTCACAGGATACAGCAAATGCTTCTGCATTATCACCTGCGGGATTAGTGGTAGATGAAAATTGAAGCCAATTGGTGGACATTATAATCATCGCAAGATGGAAACTGTGATAAGAGGTAGTCTATTTTCAGACTAAGATAATCGAAAAGATCTTAGAGGTTATTATCATTGGAGACCTTTACAAACAACAGTAGAATTTCACAAATTGGGGCCCAGAATATTGAACCAAGTCGCGTCAAATTTGTTGTTTTCCAAATTGGACATCCTATTGCAACCTACGTTGTCCTTGGTATATGCATATACTCAGTATTTAAGCCGAAAGTTAAAGTGGAGGTTGTATCTGGGAAATTGCAGATCCTGCGAGTCAGTGCTTCCAGGGGAGAATGTCCGGAGATGTAGGTGAACACCATTAAGATTCGACATGATACCACGTATGTTGCAGTAATGTATCTGAATATTGGTACTTTCGATGACCGATAAGCTACATTTTATGTAGTCAAGCTGTTTTGTTATTGTGAATAAATGTTTATTCCATGTTAGGCGTCTGTCTGTATGCATTCCCAGGTATTTTGTTACAATTTGTCTGACTCAGTTGTTTACTATTTATTGTAACCGCAGAGCATGTTTCTCTATTTAAAGTGTACGTTACTTGAACTGATTTCTGTTCGTTAACTCCAAGTTTCCATTATGTTAACCATGTTTGTAAGATACCTACATTTTCCTGCAAATATTCTGAAGCAATTGTTGGACTAGTGTGTACTGCAATCACCGGAGTAGCGTCCGCATACGCGGCTACTGTGGTTCTGTTACTGGTTGAAAGATCTGATGTATGTAAAAAATATAGGATGGGCCCTAAGACATTCCCTTGTGGTATTCCTGACTGAATTGGAAGCAATTCAGTATATTCATCCTGATTCTTTATTAAGAATTGTCTGTCTGCTAGATAGGATTTAAAATATTGCTTCATGATATTTAATTTAAAATTTTTAGACGATATGCTACAAATAACACATAAAAATAATACAAAATAATATATGTGTATAGGTACAAGGAATATAAACTCTTAATAATAGATTCCAACACTTAGTGGATCTTTGCGTTGGGTTTATTTTTCAAAACATTGTTAGATAAATTATAAATTCTTTTTGTTGGTCGCGCCTCCTTCGATTTCTTCTCCGAACTTGTCGGACGGCGTATGCACATTTTTTAATAATAAATGTAATTTTATTAAAATACTCTGGTGAACAATTTTCCTGAAATACATTACCAATTCTGTTGAATACGCCTCGAATATTTTCGACAAATTCCTTGTGTCTACTACATTCTGAACAGAAATAGTTTCTTCAATATTTGGTGTATTAAATGTGATAGCCCGTATTTTCCACCCTTATTTTTTATGATTTCTTTTCGGAGGCCTTTTTCAACCCCTTGATTTTCACCCCTATGGTTTCTTTTCGGAGGGCTTTTTCAACCCCTTGATGGAATATTCATCCCTAATTAGGGCCTTTTTTGTTTTTACTCGCTTACTTGAGGGGGCGTATATTTCACCCTTATTTTATGGTTTCTTTTCAACACATGATGGGAATTTCAACCCTGATTATTTTTATTTGTATTAAGAGACCTTTTGGTGAAGAGCCCCTGGAGGTTAGGCAATTGTGCGTATTCTTTTAATTCCTATCTACAGATTGTAACCTTACGAAATTTTATTTATACATTGGGATTGTATTCTAATAAGGAGGCCTAATGCTATCTTGTAAGGCTCATATAGGGCTTCGCAACTTACTGCTGGGACTTAGCCCCGTGACCCTTGAAGTAAAATTTGAATTTGTATTATAATAAGGAGGCCCTATTGCTATCTTGTAACACAGGTGTTTGAACTTGTGTTAGGATTTGATCTTGCGTGAGGAATTTAAAATTTGATTATAGAACACTTATTTTTATTGTAAATATCATAATTAAAAAAGCCTCAGTGAGTTATAAAAAAAAATTACTGACATTCAGATTATTCTCTAATGAAACAAAAATTTTAATTAATTACATAACAGTTATTACAATATTGTTTTCTAAACAAATATTAAAACTGATTGTTTTACCTGCATTGATTACATTGAAATATGTTTAATATCCATCCACTCGTTAAATTGTTGTATATTGTACACCTTAATATTTTTAAAGAAACTTGTTGTTACGTATAACTTAGATGTGTTTTATAACTGTAATTAAAAATCTGTACAAGTAAATAAAATAAATAAAATGTTAACAGCACACTTACAGGCTCTGTATTGAAAGAACATTTTTGAGGCACTGATTCACGAGTGATAGTCACTGCTTTGTGTTACTCGTCTAATCAAACTAAAGCACTTTCTATGTTTTACGTTTATGAATAGTTGATGTAAAACTAGCTATTGATTTCCGCATAATTAATTTTAGAGTGTAAATATACAAACAACCTAATTATCTTTATCACACTTACTGCAACTCGTATTTACCTTTCCCTTAAAGTAATTAATAACAAAGCGGTTTGAACAAAATATTATATGTAGTCCATACATACATACACACGCAAATTGTTTTTTATAAAAATCGCATTAAAAGTTTGGAATGTAATAATTACATGTTTTAAATTCCACAACAACAATATGTAGTTAGAAACCACTGTTCATGTTTACTTTTAGCTAATTACTGTGTAATTATATAAACCTGTTAATTTTAATAACCTACCAACCTTTCCTTAAAACGCTAAAGTCATAAATTTTATAACACGATTTTTAAAAACACACATGCTGAATTAAAAAGAAAGAAAAACAATAGGCTCATCTAATATTACGCAACTCTTAATTAAAAAAAGTAAGACACTAAAAAATCTCTATATTTATCAGAATAGAATGGTTGTGTAACAAGCGTTAAACAATAATTTGATTATCTCGTCATTTACAATTAAACATGTACTAAAAAAGTTTTTTACAAAATCAAACATAGGTAAATTATGTAATCTAAAATATAGAAACATTAACGTATAAGGTCCACACACATTCGAATGGTAATCTTGCAGTATTGTTTTACTGTATAGGAAGCATCTAGAATTTTTCTCTAGGAAACGTAAATGATATCCTTGCGGTGATCGACCAAAGGAATCAAAATATTCCCCATTACCATTCTAGTCAATGTAGATAGCGATCAATGCTGACCTGGTTTGTTTGCAGCATCCGTGTTTACGATAATTGCACACGGTCTAGGTGCGTGTCTCGGTAGTTGATTAGAAGCACATACAAGCCGAAACACATTCTTCTTGTGGCTGGGGATCGATTTCAAGCATCTCAAAACTTGTACCGCATACATCTTTAGAATTGGTATGCGCCTACGATTTATTATAAACAGGTTGGATAATCATCATCTGTCATAAAAATTGTATTCTAATAAAGGACAAAGACATGTAAAGATAATGAGAAGTGTTTTATAATAAAAGAATTTATTTAATTAATTTGACCTGTTAACATATGTTATTTTACAGAAGCGGTCGGGCTTGGATTTTTTTTAAGTTAACATGTATCATATACGTAAAATTTCGCGACGCGAGGATTTCGGCGAAGGTTGTTTCGGCGATCCCACTCCAACCCTCCCCGAACATAATCGAGATTGTAAGACAGGTGTAGGGTGTCGCAACTTGTTCTCGGGTCTTTGCCCCTTGTCGTGATCGCAAGTTGTTCGTAGGCCTTCGTGTATTGTCGTGATACCCTTGCCGAAAATTTTGAATTTCTATTATAATAATAAGGAGCCTAATGCTAACTCGAGATAGGTGTAGGGCTGCGCAACTTGCTCTCGGGGTTTTGTCCCTTGTCGTGGCCCCAATGGCGGAAAATTTGAATTTGTATTTAAGTCTCTACAGGTTATGGCGGGAAATATGGATCTATATCATAATTGTAAGACAGATGTAGGGCTTAGTAACTTACTTTCAGGCCCTCGCCCCTCGACCAAAAGTTTGAATTTGTTTGTGACGCGATCTATGAGGGGAAATCTGAACTTGTATTATAATAATGAGGCCTAATGCTAACATATAAGACAGACGTAGGGCTTCGCAACTTACTTACTTTCGGGTCTTAGCCCCTTGCCCCTTGGCAGGATATTTGAATTTGGAATTGTATTTAAGTGTTTACATTCTAATTACTTATTGCGAGAACTTTGAACTTGTATTCTAATAAGGGACCTATTGCTAGTTTATAAGAGAAAACATAGGAACCTATGTTAGGGCCTGCCCCCTCCTATCGTGGCGCTTGTTAGGAAATTTGAATTTGTATCGTCATCTAGTTGTGTATGGCCTAATGAATATTTTCTGTAATAAAGGTGGCACCATCTAGTGTTATATTTCTAGGACTAATCAGGGTTTTATTTGTGGCACCATCTAGAGGTATATTTTTAAACTAGCGAATGTTTTCTGTAATAGAGGCGGCGCCACCTAGCGGTATATTTCTAGGACTAATTAGGGTTGTTTGTGGTGCAATACAGTGGTGTAAAGGCTAATGAATGTTTTATGTAATAGGGGTTGATCGTGTTCGTCTCTCCCTCGTCTCTTTCTCAAACATACAAATCAATTAATCAAATCAAATTAATCAAATCAATTAAATTAAATACCAAACTGATTTAACTTAATCATGCAAAATCAGCTCACAATTCAAAAAATAGCAGTATGATTGAACGCACAGAGTGCAAAAGAAATCACATCCTTTATCGGTCTTCTTCTTCTTGAACCATGATTCGTCGCTATCGTCATCATGATTTTGAGATTCGTCTTTCTTTTCTACCTCATCGCTCTTCTTCCTCTTCTGTGAATCATCACCATCACCTTGGATGTGAGACACATTCAGCTCATCCACGTCATCGTTTCCATCATCAACTTGAACGGTTATGTTGTAATAGTTTATTAACAAGCCAGTAAAATCTCTAATGTCCGCTGATGTTGGCTCATAAACAGGAGAATACATTATAATAATGCTCACTCCATGACAGTTACACTTTAAAGAGCGAAACGCATGAGAAACTAGAATGCTGCTAGCCTTGGGTCTTGTGCGCTGGCGCGCTCGTCAATGTTCAGGTAGAATCGGTTATCTTCGGGGGAAGTTTGAAATATTGACCTAACCACACTCTAACATCTTCCCTAGAGGCATGTTTATAAATTTAAACTCCTTTTTATGGCTGAGGTATTTAACTCCTAAGACGGCTGCGCAGCATTCTCAACAACAAGTTTCTTTAAAAATATTAAGGTGTACAGTATACAACAATTTAACGAGCGGATGGATATTAAACATATTTCAATGCAGGTAAAACAATCAGTTTTAATATTCGTTTAAAAAACAATATTATAATAACTGTTATGTAATTAATTAACTTAATAAAAAAAATTTGTTTCATTAGAGAATAATCTGAATGTCAGTAATTTTTTTTTATAGCTCACTGAGGCTTTTTTAATTATGATATTTACAATAAAAATAAGTGTTCTATAATTAAATTTTACTATCATTTAAATTCCCCACGCAAGATCAAACCCTAACACAAGTTCATACACACGTCTTACAAGATAGCAATAGGGCCTCCTTATTAGAATACAAATTCAAATTTTACTTAAAGGGTCACGGGGCTAAGCCCCAGCAGTAAGTTGCAAAGCCCTATATCAGCCTTACAAGATAGCATTAGGCCTCCTTATTAGAATACAACCCCAATGTATAAATAAAATTTGGTAAGGTTACAATCTGTAGATAGGAATTAAAAGAATACGCACAATTGCCTAACCTCCAGGGGCTCCTCACCAAAAGGGGTTGAAAAAGGCCTCCGAAAAGAAACCATAGGGGTGAAAATCAAGGGGTTGAAAAAGGACTCCGAAAAGAAACCATAAAAAATAAGGGTGGAAAATACGGGCTCCCACGGCGCATGGTGCCTCACTTCTACTTTTAGAGAATGCCAATGCCATGTAATGTCCCAACTTTACTAGCTGTGAACATAAATGTGACACATGTATTTGATTATTCATATGAACCGCTTGAGTCTATGAATACAATTTCGTTCGAAATTTCTTCGGCTACAGATCGTAATTGGCGTAACAATAAGAATTAGAACGGGATTTGCTCGTAAAATTACTTTCACGCCAGCTTTCTCGAATTCTCCAATTTTTGATCGCAGTTTCTGCAGAACACTAACTTCTTCACGACCCCCTATTCGGATGTCCGTCATTTATCGTATAGATGATTTACTTGTCTATGCTTCGTATTAATTTAACTATATCGTTTTCCTCCCTTTCCAGTATTTTCCTCATGACATGCCTTAGATGCCGAAGGTGTCATTCCCGACTTAAGATATGAATTAAAAGTCTCATTTCAAGGGTATGATTATTTATTCGTAAATACCTATAAGCTTGGGCAACTCGAACTTTGTGAGAGTGGCAGAAGTTAACATTTATAATTACATTTTTTCCTCCTTTAATAAAGAATCGCTTCTGACTGTGTCTCGATTAATCTTTTTAAATTTAAATTCAATGATTGCGCCACATTTCTGGTTACGGTTTCTGAAATCTTCCCTTGCCGCTTAACTACCTTATTTACCTCTATGTGTTGGCATGAAAATATTTTCCGAAATATGTAACGTACAGGACTCGCAAATATAGTAATATAGTTGATATAAGTCAGTTTAGAAAATTGTGATACCCAATCGTTACTCTGTCCCTCAGAATTGTTTTTGTCTACTAGTTTATATAGCAAAGCGACTGTACATTTTTCATTCCTTTCTAGTTTAATAGTCTTAATATGCAGTCTATGCACAATTTCGCTAGAACGTCGGTTGTGGATTTTTGGGTCATTTTCTATACGTATCTACGTTGTAGCGTCCCCCAGGTAAAAAAATGTAATTTGAATTGACTTTACTGCCAATAAATGCTACTATTACTCAAATTAATCGCTTGCCTTACATTGACTTTCCTGGCAATAATTAAAACATAACATTTATTTACAAGTCTGATAGCTAATTATTCGCAAACCTCAAATCTGATCAAAAGAATTGGCCGCCTAGTGGTAGGTATGTTGTGCTATTTGAGTTAGATAGGGTGGATGAGGTTAAATGTTGCATCATGTGGGGCAGGTAAACAATAAAACTACTCAAATTAAAATTAACGAGCTTTGCGAAAGGATGGTTCAACCCGTTAATGTACTATTGTGGGAAAGAACCACCAAAAAACCCACTTAATTCATAAATAATTAATTACATAAGTACATTAATAAATCAAATAACACAAAAAAACAATTACAATAAATTACATATAAAGAGAAATTAGTTCGCAGACAAACAATTCTACTTAAATAAACTCACATAAAAAAACTCATTGAAACAAAGCCTTACAAAGGTAAGTTGAAGATAAATCATAACATCGTGACCAATATACAAGTGTGAGTGACTTAGAAAAATACAGCGTCCCTTTCTCAGGTTACACATTCTTCTATACAATAATAAAAACCGTAAAAATAAAATTCTAGGTGTTTAATGGTCATCTGCACCGAGAGTATGTAAACACTCGGCAATTGCCTATTTACAATTATAACCAAGCTTTATCCTGTACTGTCTTTTATTTTAGCAGATTTCCGCTTACTGAGCCCGCGTGCAAGGCAATGTTTGCTTTTTAATACATTACGTAGGCTTGTAGAATTGGTTGCCGCGAACTTAAATTACATTAAAAATGTCTACTTACGTTGAATATTATAATCCTTCAATTAACCACTTATTCACCAATATTTAACGGGTTACGATACGCCGGTTAAACCCAAGACGTAACGATTATTTATACATACATTGTTTACACGCACGCTTATTACCACCCGAATTTTTCGTTTAGTAAAAGAAAAAAAATCGCTGTTTGAGTTTTTTTTTATGATGGTGGACCTGAACAGGCTAAATTAGGCCTATCGTGCTAAAGCACTCAGGAACACTTAGGAGGATGGATAGAGGGATAATGAATTGCCAATAGATGCCTATGAACAGCTACCTTAAATTTTCTCATATCATAACTGAGAGGAAAACAGGAACTAGGTAGATCATTCCAGAGTTTAGAAACCGTGTAGAAAAATGTGGATTGCGCCCGTTTGGTACGACAAGTGGAGATTTGTACTGCATACTGATGGTGTGAATGAGCGAACCAAGTATTTTTCGCAAAGATAGCCCGAGATGGTATCAAAGAATATAATTCAGCAGCACAATAGCCGTTGTAATAACGATAATACAAAGAAAGAACTGAACCATCCTTCTATGCTCAAGGGACTGTATGTAAGAAGTTAAGGACGGGTCATTTATAAGCCTAATCGCTCTCTTTTGAATATGATCAACGATATCGAGAGCGTATTGGGGAGCACTAACCCAAAGGTGAGAATTATATTCCAGATGAGGCCGAATTTGGCCGTTATACAGCAGAAGGAGTTGTCGAGAGGTAAAGTACTGCTTAGATCTGTACAAAAAGCCTATTTTACGAGCAGCTGTTTTGGTAGCTGACAGAAGATGGTCAACCCATGAGAGATTTGAAGATACAGTCATACCCAACAGTCTAATAGAGTCTGAAAACTTAAGAACTGAGCCATTCATACTTACAACAGGAAATGATCGATCTTTTTTGGCGGACATAATGCAACACTGAGTTTTGTTAGCATTAAATTTAACTAGATTATTGCTTCCCCATTCGAGAATACTTTGAATGGCTTTGTTGATTGAATTTGCAATTTCACCTTTAATTTCTTGATTTTACATAGAAGGTGGATTATCACTATGAGTAGACTGAGATGAATTACCGTCAAGAGTGCTATCGTCAGAAAAGCAATGGATAGGGTTAGTTGTTGAAGAAATAAGGTCATTTATGTACAGCAGAAAAAGTGTAGGCGCTATAACGGATCACTGTGGTACGCCCTTAATGCTAACTTCTTTTTGAAAAAATCCAAGAATGTATACGACCAAATACTTATATACTGACTGTTTACAAGGAAGGTATTTAACCGAACACCCCCATCGATCTTACTCAATTGAAACACTAACTACAACTGTCTTCCCCTCCGATTTCAAAACTAACTATCTTCACTGCCGAAAATCAACCCCCGTCCTTCAAAAGTAATTAAAAAACAAAAAATTAAGACTGCCACATTCCTTACTGAACGAAATTTTAATTTTAAAAACATGCATTAATTCGTAACAAACCCTACATTTAGGTCTCGAGTTAGAAACTACAAACCCTTGATCTGTGATATGATCCACCGTAATTAATTATTAAATCAATGACACTTCTACATCAAAAGCGCGCGTATAGAAATTTTCAACAATTCGACACGCCAGTTTCGGTAGAACACCTGTTTCTCTACGCTAATATGTTTACTTTTTCTGTTCAACCTTTATTCAAACATCAATTACATAAAATCTCACAAAAATACATAAAATAAAATATTCCGAAAACATTATCAAATTACGACGTATTATCAAGATATTAAAAATCCACTAATTACCTTTTCTATCCCGGTAACAACGGCGATTTGACAAACGTTATTACAATAATAAAATTTTCGCGGTCCGCTACCTACAAAGTTATAGAAATAAAATAACCTAACCACTGCAAAATATATTTTGTTGCACTTTAGTTACCACAGAGACCACGAAAACTCACAAAACACAAATATGCTGACAACTGCAAATAGAGAACACAAACATATCATTGGCGCGCGCAAATTTTTTTAATGAGGTAGCAAGAGAAAATGCTGACGTCTGACGACCATAATTTAACACTGATTTTTGTATTTGAATTGAGATTAGTTAATAGTTACATGGGCATGAGTCACTGGCTGATAACTGAAAAACGAACATTCGCAGGCCAATATGTTGACGAATGCATTACGCAAACGCTCTACTGTGCAAGTTAGTATTTACAACATGTCCGACGCCCGTACTGTACTGGTGTAATAGAAGCGTTTAAATTAAAAAAACTGCGGGTGCTAAGTGATATACATGTGATTAATACTGTAACACACGTTATCAAGACGTTTGGGCCCCGAGCTATAGACATTGCAGACAACCAAACTTACACGAATGCAATGCACGTACGTCCGAGTGGGTTACCATCATGGGTAATGGAATAGATTAGAATAGAACGGAACGTAGCTTCTCGAACGCGGAGAAGGAGAACATTCCAGAATAATACGTCACGTCTGCTATATAAGACTGGCTCGCCGCGAGGACGCTCTTGAACAGAACACACGTGTTTTGGGAGAGAGTTCTTCTCAGACTTCTCGATACGCCTATTGGCGAGACCATATAAAAAGAACATACGACGTACGAGAACCGAGTATTAATCTTTTTATTTCAGTGGCCACAATCTTTGCACCGGAAGTGTGTGGTTAAAACCGCATAGATCCGGACTCGGAATAGAGCCACCCAAGATATCATTGGACGAAGACAGCGAGTACGAAGATGAAGCTGTAAAGGGAGAGAGAATCGTAAAAGAATTCTACCAAGATTAATGGCAAATGCACAGCAAAACATCTACGCCAAAGACAAGAAGGTAGAAGAACATCTCAAGAACTCCGGGACCAAGAGAGAGAAATCGAAAAGCTGAAGGCAACCATAGAAACCCTTAGGCTCAACACGAAGAAGTCGTAGCATGACTCAACGTGATTACAACCGCAAAACCGCCAAACAAAACCATGATCAAGACTTCCGAAGCTCCCGCAGAAGATCAACGCGACGACGAAAAGCCTCCGCGTCCTAAGAAGAAGAGGCACAGCGGGAAGAAGCGTCGTTTTTTTCTGTGCTTGACGACGAAACGGCAAATATCGGTGGAACCGAACAACTGTCGATTGGAGTGCGGTACCTTCGTCGTGAAAAACAGAAGTATGTTACTTGCGAAGAATTTTTATGTCCCACTTCAATAATTTGATGCTGAATCAATTTCTGGAAGCATTTTACAATTTTTAAGAGACTGCGGCGTGGATTTAAACCACTCGTGTATCAAGGGTACGGCGGCTGTAGTACAATGGCTGGACATGTTGGTGGCGTGCAAAAACTGATTAGAGATTAATATCCTAAGGCGTTGTACTTTCATTGCGCTAGTCATATACTAAACCTAGTTATTAATGATCAAAATAATCTCCCTGAAATAAGAAATGCTGCTGGTACGACTAAAGACGTCATCAATTTTTTTCGAGAATCTACGTTGCGAAGACGCATGATTCCAAATATTCCTCTTTTTTGTGAAATTGGTTGGTCTTCAAAATACCAAAGCATTCGGATATTCTTCAAAATTTCGAAGATATTATAAAAGCTTTGGAAGAACTTTCGTTGAATGGTATAAATTCAGCTACGCGAACTAAAGCTTATCAATTGCATGCAACAGTTACGACTCCATGTTATCTTGTACCTCTTGCTGTTATGGCAACTCATTCATCGTTGCTTGAACTAGTGTGCCAAGAACTTTATTAGAGTGTAAACATGAACATCATGTCCGTTAATGATCACATCGAAAAATTGGTAATTGTACTGGCATCTCATCGTGAAAATGCTTTAGAAGAATTTCGTTTGAATTTTACAATAGTTCAAGAGTTTTGTGAAAAGTTAGGAGTCGAAATGAAACGTCTACGTCTGACTGGAATGCAAACTCGTCGTTCAAATCAGCCAGGTGAAGATGATGAAGAATATTTTAGAAGATCTATCCTCATGCCGTATTTGGATTCTATTATTTCATCTCTATCAGATCGTTTTTTGGAAGCACATTCGAAAGCATTTTCACTTGGTATGATATATTGTCTACGTTTACTAACGATTCATCTTCGATAAACTTGGAGTATATCGATTTAATTTCTGAAGCAGAACAATTTTATCCCTCCGTAGCTGCAGCATTTAAAATAGCGTGTACTCTACCAGCTACTACCTCTTCTATTGAACGTTCATTTAGTACGTTGCGATGAGTAAAAACATGGAACAGATCTACTATAGGAGATGAACGTTTCTCAGGACTGTGCATATTGAGTGTACACCGCAAAAGGGTGCGAAATGATAAAAATTTCGTCGATAATACGATCAATGGTTTCGGAAAAAACCACGAAGGTTGCAATTTCTTTTCAAGTAAGTTTTAAGTTTTAAGTATACGGGGTGAACCAAACTCGATGGCCAAAACGAAAACAGCTGATTCCTCTGGCCAAAAAGAACAAAAAATTGTTAATACAGGGTGTGTCTATTGTTGATGGTTTCCAAGATGTTAACTTTTCTTTAATTTTTTCTATTTCGTGGACTTATTTTGTAAATCACGCTGTATCTTCCAAACTAGAATAGTTACAAGAAAACACATTAGGAGAAATTTGTAGAAGATGAAATTGCCTTAAAGAATATTGAATTCATTCGAGACAAACTCATCATTCAACATTTTTAATGACATAATGAATTCAGAAATGATTTTTTTCAAATCCCAGTAGAGAATATTTTTCCAATAGAGATGGATTTGATACATGGCCGATAAGGAAAAACTTCCTTTTTCAGTAATGCTAGCACTAGACGATCATGTTTAAAAAACTTCATTTGACGTACTAATTACTGAATTTTCAGATACACTCTCAGGAAAAACTTTTAGAGATAAAATTATTTCAAAATTGTAGAGTGAGAGTAATTGAGCGATTTCAGTCCTACTTTTCAATCCAATGTACATGCTACGGAAACAATACGACTCCTTTACTGATAGCTTTTCATCACGTAAGACTTGGATTCAGTAAGTTAGATTGTAAGATCTAGTCGATAGTTTTGCTATTTCAATGAGTATCTATTCTGTTAGATGATATGTAATTTAAGTTTTGAGTCGTTCTTGTTCTTGTTATTATTATTGTTCTTGTTCGTGTTCGTGTTTTCCTTCCTGAGTCATGTTTTCAAATGAAGAATATGCCGATATTCATTATTATATGGTGTTCCCAAGGGAATGCGAGTGAGGCTGCTAGACTGTGCAGCTGCTTTCCCAAGAAGAATTCATCCAGAAAGGAGAGTTTTTCAGAGTACACTGCTCTAAGAGAGAGGATCTCTAGGATCCTAAGAGATCAAGAGGAATTTCATAATGTTGAGAGGATTGACGACGTAATCCAGCATTTCGAAGCAAATCCTGAGACTAGCTTGCGGCGGTCATCCAATGTATTGCAGATGCCACGAGAAACAATACGGAGAACTCTTAAGGGTGACGGAAGACGTGCGTATCACGTGACGGGAGTTCAAGAACTTTTAGATGGAGATCTAGGTCGGCGGATTGAGTTTTGCCAATGGTATCTCAATTCAGTTAGGAATGATCGAGATTTCCAAAAAGCAATCTTGTGGACGAATGAGGCCACCTTTACAAGGTCAGGCATTTTCAATATCCATAACACGCACGTCTGGGCACATGAGAACCCACTTAGTATGAGACCAAATAGCTTTAAACACCAGTTCGAAGTTAATGTTTGGGTTGGTTTACTCAACAATCAACTTATTGGTCCATATATTCTGCCAGATAGAGTCAATTCAGTGAATTCTTTGAATTTTCTTCAAGAAAACCTCCCTGAATTGATGGAGGAGGTTTCATTGGCAACAAGAGCATATATGTGGGTTCAACTTGATGGTTGTCCTGCCCACTACGGAAGAGGTGTGAGAGATTGGCTAAACGAACGTTATCCCCAACGTTGGATTGGAAGAGGTGGTACAGTGGCGTGGCCTCCAAGATCTCCAGATCTCACCCCTCTATCTGGATGAATTCTTCCTGGGAAAGCAGCTGCATACAGTCTAGCAGCCTCACTCGCATTCCCTTGGGCAACACCATAATAATAATGAATATCGGCATATTCTTCATTTGAAAACATGACTCAGGAAGGAAAACACGAACACGAACAAGAACAATAATAATAACAAGAACAAGAACGACTCAAAAACTAAATTACAATATCACTATAACAGAAAGAACTCGTATTGAAATCAGCAAAACTGTAATAGCAAGCAAATTTTGACAACTAACTTACTAATGTCAAGTCGTTGCTACGGTGATGAAAAGATATCAGTAAAGGAGACGTATTTCTTGCCGTAACTGTACAGATTGATTGAAAAGTGAGGGACAAATCGTCAATTCTCATCTACTCTACCATATTTTTGAAGGTAATTTTATGCTCAAAAAGTTTTTCCTGAGGTGTATTCCTGTAACAATTCAGTAATTAGTACGTCAACCATAAGTTTTTTCATATCGTTGTGAAGCTTATGAAAAAAGAAAGGTTTTCCTTTATCGGCCATGTACCAAATCCATCTCTATTGGAAAAATATTCCTCTTGGAAGTTTGTCTTGGGATTTGAAAAAAAATCATTTCTTAATTCATTATGTCATTAAAAATGTTGAATGATGAGTTTGTCTCGAATGAATTCAATATTCTTTAAGGCAATTTCATCTTCTACAAATTTCTCCTAATGTGTTTTCTTGTAACTCTTCTAGTTTGGAAGATACAGCGTGATTTAAAAAATAAGTCCACGAAATAGAAAAAATAAAAAGTTAACATCTTGAAACCATCAACAATAGACACACCCTGTATTAACAATTTTTTGTTCCTTTTGGCCAGAGGAATCAGCTGTTTTCGTTTTGGCCATCGAGTTTGGGTCACCCTGTATATGTACGGGGTGGCCAACTAAGAATGCGAGGTACTGTATCTGGGAAACTATACATCGTAGAGGTTTGCGGAAAAAAAAGTTTTACTAAAACGGCCAATACAAAAACCTGGAAAATATTTTCATGTCTCTGAATGGCCGCTAGGGGGGCGTAACTGCAATCTTGAATCTAAAAAAGTGGTTTCTGTGAATTCTGCTGTATTAACTTAATAAAAAAATAACTGATCTTTGAAGTCGAGGATAATCTGAACTTTTTTTGTTTGGCACTTTTTGACGTATGTCTAAAAATAAAGTGGTGGGGGGTATTCAGAGGTTTCCATAAATAACCCCCTGGAAATGAGCGATTCTTGGGCTACAAACGCTATAATATTTGAAGTTTTGTTAGTTTCACATGTCGTCGCTAGAGGGCTTTGTTCGACATTCCGACAGAAACGGTTAATTTTCCCAAAAAAATTAAATGCATTCGTATGACTTTTTTTCATGAACAAGTAGCTAAATGTTGCCTAAACAAGCTCGGGGAAACCGCATCTCGATATCTTGTTCCTAACCTAAAATAAACTATATTTTTCTGGAATTGTTTCTATTATGTAAGTTGTGGCCCTAAAAAGGACCGATTTAAAGGAGGAAGGTTTTTAATGCCCCCGTAAATGTTCGAAATGCTGACCATCACTCTGTGCATTACTGAGGCCTCTTATGGGTAGACAAAACTGCAGCTTCAATTTCGGCTCTGAATAGGTTACCTAGAAATTGCGATTTTAAATGTTTGTAAATTTATTCACCAGAATAAAATCACCCTTTTTGAAATTACTACGGGCAAGTAAGCAATGCTAAAAGTTATACGAAAGGCCGATTTTTTGTTTGTTTAAATGCATATTCGCTATGGATATATACGAAAAATACAATTAACAGAAGCAGGCAATGGAAACAGATACCTAAACAAAACATACATACTCCTCAAATTGTCAATAGTTGTTAATACTTTCGCGTTACTTTGAGCAATTTTTGTGCTTTCAAAATGCGTTTACGAATAATGAAGCTGTTGATATGCTTGCGGCTTATTTTGAATGTCTTCAGAATGCCGCAGTAGCTAAGAGTTTACGCGGTTCGATATCCAAATCGGCGACCTTGCGATGTAAGAGTTTTTCCCCGATTAGTGGCGAGCTTAAGAGCCAATGGTAGTTTTCGGGCTACGTTTCAACGGCAAAGAATTTGAAGAACACAATAAAATATTAATCGTGTACTGGGCTATATTGAAGGAAATCCTCATGTTAGCACAAGAGCATTATCCACTGAGTTGGGCATATCACGGACAACGGTTCAAAATATTTTGAAGAACCATAGGTAAGTTTTAATGGTTATCAAAATATATAGTTATTCGTTTAAACTTTTTTTAATTACTTTAGGAATACACCCATATCATGTCGTTCTGTATCAGACCTTATTGCCATTGGATGTTAGGCATGATACGCGAAAATAAAGAATTTTTATTTCAAATTCTTTGGGCCGATGAAGGCACCTTCAGTAGTGACGGGAGAGTCAATCTGCACAATATGCATTATTGGTCTGCAGAAAATCCCCATTGGTTGCGTGAAGTTCAGCGCCAAGGACGTTGGAGTTTAAATGTATGGTGTGGCATACTGGGAGGCAGAATTATTGCGCCATATTTTTTCGAGCAAACCCTAAATGGCAATGTATTTCTTGACTTTTTGGCCAATCAATTACCGTTGTTGTTGGAAGATGTGCCTCTGGAAACAAGGCAAAAATTGTTTTTGCAGTTGGATGGTTGCCCAGCACATTTTGCTATTAATGTATGAGAGCATATTAATGCAGTATTTCAACAGCGGTGGATTGGAAGAGGAAGTCTGTTTCCATGGCCTCCGCGATCGCCAGAATTAACTTGCCTCGATTTTTATTTATGGGGGGCTTAAAGGACATCGTGTTTCGGTCTCAACCTACTACTAGAGAAGATATGAAAAACCGGATTCATAACGCAATACGTAACATACCGAGAGCCGAAATAGAAGCTGCAGTTTTGTCTAGTCATGAGAGGCTTCAGCAATGCATAGAACGTGATGGTCAGCATTTCGAGCATTTACGGGGGCATTAAAAACCTTCCTCCTTTAAATCAATTCCAGAAAAATATATTTCGTATAAAGTTTTCTTTGGCCGATATTTTAAGTTAGGAACAAGATATCGAGATGCGGTTTCACGAGCTTGTTTAGGCATCATTTAGCTACTTATTCATGAATAAAACTCATACCAATCCATTTAATTTTTTTGCGAAAATTAACCGTTTCTGTCGGAATGTCGAACAAAGCCCTCTAGCGACGACATCTGAAACTAACAAAATTTCAAATATTATAACATTTGTAGCCCAATAATAGCCCATTTCAACGCGCCCGAGTTTGTTAAAATCGGCTTAGCCGTTTCAAAGATACAGGGGGTTATTTAAGGAAACCTTTGAATACTTGAAAATATTTTCTAGGTTTTTGTATTGGCCGTTTTAGTCTACGATGGATAGTTTCCCAGATACAGCGCCTCGCATTCTTAGTTGGCCACCCTGTACATTGTGTTTACCTTTAAAGACTTTAATCTTTAATTTGTTTTTTTATGTTAATAAACGTATTATTAAACGATTTAATTACCTGAATCACAAATAACCCTAATTATGCACAAAATCGAAATAAAATGTGAAAAGCTTATGAGGTAGCGGTCGTTACCTCCGCTAACTTCTGTGGGCGCCCATGGTGAAAACTAATACACAACTAATGATTCACCAACTAACTATACACTTCCTCTTCCAAGAACATTTGCAGCCAAACCATCATCAGATGTTTAACGATAGCAGCGTATGATGTACCGTACTGGGATTTGTCGCAATGTGGAATTATTAGTTCCATTTGTGTAACTGATACAACGCGCTTCTATAGTTGTACTGTGCAGGACAATGGATTTACGCCACCTTTTTAGTAGTACTTCTCAGTTTAGTAAGTATAATATTAAAATAGTAAATGAAGAATATTTACTTTTCCACGTTGATATTAGAACTTGACCTGAGGTTACGGTTATCACTATGCATTGATATCTCGAGGAGTACACTCGGACAACTGTACTCCACGAATATCAAATGGGTACTTGATTAAAATTTTGCCACCTTGTATATATGGAATCATCTGATTTTAAGCTGAGAAAATATTTTGTCTGCTTTTCTTTAATTTTTATCAGACACGTCTAATATCGATTCCATTGCATTTATTAAAATCATTCTTGTACTAACGAAAATAAAGAAGAAATAAAACTTTAGTCTCGTGCTATTTTGTGTAAAGAATATAAAAAATGTAATAATGATGTATATGAGAAAAAGAAAACACGATTTAAGAAATGGTGTATGTGAAAAAGGGTGACCGACATTCCTTATGAACTTTGGTGAAGTAATAATATAGTGGAACTGACTCTAAAATTTTGGAGCTGTAATTTATGACATAGAGAATGTCTTTTACTGTTTCATAACATAACTTACACAATTCTAATCAACAGAAGTTAATACTCTAAAAATCAATTATATTAACGCTTTATTGTTACATAATAATAATAATGAAATAATACATAGAAAAAAGTGAATGAAAACGTTTAAATGTTATTGTGAACGGAAAATTTATTAGGGATGTGATGATAACTCTGGGCGTTCTCTCTCTCTGCCCTTCGCCTAGAGATTAGCACTCCCCTCACGTCAGGAAGCAGTGTGGGAAGTCATAATTCACAAAATACGTGAAAACCGTGAAAGCGCGAGCAAAACTTTTCCAAGCTACAATGTTTCAAAACAAAAACGGATACCGTACACTGACAGCTAATCCGTAAACATTACTCTGTTATGATGAGAAGTATTTCATTTATCTGTTAGGGTTATATTAAAATTGTTTTTTTTTCATAAATACGCAGTGACGTATCAAGCTAAGTAACAAGATGAACATTAATATTAAAAGCGAATTTGTTAAAAATTCATAAATTCCGTGACACGCGCTTTACACTTGCGCAATTTCTTTAAGCGAAATTAATGTTGTATGAACCAGAACAATATAAGAATAAAAGTTTAGTTAAAATGCAAGGTTTACAGTAACCCACTTTATTATTTTATTTGTTATGGTTCTCTCCTATTATGTAATGTAATGGAAACATTAACTTTGCATGTTTGCAGATTTTTGCTTAAAAATGTTTTTATTAACAGAAAGACTGACAAAAAAGCACTCCATAGAAAAAAGCTTTTAAGAAACCAAAGAAACTAAATGCGGTCCGACTATGAGATAATTTATCTAGAACAGTTCATTTCCCGCTTCCTTTTCCATTATTCCTCTCCTTGACAATAATTAAAGGATCCTTTTTGAGAGTACCTAAACTAAAATTAAAGAATACTTTATATCTACAGGAATTAATTTCGAGTATTTTTATTTAATGTAGGGTGTGCGATAAAAAATGCAAGGCTCGCAAATTATATGCGAAGCATGAGACAACGTAAGATAAAATTCTACTTTAACTTGCATACAGCAATTCACGTAAAAGTTTTTGCATAAAATATGATTATCTACTATAACGTAATACCTACAGAATACATAATACTGCAACATATCAGATAGATATTAATTAAAACGAGTTCTTCAAGCAATTAATTTACTACTTTTCAGTTAAAAAAAACAGCATTGCTGGAATTTTCAATTCGCCGTTTTAGTTATGATTGTTATTACGAGGGAAAAAGCCCTTCAAACACTTCACGTACTGCCGCCTATGTTTACCTTGCACTCAAATACTCAAGTTACAGCTGCATTAGCTTAGAAAGTTGAATTAAAATTCAATGAGAAACGAGAAAAGTGATCACGATTTAATCCTGCCCTTTATTTCTCTTGTTGAAATTTTTTCTATTTAATTCTTAACTTGAATGAATTGGTCAATTCACTATACAACAAATAATGTACTTTAGAAGCAAAAAACGAGCTAACCGGAAATGTATCTTACAGGATCTATGACAATGGACTACACGTTTGACCTGTTATTGTTAGAAAACGCAAAGAAAATACAATATTCTTAAATTTTGGCCTAAAATTTTTCATTTTAACTTGTACCATTAGAGCCACCGGAACACTTGATTAGATTGTAACGTTGTGTGAAGGATTTTGCTTAACGATTGCAGGTTTAAATAAAAATGTAAAATAATAAAAGGTTACCTGAGTTTACAGTCTAATTCATTAAAATGTAAATTATGATAAATGCAACTAATGTTAATTTGAGAACATATTAGGCAGTACAAGTTGCATCAAAATATAATTTTATTAAACCAGAGTTGAAAGTAATGTTAAACAAAAACTATAATTGATCGGAATTAAGTTTTAACACAAATTGATAATTAAAACACTTATATGTATCTTAAATACAGTGTGTCCCACCATGAAGGGCCGCTGTCGATATATGGAAAAGTACGTGTAGGGTGATTTTGAAAATTTGGTTATTTACAAAGGTCAGTGGGGCCTACCTTTTTAAAATATGTTGAGGTTTCTTGCACTTCCGGTATAGCCGAAGTCGGTCACCAACTTGCTTATTTTAATTCACAAGGTGGTAGGCATGTATACTCCATGCCAGCCGGGGAGGTACCACCACCCTTACCATGGGCTCCTTAATATTAGGTCTCGGATTTTCTGAGCTCGGTAAGGGCTGCCGGTTACCTTTTCCTTCATCCTTAATCTATTCTCATCCTTATTCTTCCTTCTCGCCCTCACTGTCTTCCTATCGGATTAAATGTCCCAAATTAAAAAATAAGATGGCTGTGGTTTCTAGGGTAATAAATTCCGGACGTAAAATCCTGCCCCATTCGGATGTCCGGGAGGGCAGGCCCCAAGCGATCACTGTCATCGAAAGTATCAACTTTCTGATTCACTACTGCAACATCCGCGGTATCAGGTCTAATATTAATGCTATTTACCAACATCTTGAACAATTACAACCTGATATTTTGTTTCTATCTGAAACACAAGTCTCCTCTGAAAGCTCCGAGTCACCCGACTTGCAATTTCCTCAATACCACCTTCACTCTAACTTTCGATATAATATGTGCCTACATCAAAGAGAATTACTTACAAGAGGGTTTCTTCCTTCGAAAATACAAATTTTGACGTGATTTTAAACATTCTGGTCCTAGTTTTGTGAAATTCTACTGTTGCATTTATAGGTCTCCCAATGACAGTAACTTTCAAGACTTCTTCGATTACCTTAGTATGAAAGTGAAGTATCAGCTTCCATCTTGCGATATCTCAATTGTAGGCGATTTCAATGTTCATAACTCTAATTGGCTTCAGTTTCCATCTACTACAAATCCTGCTGGTCATAGTGAACAAACATTTGCTATTTCATGTGATCTCACACAAATGATTTCTGAACCCACAAGAATCCCTGGTAACCCTAACCATACTCCACATCTTCTAGATCTCTTTCTTACATCAAATCCTCTTGTTTATAAAACTTCCGTTCTTCCTCCTTTAGGTCTTCCCGACCATTGTCTAATAGAAATCATTTCTACTGTACCTAATTCCACTGTTGTTCGCAAAACCGATAGAACCTTGTGATGTTTTAAGTCAGCTTGATGGAGTAATTTACGGGATTTCTTTGCAACCTTTCCATGGCTTGAATATTGTTTTAAGTCGTCCTCTTCTTCGGACATCGCTCTTTCAGTATCTGAAGTCATCCTCATGGGAATGGAGTTATACATTCCTAAAAAACTACCGTATAGGTCATTCACGTTTCCAACCCTGGTTCAATAAGGCTTGTGCTGATGCAATATCTTTAAAAAATAAATATTACATTAAATGGAAATCTAATAAATCGGTCGACAGTCATGTTGTAACGCCTTTTTTTTACAATATTTAAATTAAAAGGGTTTAATTTAATTTGCCTCGGTCTAGCTCAAATCGTGTCTTGTCTTAACAAGACGGGGGTGGTTCATATTTTGATGCTTAACACTGTACACTTTGAATAATACAACAAAACTATTTTAAACGTATATTACCTATTTGTTTACAAAACTAAAGAATCTAACCTGAATGAAGTAAATTAACAACAACAACAACAAAACAAATCTTATTTGGTGTTACCCGGGATGTCCTGGTTGGCAGCGCCCGTTTGGCTGGTCCCCCGTGAACGGTAGTGGTGATTACTGGATCCTGAGCCGTTTCTGTGGAAATATAAATTATTCTGGTTCAATTGCTGGTGTGTTATGACCCAAAAATCCTACTAATGACGATTTAATTTGGTTTATTACATACGCATGACTATTCTTATACGTGATTTGGCTTTCAGACTGACTGGATATGAGCTCAGTACTTGGAGTGCTTTACACAGGACAGGTTAATATTTACATGTTTTGAAATGCAAATTGTACGTACGCGTTTAATTATCTACCCTAACTAAACAGGCTGATCTCAGGATTTCTTAATTAGTGGAGAACGTATTTACAGTAATGAAATGAATATCTAACATTTAATTATGTCCAGAAATAAACGTATTAATTCTTTATTATTAAAAAAAACGTCTGTTTATGTTAAACGCGTATACTTTTCGTATAAGCGAAACTTATTCTAACTAACAAATACAGGGAAGACGGAGTTTATCACGATCTTCTACGTTAGTTATTATTAAAGATAGCGTCTTTTATTAATTGTTATAAACGAATTAATCGGAGGCGAGTTTACGAGACCTTTTAGGACTGCGTGTACTAAATTGAACAATTGTGAGAATTGTTTCCGACGGAATGCAGGTGTTTTAAGTAAGTGATTTATATGCGATTGCGAGACGCAGGAGTACGTTTAATGTAATTTATTACGTAGAAGCACCACGGGTTCGTCTTTATATATCTGGAGGATCACGCGGATGATCTCTACGAATGCGGCTTCTGGTATTGAGATTACCTCTAGGTCAAGGCGTCGCTTGTTCTTATTGCTAATTTTCCTCAGCATCTGGTCGTTGTAATGTATGTGTAATATCTGGTTAATGGAGAGCCCTTTATAAGATGCTGGGTCCAGTCCGTCGACTGCTGTACAAAGGGATCTCCTGGGGGAGCGGTAGAATTTGAGCGAGCACCCTTCTTGCCGCTGGAGTAAATGAAAGATGCCTTCAGGGCGTTAGCCCGAAGTAGCAACGTCCTGGTTTGTGTGTATGTGTGCCGAAGGCAACTTCAGGCTATACAGCCCGCTGTACACTTCTAGAGTGTACTAGAACGGTTAGATAACTTCCGGACTCTGCAACCCGTCGTTTCTCTAGGTGTCTGGTGTAATGTTTAAGAAAGTGGTGCAATCAAACTTACGTGCTGTTAACCTTATCGTATCTCAACCAGCAGTTTGATTGTATAATGCTGATTTACTGGTGATGGCAGCGAAGTAACGCGACAGGATAAACGGATGCTGCAATCGGCAGGTCGGCGACGTACACAACGAAACTAACTACGGCAGGCGCGCGGTCTGGATCTAGGTTCTCGCTGCTGGAGACGCGAGTGTGTCAGAATAGCGGAGTAGCAAAAGTAGTCGCGGAAAGTAGTAAGTAGTAGCGGAATCGCGGAGTAGTAGCAAGTAGGATTTCTTCCGGTAGCGTCGCGGTTTTTATAGCTGATTCGAGGAGGGTGGATCCGACTTCTATGCAGGGGTCCTCTGGCTGTGATTAGCTAAGTGTTTTCGGACGTAAAGAACATTTTATGCTTTTTAATATCTACGTCGGAGGGGATTAAAATTAATTATATACGGTGCAATAGCGCGCAATCTTTTGTAATGGGTTTTAATTTTAAGCAACTTTACCTATCTTGATTACTGTAGGGCAATTAAAAAAATAATTAATTACATAAATTTTAGTAAAGTTAAGCTGGATATTTACAATGTAGAATACGTTGGTGCTAGAAATATCTGCAATAGTGTCATCACTAAAACTAAAAAGTTGTTCGAACAACGAAAATGCGATGAACTAGCTACATCTCCTTTAGGCAGTCGTAAATGTTGGTCTTTGGCTAAAGCCATTAGTAAAAACTTTGGAACATCTTCATTTCCCCCCCTGACATCTATTGACGGATCGGTGGTTGCTGATTCTGTAGACAAAGCCAATGTTTTTGTGGATTTCTTTGCATCAAACTCGTGTCTCAATGATTCTGGAACAGATGTGCCCCTAGTCAACTCTTCTTCATACGCTATGAAACCAATTCATTTTCGGTACAAGCTCATGGAATCGATCATCAGTAGGCTTGATCTCAATAAGGTGACTGGCTCAGACGGTATCCCAGCTATTGTCTTAAAGAAATGTTCCCCCGAACGAGTACCAGTCCTGTCTAAGCTCTATATCTTTTGGGGAATTCCCTTCATCATGAAAGTTAGCAAATGTTCAACCTGTTCCCAAAAAAAGGCGATAAGACCGATCTCTTAAACTACCGACCAATTGCCATCACTTCCATTTTGTCTAAAATCATGGAAAAAGCCATCAATCACCAACTGCTCACGTTCCTTGAAACTAACAAACTCCTTAGGGACCACCAATATGGGTTTAGGCAAAGTCGTTCAACGGGTGATCTTCTTTCATATGTGAACCAAGTTTGGAACAATACAGTAGCGCAGTCCGGTGAAACCGTTGTAGTCGCTTTAGATATCTCAAAGGCATTTGACCAAGTTTGGCATAAGTGTTTACTTGCCAAACTCACCTCGTTTGGGTTAAATGATACGCTCATCAACATTCCTTGATAAAAGACGAATACGTGTCGTAGTTGATGGCTTTTTTGCAAAAGAAGTTAGCATTAACGCGGCGTACCACAGGGATCCGTCATAGCGCCTACACTTTTTTTGCTGTACATAAATGACCTTATTTCGTCAACAACTAACCCCATCCATTGCTTTACTGACGATAGCACTCTTCACTGTAGTTAATCTCAGTCTACTCATAGTGATAATCCACCTTCTATGTCAAATCAAGAAATTAAAGCTGAAATGGCAAATACAATCAAGAAAGACATTCAACTTATTCTCGTATGGGGAAGCAATAATCTAGTTAAATTTAATGCTAACAAAACTCAGTGTTGCCTTGTGTCCACCAAAAAAGATCGATCATTTCCTGTTGTAAGTATGAATGGCTCAGTTCTTAAGTTTTCAGACTCTATTACTCTGTTGGGTATGACTGTATCTTCAAATCTCTCATGGGTTGACCATCTTCTGTCAGCTACCAAAACAGCTGCTCGTAAAATAGGCGTTTTGTACAGATCTGAGCAGTACTTTACCTCTCGACAACTCCTTCTGCCGTATAAGGCCCAAATTCGGCCTCATCTGGAATATAATTCTCACCTCTTGGTTAGTGCTCCCCAATACGCCCTCGATATCGTTGATCGTATTCAAAAGAGAGCGATTATGCTTATAAATGACTCGCCCTTAACTTCTCACATACAGTCCCTTGAGCATAGAAGGATGGTTTCCGTTCTTTCTTTATATTATCGTTATTGCAACGGCTATTGTGGTGCTGAATTATATTCTTTGATACCATCTCTGGCTATCTTTGCGAGAAACACTCGGTTCGCTCATTCACATCATCAGTATGCAGTACAAATCTTCACTTATCGTACCAAACGGCTTCTAAATTCCGGAATGATCTCCCTAGTTCCTGTTTTCCTCTCACTTATTATATGAGAAAATTTAAGGTAGTTGTTCATAGGCATCTATTGGCAATTCATTATCCCTCTATCCATCGTCCTAAGTGTTCCTGAGTGCTTTAGCACTATAGGCCAAATTTAGCCTGTTCAGGTCCACAATCATAAAAAAAACAATGATATTACATAATGAGCTACGAAAGTGATTGCATAAGAGCAAATTTTCACACGCTGGGGTCACACAGAGGTTATTTTCTATAAAGTACGTTTTCTGAAAGACAACATTCCAGACAAGCGCTTTTCAAGAGTACCATTCAAGTTCCGTTAGCCGTAACAAACAACGTAACAAACAAATCAACTGTATAAAAGTTTTACGCGTCAGTAAACAGATATTTGTTATGTCTTATTTAAAGTGGTTTACAGAAATAATTTGCTGTGTGTTATTCGGTAGTTTTGGTGTTGTTTACTAAGTTTAGGTAAGTACTACTTATTTTAGTAAAATTAATCAAAAAATGCCAAGGTTAGGTGCAACATTTTTTTTTAAATATGCTAATGTATTTATTATAAATCTAAATAACACATGTTAAGCAGGCTGAATATATCGGTGTTTGCCCGTGTTTGCCCCAAATCATTTTTTTTTAGTTTAATGCCCCCAATAGTTCTTTAATAAGTTAAACTTTATATGCCAGAAATTGCCTACAAAACTGTTTTAGGTAAGATGTCATTTACAAAAAGAGAGCTGTTTACCATTTGGTCTCGACACAAATCCATAAGTGCTAAAAATGCTGCAGAATTGGAGTATTTTACCTTAATTTGTGGGAATGTCAAGATGAAGAATATTGTAAAATAAAACAGTGTGAATTCTTTTAACAGTGCGTTAGCGAAGAAATGGAGAGATAGTAATGGAGGACGAAAACTATTTGAAGAAAGGGAAAGTGAGTGGCTTAGTGGAAAAATCACCTTTAAGAAAATTAAATTAACTCTACCTAATATCTCTTTAAGAAAAAAAGGGGTCGTCCAAGCAAGGAATTTCAAGAACTTTGCGAAAAAAGTAAAACACAGAATGTTTTACCTCTGTTAGAGAATTAGCAAAGCGAAGAATTGTCATTTGCCATGCGTAACAGTCTGAAACTATCTGGGCGCAGAGGTGCTTCTCGAATAGTTAAAGAGGTTTCCGAATAGTCTTCAAATAGGGCAACACAAATAAAAAAGGCCTATCAAGCCTATTAATCACCAAGCCTCCTACTAGTCAAGTATACTCCATAGGAAGCTTTGGCATTGTATGTTGACTTACAATATTAACAAAAAATCATATTTATTGATGCAAAAAGAGGCTAAAATACGAAATGCAAATATCTATCCGAATTACAATGTCCTCTTAGAAGCTAAAAAGAAATAATTTCCTAATGAAAAGAAGTCCAAGTGGAGGTACAGAAAATCATTTTCGAAGAGCGCGAATTCAATTTTTTAAATATAACACTTGTAACCATACCCCCTTAAGCTACAATTTTAGCTGATAAAGGTTTGGTTATAACCCAGTAGGTTTTGTGCCTTTTGCTCAGTCGGAGATTAAGATAGGCGTGGTTCATAAATATTATCAGATGTCGCTTTAAAAAAAATATGTATATATAGATATGTTCGCTTTACAAATTGATGTTGCTTCAACCTGAAACTAAATTGTTAAGTAAAAGGGCGCCAACTCGTTTAATTGAAAAACAAGTAAACCATGAATATAATAAAGTTAAAAAATTGACAATAACAAGCTTTATTTACTACCTTAATTTTGATTATAAATGAGAATATCATAGAGCTAATGTTAATAACGATTTTACTACCTAAATTTTGATTATAAAGAAGAACATCTTAAGCCTGGTGTTAGTAACGATTATTTAACTTAAGTAAAACTAATTTATGGAATTATTAATAGAAATAAAATACCTTATTTTGATTATACTGTACTTCTGTAAGTTCCGAAATGGCGGCTTGCTGAATCAGCGCTTGGAAAATTTCGCTGCGTAAATTTTACATGGGAGTTGCATTAAAATGTATTAAAATTCCCCAAATGTATAAATTTGTTTGCTGGTTTAACAGATATTAAAATTCCACTTCATAGTAACAAAGGTTATTACGTCATTATTAGTTGAACGTAAATATACCGTAAAGTAACTAACGGTAAAATGCAATTGGTTAAGTAATTATGCGGATAAATAAAATAAAGTAAAACGTAAAGTAGAAGTAAATAAAAACTGCCGTACAAATTATACAGCACTTATTAAAAATTTTTACAAAGCAACAATAGATAAACCACATCCACCTTAAAAATATCACCAAAAAAGAGTCGCTAAAGTAGCCTTTGCACATGAACATGTGAATCAATGTGCAAATAATATGCGTACGAGTTTATTTTTACAATAATTAAATGCATGTTTTTATGCAACTATGATATGCAAGACACGCTGCACCCAATGCATGTTAAGTTACCTAAATAAATGTAAATTATATTAACAAGAGTTTGTTACACACTTTTTTACAAATAGGGATGTGATGGTAGTGGTGGACATTTTGCGTACAAACAGGGATATTGTAAACAAGAAGATAGTGTTGCAAAGGACGATTCTAATCTGTTTTCGGTGTATCTTGTTCCATCACAAATGACCACAGACTTATATATCTTATAGCAAAATCCACGTCCTTCCTCTGTGAGTATTGCAGACCTATTAAAATTTTATTTGAAAAGGAGACTCCCAAATTGTCAAAAAAAGAAATTGAAAATGTGACAAACCAAATCAAATATATTCAACCAATCACAATTACGTTTGCATATAAAGAAATACATATCAACCATGATTTTAAACTCACGATGACAGACAATAAAATGTTTGGTGTAGAAGCGGTTACTCCACTCAAACTTGTGGCATATGTGGCGCAACCCCAAAAATCATGAATAATCTTGAAAAAATTTGGAGCCTTAAGCCAGATCCTGTTATGTATGATTACCGTATTTCAAGCTTGCATGCGTGGATCAGGTGTCTTGAGTGTTGTCTTCAGATGTCGTATCGAATAACTGTACAAAGGTGGCATATTCGGGACCAGGATGGAAAATGAAGGAAAGGAAGATCAAATTAGAGCACAGATGAATATACTGGTTGATATACACAAACAAGGGCATGGATCGACAAATGATGGTAATACATCACGAAGATTTTTCCGCAACAATCCACTGGCCTCCACCATAACAAGGTTAAACGAAGATTTTTTAAAACATCTTTATATCATTTTAACAACAATTTCCTGTGGATATACTATTAACATAGAAGCATTTTCACGTTACTGTAAAGAAACAGCACAAATGTCAGTCTGCATTATCAATATGCCTGCTTCCCTTTATCGCATATTAATTTATGGGCCTGATATAGTCAAAGTCGCCACTTTACCTATAGGAATGTTTTCCGAAGAAGCTCTAGAATCTAAAAGACTTTAGAAAATATCGAGAGTCTTTTAGCAGAACATGTTGTAGAGAGGATACAGTGCGAGACATATTAACGTGTCTCCTGGTTTCGTCTGACCCTCACATTTTGTGTTTATCTAAGTGTATTGTAACGGGAGCTTTAAAAAAATCAAAAGTTCGCGATAAAATATACGAGATTAGATACCTATATTATTTTTCTGGATAAACAAATGGTTGTTTATTTGTATTTGAATGTAATTAATATTAAGATGAAAAGCTTGAGTTTATTTCAATAAGTTACCTATATATTCAATTTGAAAATATTTTAAATACGCGGCATTTGCAAGTGCATTGATGTGTCGGAAGGGAATAACGCTGTCATAATAATGATGTGCAGTTTTTAAAGAATCGTGTTAAGTAAGCGATCAAAAAGAGTCGCATAAAATAACCGATCAGAGTTGATAGTTGTCGGTCGATTGGCACCGCATTACGAATAAGAATTGATTAGCGGTTGATAGGGAAGAAGTAGAAAATTACCTTCCTTATTAAAATAAAAAAAAAAGTGCAAGTATTGGCAAGTTGGTGATAATACAAAGGATTGTACTATAATTTGAGATTCGCATTAAAGGTAACGTAATAAGTGAAGATAACGCATTTGTATGTATCAGAACGGTAATAAATTGTGTTTAAATAGTGATCAATAAATATAAAAGACAGTAATCGATCCAAATTGGTAAATCAAAGTATAAAGAATAATAACTCGAAATGTTAATGATTAACAATTAAGTAAAAACTGGATAGTGTAAATATATCAAGCAATAATTTACACAAATCATTAATTTGTGGGAAGAAAATTAGAATCGTATTCATCCCCAACACTAATCCAAAGAAGATATTGAACAGAACAAAGAGAGCAAGGCGCCAGCAGTCTATAACCTATTTGAGGCCTCTTCACCGATTCAAGAAACGGTTGCAAGGTAGTGAGTTGTTCCACACCAGATATTTTTAATTTTTCTGGACGAAGTCTATTTTTCTATTTTTTAAATGACTATTTCTTTTAAACTTTTATCAAAATTTGAAATTTTAGGTAGCGCATTCTTTGTTTACCGATATAGTAAATTATTAATTTGTAATGTGTATTGATTGAAAAGTGAATTTTGATCTGAAAATGTTATTGATGCGTGACCAATGACGAGTTTGTATCTTTAAAATTTGCTGTTTTCTTTTTTTTATTGAAGTTTCAAAACTGGTTACTTCAGTACCGTTATATCGCTTGGAACTATTTAGATGTTCCGTTACTGTTGTTTCTTTATTACTTAATTGGGTTTCATGCCCATCGTTTTCCAGCTACTCAAATTGTGTATCCTCTAGTAAAGAAGTGCCTGATTCTTGTTGAACTCTGTCTAAGGTATTAATTATTGTGCTAGAACAAAAAAATTTACTATTTGTAACTGTTGCTCGCTACAAAAGCACAGAAATTATGATTTGAGAGTTTTGGATTAATACCTTCTTTCATCCAACGACGTACAATTGAAAAAGTGTAGGTGTTCGAATTTCTTCGATAATCGTCATCTCTTCTTTGTGATCCTATGCCCGTCCCTTTAGTGTAGTCCTTTGTCTTTCTTTGGTAATAATCTGGGTCCCTTACTGTATACTATTAATACATGTAATCTCGGTAGTTGTCTAAAATTTTGCCGCTATAGCTTATATGCTGAGGATACCCAAGTATAGTATAGTTTTTCTGAAAATAACGCTATCTCGGCTATCCGTTTAATCAACGAGGAAATAAATAGCCTCGTTAAATATTCGGAGTGTCACAATTTAAGAATTAATGAACTTGTAACTGTACTTTTACTGTTTGATAAAGAAACCTCCAAGGAACGTATAATAAACAATCTTGTCACTCGAATCAAAGACGTGGATGTACAAAATTACTGCCTCGGGTTTATTTTGAGCATTAAAAAATTTGAGTCAATTCACTACAAATTCCATCAAATAAACTAGCGTAGCATGGATAACAGAAGAGTTTTACATACAACTTGTTTATACTACAAAATAATTAATACGAGAACTCCCTCGTATCTGTACAACAAACTCAAGTTCTCGTCAGAAATTCATAACTTTAATTTAAGAAACAACGATTTACTTTTTATACCTAGCGATAACTAATAATTCTCTACCTGGAAGGATAACATTACTACCATTTAATAAATTTAAAATTCGTCTCCGCCAACTCCTAATGAGCAGACAGTAATTACAATTTTTTATTTTCTTTTTTTAGGTTTTGTTACACGTCCAAACCGCACTAGGCGTCGTGTATGCTTACTAATGTAAGCGGGTTGCCAAGCCAGCTAACAGGGAGATGGGCGTGGTCGAAATAATAAGTAAAATGAATGATTAATACGCTCAAACACCTTACACCTACATTCAAACAGCTTAGTCCGGGAAAATATGTCTCTAGGCGCCACCACAATCGAAACTTTGCCAAAATAATTGTCTTAAGCTGGATGTTAATTAACCCTACTTGATTGTGGAAAGTAGGATTGAGCTTACTCAGTAAACTCTCACACGAGGGTTCTAAAACAAACACTCGTCCAAAACAATTCAACTCAAACTCAATATATTTAGTACTACCCAAGTTATTAGAAACTTTTTGAATACACCTCGTATACCAAAACTTCCAAAATAAAATTTGATCACTCAAATTCATTCACGTAACCAACAATTATATTTTCTACGTATTAATGAATAAAATACTCTTCATTCAATGAACGGTAATTAATTTTTAAAATTCCTAACATGAACGATATCTTTTAAATTTAATTTACTTTTTTTAAAACACTTCTGAATCGTATTTGACATTCGTAAATAGTTAAGTTCTCAAAACTCCAACTTTTTGTTATACTTAATGAAATTTTAATTAACAGCTGATCCGTCACTAGTGCATTGCGCTAATGAAACTAACATGAAAATTTTTGCAATCAACCTGGCAAATATAACCTTTCAGGTTGTTCATTAATCTTAAAAATCCAAAATATGCAAACTCTAAATTTTAAATTGTCAAAAACTACTAGGTCACCAATTAAGTAATCGTCACAAATATGTCTCATAACTGGCTAAATAAACAACAAAATAAAAAAAATAACGATAAATATATATTGTCCTGCATAAAATGATAAACAAATGACAAAGAAACAAACACAAATATATTTACATATACCGCAACAACGTGGTTGAAAATCAAAACCACACGTCACTACCAATTTCTGCAAAAATTCTTAATACTAAAACAACCAATCAAAACCACATAACTCGAGAACGATTATCTTTTCGCTTCTAAACTAATTAATATTTACTCAACATTACACAAATGAACTAAACAAAGAGATAATCGTGCTTTACTAAATTTTCAAAGTACTTAAATATATTCCTTACTTAAAATTCTTCTTTCTTCCCGTAAATCAATTATTTGTAGTCCATTTGTAATCCTTAAATTGCATGAAGCCACATAACCAGTGCTTCACAATTTCACAAACACTTATTCCCTTCTGTACTCACAAATAGTCCAATAACACGTAATAATCTGTACAAGTTTGGTTGCCTCTTAAAATTTCTAGCAACCTTTAGGAAATTTAGTCCTTCCTTACACAAATAAACTTTTAATGTCACATAAAATTACTTAACATTGGCTTAATTTATTACGAAATTTCGTTTACTTAAAGGTGGTCCCATAAATAATTTTAACTAAATATCGGTACAAGAACACGCGCTGCACTTAACACTAACGTAATAACTGTTAACTTTTTATAAATCTGCTTATGCACTTTTTACTTTCTTGAAAATAAACAAACTAATTTTATCTTCAATCTCAATTTAATTAATTGTTTTATTTATGAATGTCTTATACGATTCATCCCCTTTCGGGCTACGCAGTTGTTTAAACAATGACTGCCTTCAATATTATTCACAAATATAACTCCAACTTAACCCATTCTAAACCACACTACACCTCGCGCGCGCGTCTCCCCAACATTCACCACAAGCAACAGCCAAAAACGAAAAAGCTCCCGTCAATCCCTGACTTTCCTATTTATAACTTCAGTCATCCATCTTTAAACATGTCTTCCTTCCGCGCTATATTCTCCAATAGTATTCACTCAAACATTCTTAGTTCCAACTGGTGCTACCCTCTATACAAGCACGCGTGTAATTACAATACATCGCCATATTTGTTTTTACTTACAAATTTTACAATTACTTCATGAAGAAATCATTTCTCGTTATCACATTCATTCAGTAGCCACTCTGGACCATTACGCAACTTTCAACATTTATCTCCAACCTGCGCTCGATCTCCTTCCGCAACATTTGCAAAAATAAGTACCGTCTAAGGTCTCAAATCCCATATACATACATATATTCTCAAAACAATTGCACAACATTACGAAAACCTTCTGAAATTAACACTTAAACATACCCAATCTTTCTCTACATATTTTCTAAAACATTCTACACTTATACACTCACATCTTCTGGCAAAAATTACTCATTTATCCTCAAACATTCCATTCCTTACAGCAGCAAAACAGTAGCGACACAGTAGCAACCATTATCGTCCCATCGACAAATTTCTTTTCACATTTACATTCATCAGAATCTAATTATTCCAACACCAATGTCTCTATAATATTCAAATACACGTATCTACATACTGAATTATATTTCTCCTACATTTCCAGTGGCGTATCATACACCCACATACATTATACATATACACAAAAAAAATTTTTTTTTCGTTCAAACTCAATACAGCCGTACTCAAAACACATAATACACGTCATTATAACATCCTACATACAGGGTGCGTCAACGCAACCTGACAGTTTAAGTGGCAGAACAGTCGCTTCACATTTGGCAAGACTGAACTTCAACCTTTTGTGCTCTAATTTTAAGTTTATCTCCGTTTTTGTAAATAACTATATTTAGTGTGGCTATAATAATAATAATAATCTCTTATAGATTTCCAGCTTAATATTCATTCCTCATCTAAAAACAATAAAACATATACAATCAAGCAGCATTTTATTAATTACAGGTTCTTGGCAACTGGGGAGTCGTACAGGTCACTAGCATTTCAACACAGAATTCACCATGGCTGGATTAGCATATGTGTAGAACAAGTTCTTCAAAGTATTGTTAAACGGATGCTTCATATCTATATGCCTCAAGCTAGTAAAGAACAAATAGAAGCAAATGCTTTATATTTTAATAACCTACAGAATTTCCCGAATTGATGCGCATCGATTATTGTTAAACGCATTATAATGGATTGTCCATCTAATGCAGGATCTCTCTATTTCAATTACGAAAATTTTCATTCAATTGTGCTGCTAGCAATCGTTGATGCGAGATATATAAATTTGGAGCAATTGACGTAAGATCCTATGGTAGAGAGGGCGATGTGGGAATATTTTTAAAATTAAACATAAAAAAGCAGATTACTACTAAGTGTTTTATTTACCCCATTCAAAAGTTATTGGTACTAATATAGAACAACCTTATATATTATTGGGAGACGAGACAGTCAGTTTAACAACAAGCATTATAAAGCCATACTCACAAACTCAATCAAAGTACGACAAGACAAACCATAGATAATTACAGACGTTCTAGGTCTAAAAGAATATCTGAAAATGCATTTGGTATAAAATGTCAGTATTTCCGAATATTCTTCAAACGAAAATGCTATAACAGCCTTGGAGTTGCAAAAAAAAATATGATAACGTTGAACGACACTTGCGGTTAAAAAGTATTTGAATTTAATTCCAATCGGGGTATCAAAGCGTGGTGCGCCCCGGCCTCCTATCTTCGGTTAGTGAAACATGTGCGGGTGAAAAGTGGCAAATTCGAAATCTTAATCAATTGAGTAGTGCACGAAGACGTGAAGTAATTCGAGCATCTGAATGTGGAAATCATAAACATGTTAATAAAAATCGTAAGTAATCAAGCAAGCAGAATCACGGCAACGGTACAAAACGTGCCGGGTTTAAAAGTGTACAGAGCTATTTGCATCCACAAATGTAATATAATAATATGAATGCTACAATCAAAAAATGTACTAACAAAAACGCATCTTTCATCAAAATTTTGATATTTTAGGGTGCTTAAATCAAAAATTCGGAACATTTTATAAGCTAAGCTTAATCCTCTGCAGGCGGTAACGCTGAGGAATCTTTTTTTCTGTCGGCATAGTGACACAAATATAAAATACAAAAGATACGACAATGTATGGCAGAGCTGTAAATGAAAAAACCCTATAAGCGTAAATAAGTGCACATACTTATCTACCTATAATAAACCCCCTGTTATAACAAACTTAAACTTAAATAGTGGAAGCATTTTTTGCATCTTCAAATTAATTAAAGGAAATCTCGGCTGCTTCTTGCGAGCGAATATGTAAGATATCTTTTCTAATCTAAATTGTAAATGAAACGGGTTAAACGGGGCGTTAAAGCAAATAGACGGGTTTTATGTACGCTCCAGATCTTTATCTATGGTTAATGTAACATAGGCGGGAGAAAAATGGTAATCTCTTAATCAATTAAACAGTGTATGGAGCATGTAAAGGTGGGAATCGAAAACGTTTTAACAAATATCGTAAGTAATCAAAACGTGTTAAAAAATCTTAAGGAACCAATACTACGGTAACGGTATAAAGCATGAGGTTTCAAGGTAAGTTTTGGAACATGTTTTTTTATTGCAAATTTAAAATTTAATCTTTGGTTACAATATTAGTTTTTATTATAACATTATATTTTATATTATTTTATATTGTATGTTTCTTTGATTGCGAATTTAACCTAACCTTTACCTTTGTTACTATATTCAATTTTAATTAATTAATCCTAAAAGTAGGCAATTAAAGTCGGGAGGGCTAACAGGATAATTATCGTTATTTATTATTACCACTTAATTAAATAAAAGTTAAATTTTAAAACTAGAACATTTAAGTTAGCACAATTTACGACAATAATATAACAGATTTGATTAGTTTAAACTGACAATATACAAGTGGAAACCTAAATTATAAATCAAAACAAATAAATTATTTTAATCTTAACGCAGTGAGCACCTAGCTAGCCATAAATAAATTGGTGTACTACATAACTGTTCTTTTTTAAATAAGTTAATCAATGCTCTTTTTGTTCTCACTTCAGTTACTTTATTCTACAATAGTACAAAAAAACCTATTTGCATGATGCAATTTAAATTAATTAATATTTCCTTTTCAACTATAATATTTTACAACTCCATAGGTGGAAGGTACGTATAATGCCGTCCGGTGCAATACTACCGGCTTTACCTTTACCATAGGTTCCGATTTTATGAGTTCGGTAAAGGCTGCCGGTCACTATTTCCTTTATTCCTTATGTACTTGCTTTGTTGGGTGACGGAGAGATACTCTTTTGCGATCCTGTCAGAAGGTAAATCTACTTCAGGAATAGCAAACCCGCCCGCGCGATCTCAAATCACCTTAACCGCGGGGAAACCATGTCCCAACCTAAATCACTCCATATGTACTCTTCTCTCTCTCCACATCCTATCCAACGAATGTGTATTAGAGCTTGACCTTAAAGAGTATACTTTGATGCTGCCAACGTGTACGGTGGGCTCTTTGAAAGCTTCAATGACCTTGAAGAATATACGCCGTCAACGTATACGGTAGACCTTGACATAGGTAATGTGTACGTGACCTTGACGAGCACCCACCTATTATCTCTGTGAACACAAACAACCCTCGTGACCATGAAGAATAGGTGAGCATCGTACCCTAAAAGGTCAATGAACTGCAAAGCCGCATGACCTTGAGACAGAGGTCAATGAACTGCGAGTGACCTTGAAACAGGTCAATGACCTACGCCGTTGACCTTGAGACATGGCAACGTCGCATGGCCAGTATAACGCTCGAGACATAAACATACTTTCACGAATGGAGCTCAGAAGGCTAATATATATATATATATATATATATATATATATATATACATGACCTTGAAATGGGGTAATTTAACCTCACTTTTTGAGACGTTGCAACACTGTACAGTACGCTGGAATTGAGGTAGCTATACTACTATTATCGCTTACGGTTACTTAATCGACAATATCCTTGTATCTTAAGTTTGAGTCTATTTCAGCTTGGGACAACTCTGTATTGTCAACAACTTTTTTCTTAGTTTCTACGTAATTTAGTAAACTCCCAGCCAGTTTATCAATTTGTTATTGCCTTTTTCTTTTATACTGAGCATCAGATAGCTTTTTGCGTCCATCTGACATTCCAAAATATGCACAAAGTTATTAACAAAGTATTTTAATGCTCAAACACCGTAAATACAGTTAAAGTCCGTAGCTAAATTATGTGTAACTGTTACTTCTTTTCGCATCCTAAATACAAAAGATAAAAGTACGGTTTGAATTGTAGAATGAATACGTAGGTAATAAAAAAAAACTGATACTTTACACTATATCCTTGCCTTTTGTGGAACTCCTACCTCTAAGAGATATTTTTTTCATAAACTCTTAGTTGGTATGAGTTGATTCGGACAAACTACTAACAGTATAATTATAACTTACCTTACAAATTAATCGCACTTTTCTAGAACACAGTAACTACATAAATAAAGCAAATAAGTCTTCGTCTTTGCTTTAATAATAGGGGTATAAAAAACATATCGAAACAGGTAAATCCAGTGCGTGCGCGATAATCTTCATCGTCTCATTTTCAGGAATCGACAGAAATGTAAAATAATTCTTATCTGTAGCGTTTTTAAAGGATAGATAGCAGATTTTTACAATAACGTAATTATATATATATATATATATATATATATATATATATATATATATGTGTGTGTGTGTGTGTGTGTGTGTGTGTGTGTGTGTGTGCATGTATACAGGGTGATTCAGTTTTGTTTGGGGAACTTAAATAGCGTATTCTACCAACCAAACTGGTGAAAAAACTTCATATAAACATATATCCAAAAATGTTTTGTTTTTGAGCAATAGCTTGTTGAAAGTTTTTATAATGAAAGATTATATTAAAGTCAAATTCATCATTTAATAATATTACATTAATTAGCCAATAAGATTAAAGGGGCTGGTAGTCAAAACAAAAACAGAACACTCAGTTGTGAATTAGTTCGAAATAAAAACACTCAGTTGTCAATTATTAAATTTATTTAGTATTTGATACTGTGAAAAGCGTTAGTGAGAGTGTTACTATTTGCAATTATGCCACGAAAGTTTTTCCACCAGTTTGGTTGGTAGAATACACTATTTAAGCTTCCCCAAGTAATACTGAATCACCCTATATATATATATATATATATATATACGGGGTGTTCTGTAAGTAATGGTCCAAAGTGAAATGTAAGATTCCCGGCCTCGAAAGATTACGATCTGGCGCAACTTGCTTTAATTAAATATTGATAATAAAAAGATACAAGGTGTCAAAGTTCCAAAAAAAATTGATGTTTGAAATATCTTCAAAACGAAAAAAGATATTTTTCTTATACTTCGTATAATAAATAGAGATATAAAGGTACATTGATTTTAGCATATTAATACGTGTTTATTATGTACAGTGGCGTAGAACGCAAGGGAAAGAGCAATCTTTTAATCCCTAATTTCTGCCAATGGAGTAAATTTGATTTTCTTATTAAAACACGAAACCTTGATGTTTGTCAGACAAAACAGGTGTACTTTATCTAAATCGATAATTTGAACAGTTTGTAAGATATTTGCATTGTTAGGTATTTATTAGCAACTGCTTAGGCAGGTTGTTATTATTTTGTAATATTTGCGAAACATCAAAACGTGAAAATCAGTATTTCGGGAAGAATACGCGTAACTTCAGGAAATGACAGATCTAATCATTTCAACACAAAACTTCCATATAAAAGTAAGTCCGGTAGTGCTTCGTTTTCGAGATATAAGGTGTCAAAGTTAATAACCTGCCTAAGCAGTTGGGAATAAATATCTAAAAATGCAAATATCTTAGAAACTGTTAAAGTTATCGATTTAGACAAAGTGTATCTTTTTTATCTAAAAAAACATCAAGGTTTCGTATTTTAATAAAAATCCCATTTACTCCATTGTCGTAGAAATCAGGGCTTAAAAGGTTACTCTACCTATTGCGTTCTACTCCACTGTACTTAATGAAAACGCATTAATAAGCTAAAATTAGTGTACTTTATATTTCTATTTATTATACTAAGAATGAGAAAAATGTCTTTTTTCGTTTCGGAGATATTTCAAAATTCAGCATTTTTTTGAAACTTTGACACCCTGTATCCTTTCTATTGTCAATGTTTTATTAAAGCGAGTTGCGTCAGATCGTAATATTTTGAGGCCGAGAATCTTACATTTTACTTTGGATCATTACTTACGGACCACCCCGTATAGATATCACGCTGTCTACATCGTATGTCTTATAAGGCTCACTAGCGCAATGCTACTGCTTAGGTCTACCATACCAACTATCCAGAGTGCGAATCTCGCAGCGAACAAACAATTTCAGGTTTTATACTTTTACTGGAAGTAACTTAACTTAAATTAACCTTCATCTCCGCATACCTTCCTAGTTTCCGCAAAATTCATACATTGTCTCTGACATGCTGTTTCATTTTCAAAACTCCTTATCTTTCTTTTCTTTGTCACACGTTCTACTACATTCAGCCAAGTTTTACGCGGCCTACCAGGCACGTCCTTACCTCTAACCTCACCCATACATATTTGCTTCGTTAATCTTGCGTTATTCATTATCTCAATGTGACCAAATCAACGTTATGTGATACTTTTATATCTATCTATCATCGTCTTTTCCTCGCCACACTCCGCCATTATGCGTTCATTCTTTATCTTTTCCCTTCTCGTTTTACCATTCTCATGAATCTTTATTTACGCCATATACATTTAATATTTCCCACAGCTTCTCCAGATCTACAAACGCACAGTACAGCTTCCTTTTTACACTTAAACACTTTTCGATCACCTGCTAGAGAGCAACCATCTGATTGACACATCCTCTCCCTAGCATGAAGCCATCCTGCACATCCCAAATCTTATTTTATGTAGTTTCTCGTACTCTATCAATCAGTATTCTTCCAAATACGTTACCAGGCACGCTGAGCAAACTTATTTCTCTGTAGTTCTTGCAATCACTCTTGTTCCCCTTACCCTTATACAGTGGTACAATAATCGCGCTCTACCAATCCCTTGGCAGTTTTCCACACATAAGGCATACATTGAATAATTCACAATCTTCGTATAAGCTTTGCACCTCCATACTTTAGCATTTCATCAGTGATTTTATCTACGCCTGCTCCCTTGCCGTTTTTCAACCTGCCTACCGTTTTTTCTACCTCATTTATCCCAATATCCTTCTCAGTTTCATTCACCATTCCTTCTACATTCTCGTTATTTAACCCTTCAGTCTTATTTTCGTCACTACTGTACAGCTTTCCGTAAGATTCTTGCCAGAATTTCCTCACTTTCCAATCGTCCCATACTATTTCGTTGCCCATATTCATCACTCCTGCAGCGTTCTGTTTTGGGCCACGTTTTGTATTTTTGGCCCATTCCCAGAATAGTTTTTTGTTTCCCTCTAAATCATTCTGCACTTTCTCTCCTTCCACAGTCATCACTTCCTCTTTACTTATTCTCACTACCTCCTTCGCTTCTTTGTTTCTTAAGCTGTGCACTCCTCATACAATGGCTTTTTCTCAGTATCATTTTTTTGCAGCAATGATTGCCATGTACGCATCTTTTTTTCTTACACACTGCCTTTTTTACCGACTCATTCCACCAAGCACATTTATTCTGTCTAGCTACAGTCGCTCTTCCACATATCCGCACGGCACAATTGACAACACAGCTTTTCAAGCTTATCCATGCACTTTCAAAGTCAGTGCCTTTTATTTGTTCGTTCCACACAGTTTCCACTAGTCTCCTGACCCACTTTTACCCTAAACACACTCGATACAACCAAAAAGTGGTCCGATCCACACTCCGATCCGCGCATTACTTTTGTGTTTTTCACCAGGTTTCTAAGACGTTCATCATACACTATCAAGTCTATCATACTTTTAGATTCACCTCTTTGCCATGTATAGATATGCACATTTTTATGTTTAAACCACGTATTGGATACAAACAGGCTTCTCTCCACACAGATGTTCAACAAGCGTTCACCATTCTCATTGACTCTTTGGTCTCGGAACTTTCCTAGAACGCATTCAGTATGTTCTCGCTGTACACCCACCCATCCATTCATATCTTCTCTACTTCATTCCACAATAAGAAAAATTCTTCGAAACGCTTTCATTCTAACCCACATTATCCGGGGAGACACCAATTCGATCAACCCAACTCCTTTTGTGCCATGCACTCTAGTCTCAACTCCTGATTATAGTGCTAGGCTGCCATCCTCCATCTCCATAAGCAAGCGTATCAACATCTTCACCAGCAGCAACCAGCTTCCGCTGAGTTAGCACTTCAGCAACGGCGAAGAACGAAGGTGGCTTCTTCAGCAACGACGAAGCTCCTCAGTAGCGGCGAAGAACCCACCAGATGCCTGAAGAAGCCACCTTCCACATTATCAATGCGCTCACACGGTGTGTGTGTGTGTTTGTTGTGTGTGTGTGTGTGTGTGTGTGCGTGTGCGTGTGTGTGTGTGTGTGTGGGTGTGTGTATGTGTGTGTGCGCTAGTGTGTGTGTGTGTGCGCGAGTGTGTGTGCGTGTGCGTGGGTGCGTGTGCGTGTGTGTATGCGTGCGTGCGTGGGTGTGTGTATGAATCGTGATCGATTAACTCTTGCTCTTTTTGCTAATATACCACGAGGCATAGGAAGGTCAAAATATAAAATATTCAAATTTGCTGTACACTTGGGCGAATTTAACTTAATGATGAAATTTAGAATTGATAAAGTTCAATTTTTAAACAGAAAGACATATTATGAGCTACAGGTAAGTTTACGTTTTATCAACTTTGCAATAAATTCATTATTATAGGATACAAATTTACAGATTTTCAGAAGGACGGATTTCAAGCAGTCGCCAGTGACCAAACAAAGGGCTATTTAACTGGTGTATTATTTGATTGCTTTGAATCGCTTTGGTATTTTTAGCAAAGATATGAATTCTGCCTGATTGTTTGGCACATTTATTTCTATTCAAAAATTTAAAAAAACGTTGATATTTATATTAACAGGGCGCATTGCAGCCTATTAGAGAATATTTTATCTTCGCTTTGTTTCAAAAAGTTTGTAAGGTTTTGTTTAGTAAATACTTTATATTGTTGGGCTTATACTACCTGATTTACGCTTCAAAGGTGCAATAGAATGAACTTACTTACTAATATCGATGTTATTTTAATTTGATACAACGCTGTTTACATCGAATAACATGTCCACAAAGAAAACCGTTTCTTTCGTTGGGGGTTCATGTGTTATATTACTCATAGAGGTGAGGGGGTGAGTTAAATTTCATTTATTTTTGAACTATATTTTTTCTACAGGCATAAACTGCATGTAGCATTTCTTGTTTCGTTTTTGGTAGCATGCATAAGAGGTCTGTGACACAGTCCGACACTTCCTCAGTATGCAGTACAAATCTCCACTTGTCGTACCAAACGGGCGCAATCCACATTTTTCTACACGGCTTCTAAACTCTGGAATGATCTCCCTAGTTCCTGTTTTCCTCCCACTTGTGATATGAGAAAATTTAAGGTTGCTGTTCATAGGCATCTATTGGCAATTGATTATCCCTCTATCCATCCTCCTAAGTGTTCCTGAGTGCTTTAGCACGATAGGCCTAATTTAGCCTGTTCAGGTCCACAATCATAAAAAAAAAGTATATTTGTAGAAGCTACCGGTACTTCTTTCTCAGTGTACTATAGTAGTTGCAGTTTGGTAGGATGTTCGTTGTATGGTTAAAAGTTTAGGGTTGCTTTAAATTATTACACTAAAATTACTTAAACTGCGAGTATTACGCTCCTATTTCGTGAACATTTGATCGTAGACTCCGTGTATTACGCTCCTATCCCGTGAATATTTGATCGTAGACTCCATACCCCTCCTATCAATTGAAAACTTCAATATTCGTTCTCCCTCTCTGATATCAACATGTACAGGAATGTCACAAGTTTCTTCTACTCATGATCATTGAAAGTGTCAATTAAGGTCCCAATAACACCTAAACAAATCCAATTACTTCCTCAAACTGCATCACGCAAAGAAGCTGAGAAAAAAAGGAAATAAAGTAAAAGTCTCATTTTAACAAAAACACAGTAATGGGTTTAACATTCCAGCATTCAGCAGTTGACAACTGGGCCATCTACTCTAGGCTCCTTTCAACAATGCTTATTACGTTGCCGAATATATGAATAAAAAATTTTGAGGTCATCGTTTGAAGAAAACACCAGCAGACATGGGTTTAAAGTTATTATTCAATTACACATAGCCAGCAAAACTCCTTTTTTGATTAAACCAACCAATATTTTTTAAGCATCTTAAACGGAGTATAGTAGAAAATTTATACAGTGACCAATTCTTCAGAATATTGTTACTTTCCAACCACATAAATGTATGTTTAAAGAAAAGTGATAATATGAAGTGTGAAAATCAATTTGGAAATGTTTCAAACACAAAAGTACTCTTAGAACGTAAAATATATGCTAAAGTGATGTTTAACACCTAAAGACAGTACTTTCAAATGTTGTATTCTTATACATGTGTGGCTAATACCATAAAACCATAACATTTAGTTTTTGTCAATCGACGCAATGAAGTGACCGTTGCCCCAACGACATTAATGAACAGATTTGTGACCATCTTAGCTCCAAACAATGAACGACTCTACAAAACCATAGCATTTAGTTATTTCCTGTCCAGACAATGACTTTGACTGTTTTCCCACCATAGTAGCTGTATAAATAAAGTATTTGAACATCTTTGACCCCAAATGATGACCAACGCCCAAGAGTATAACAGCCTATGGAGGCAATACGTTTGGCTGTTTCCGTAACAAAATTGGTGAATAAGTAAAGTTTTTGGATATCTCTAAAGCCACATAGTGACGAAAACCATAACTGGTCCATCGAGTAATGATGAATAAATACAGTGTTTGACCATCTTTACCTCCAAATGATAACTAACGCTTTAAAACAATAAAGTTAGTTCTTTTGGTCGTTTCTTTAACGAAAGTGGTCAATAATTAGTTTTAGACATACTTAGCCCCACAAACTGACCAACACCGTAAAGCCGTAATGAAATCAGTGAATAAATGAAATTTTTAGGTATCTTTGTCCCACATGATGATCAACACTTTATACTATAACATTTTCCCCCTTCAGGCAATACTTTTGGATTTTTCTCAATAACCATAAAATGTTGTTGTTACCTATCCCGTATGTTACTTATTGGAAATTCGTGAATAAATAAAGAGTCTCACCATGTTGGCTCCAAATGATACGCAACACAGTAAAACCACAAACCTTAATTCTGGCTAATTTAGATAATGCGTTTGGCCGTTGCCCAAAAGAAATTGGTGTAAAAATACCGCTTATAGACACATTTGACCTAAAATTATAATGCGTTTAATTGTTTCTTTTACAAAATTGGCGTATAAACAAAGTTTTTGGGCGTGCTTGGCTCAAAATAATGACATACTCCTTAAACCCTACATTTCAATTTTCCCAACCAATTGCTCAATATATAACGTTTTTGGAAAGATCTACAACGACTAATTTGGCAATTTAACTCGAAAAATGGATATTTTGCTTTGTAGAAGTTGTATCATCCCTTTAAAACAGATTTCGATTTTGATTGGGGAGAACGACGTTATTAATTTTGAAAGCAATGGGTTACAAACACAGGTTAAGCTTTTGAGAACATTTCTACAGTTACAAAATTCAGGTCAAGATGTCAGATTTGATAATCTAGACGAAATGCGAACTTATCGAAATGGTTCTTCATTGTAGAGTGCACGTTTCTGATATAAAAGGTGATCCGTCCGAAATTAGAAGTGAAAATAAAAGGTGTGCCGTTTTACACGCGGGGCGTAGGATTGTTGAAAACCTGTGACTATTTACTCGATTCAGGAAGCGAGGTTCGGGATTATCATAAAACTATGAATGGGGACCGGTTTCGAATTGGATGATTAAACAGCTGATTCCTGCTCTGTCGAAACTACACGGAAATATGTGATGGTTATGGATAACGCACCGTATCATTCGGAGCAGTTAGACAAGCCATCTGCATTTTTTAGTAAGAAAGATTATCAGCAAGAGTAGTTAGTTACGCACGGAGTCGAATATTGAGGGCAAAATTACAAAAAATCAACTGTGGAACAAAATTCAACTTTTAGATCCGGAGGGAAAAATTATGTAGTTGATAACATTTCTATTAAGCATGGGTATGAAGTTTTACGATTGCGTCCTTGCCATTGTCTATACAACCCTATTGAAATGGCATGTGGTTTTTGTAAAAATTCTTACAATAAGCAAATAAGTTCTGAACCTCTATCGAAAGATCGGGTTCATAAATTATGGCAAAGGCTTTATCCAAATGTTCTCCGACAATGTGGCAAAATTTTTTTTCGCACACGGAAAAGGATATTTCAAATGGGAGAAACATGGGAGATTTTTCGATTGAAAATATCCTATCCGTTACTATATCATTAGGAGTATCCGATTCAGATTCAGTTAGTGATATGGATTCAGATTCTTCGGGTGCAGTTGGAATAAGCCCCACTGTTAGGCATCGAAATTTTAGTAAGAATACATTTAAATATATGGGTTTTCGTCAGGTCATGTCCGTGGATACAAAAGCAGTAATCTTGTAGTCAATTCCTTTTAGCTACGACTTAAATGGATACATTTCTGGTTATTTACTTTCATGTGTTCGCAACAGTAAAAAAAAACGACGCAGCAAATTTCGACACCAAAGTAAATCTTTACATTGCATTATTGTTCAATCCCATTTGGACAATTTTCGTCAGTGCAAATCGTTCAACATTTGTCACATACTAGACAAGTAAACGATCTTTATTTGCCCAAATATAGACTTTCATTTGGCCTTCTTATGTTAGCATTAAGTTGTATAACCATTTGCCTCTTACTGTAAGGAATACTATTGGAATAAAGTTATGTAAAACTCATACCAAAGAATTACTTTTGCAACATGGCTTTTACTGGAAGAATTTTAAGACTTTTTAATTTCTCTTCACTGCAAGTGTGGCTGGATTGTATTGTGAATTTCCTGGATAGGTTAAATTAAAGGTACATATTCTTTAAAGTTCTGCAAGTACTTCTACACCCATGACTACAAATCTTAACTACTTAACAGTTTGGGTAATAACAAGAAGATTTTATGCCTTATGCTTAGTTGTAGATTAAATTGGGCCAGGTTCATAAAATTATCGATTTACATGTACCTAGATATGTTCGCTTTAAAATCGGGGTTGCTTCTTCCTAAAACTAATTGTTAAATACTCGGACGCCACCTTGTTTTTAAATATGAAATAAAGAAGTAAACCATTATACAATAAAATTAAAAGAAAATTTCTACAATAACAAATTTTACTACACAACCTATTAGCTATAAACGGAAATACCTTAATGCTAGTGTTAATAACGTTATAACCTAATGAATATTTAATATTGTGAGTAATTAATGGAATCAGAATACCTTATTCTTGGTCACACTGTAGATAACGAAATGGCTGCTAGCTGGCTCAGCGTTATCGAAATTCTTGCGTAATATTATTTCAAGGTTGAAATAAATCTGGATTTGTATGATTTATAATTCCCAAATGAATAAACCTCACTCTTGATTAATCGTATTAATACCGTAAATTAGATTAACGGTAAAATAGTTAATTACGTAGATGTATATAAACGTGTGAACAGTAAAGGTGAAGTTAAAGTAAAAATGAAATGTAAACGTGAAAGTAAAAAAAGTGCCTGAAATGCAAACGTCTCAAACATTATAAAATAACTTTAAATAACTCACCATAAAATTTATTGCACTTTTAAAAAATACAGAGCAAAAATGGAGGCTCTCTACCTTTCAGTATCGCACATAAAACAACGCTCTCAAAAGGTCTTTGCGCATGAACATGTCTGAAACTGAATGTGCAAACGAAATGCGTACGAGTTCTAATTAAAATAATTAAATGCATCTTTGTATGCAACTACATATGCAACACACACTGCACGAAATGCACGTTAAGTTGCATACATAGAGGTGAATTATTAACAACACGTTCGAAGTTTGTTACAAATACATATTGCTGTCTGACTTTGCGAGCGAATAACTAAGTTTGTCTATAAGCATATTTCTACATCATGTTTAATAGCCAAGAAAAGAAAGAGAAAAATGTAGTAGGTAAATTTTATTACAAAAGCAAGTCAACCCGTCAGATTACTTATGAAATTGCGCTCTGGATTTCCTGCATATTTCTCCCGTTTTTATTTTGGAAGAGTGAAAAAAGGAGAAGGCATTAGTTTTTACGTAAATTTGGTTAACAAACATCTCATTGTATTAGATAAGACACACCAATGTAAAGAATGTACAATTTACTTTTTTTTAAATAGATCACTGGAGATTCATCGATTTTCGTGCAAACAAAGTTTAAATAGCGTGAAAAACTATGTTTCAAGGCCGCATTAATTTCACTTTAAGTATATAACATACAATTTTCAAAAATCATGCTACGGTAGTAACTTTTTGTTCTTTTGATAATGCTACCACACTCTCCCTTTTTTTTATGACTATGGACCTGAACAGGCTAAATTTGGCCTATCGTTCTAAACCACTCAGGAACTTGAAATTGCCAATAGATGCCTATGAACAGCTACCTTAAATTTTCTCATATCATAAGTGAGAGGAAAGCAGGAACTAGGGAGATCATTCCAGAGTTTAGAAGCCGTCTAGAAAAATGTAGATTGCTCCCGTTTGGTACGAGATTTGTACTGCATACTGATGATGTGAATGAGCGAACCAAGTGTTTCTCGCAAAGATAGCCCGAGATGGTATCAAAGAATATAATTCAGCAGCACAATAGCCGTTGTAATAACGATAATACAAAGAAAGAACTGAAACCATCCTTCTATGCTCAAGGGACTGTATGTGAGAAGTTAAGGACGGGTCATTTATAAGCCTAATCGCTCTCTTTTGAATACGATCAACTATATCGAGAGCGTATTGGGGAGCACTAACCCAGAGGTGAGAATTATATTCCAGATGAGGCCGAATTTTGGCCTTATATAGCAGAAGGAGTTGTCGAGAGGTAAAGTACTGCTTAGATCTGTACAAGAATCCTATTTTACGAGCAGCTGTTTTGGTAGCTGACAGAAGATGGTCAACCCATGAGAGATTTGAAGATACTGAGCCATTCATACTTACAACAGGAAATGATCGATATTTTTTGGCGGACACAAGGCAACACAGTTTTGTTAGCATTAAATTTAACTAGATTATTGCTTCCCCATTTGAGAATACGTTGAATGTCTTTGTTGATTGAATTTGCCATATCAGCTTTAAGTTCTTGATTTGACATAGAATGTGGATTATCACTATGAGTAGACTGAGATAAACTACAGTGAAGAGTGCTATTGTCAGCAAAGCAATGGATGGGGTTAGTTGTTGAAGAAATAAGGTCATTTATGTACAGCAGAAAAAGTGTAGGCGCTATAACGGATCCCTGTGGTACGTCCGCGTTAATGCTAACTTCTTTTGAAAAAAAGCCATCAACTACGACACGTATTCGTCTTTTATCAAGGAAACTAGAAACCCAGTTGATGAGCGTATCATTTAACCCAAACGAGGTGAGTTTGGCAAGTAAACACTTATGCCAAACTTGGTCAAATGCCTTTGAGATATCTAAAGCGACTAGAACTGTTTCACCGGACTGCTCTACTGTATTGTTCCAAACTAGAGGATTTGGCAAGTAAACACTTATGCCAACTTGGTCAAATGCCTTTGAGATATCTAAAGCGACTAGAACTGTTTCACCGGACTGCTCTACTGTATTGTTCCAAACTAGAGGATTTGGCAAGTAAACACTTATGCCAACTTGGTCAAATGCTTTTGAGATATCTAAAACGACTACAATGTATTTAATGTATTTAAAAATTATTATTAATTATATTAAATACATAAATAAAAAGTTTACCTTGAGTAGGATTTGAACCTACGACCTGTACTTTGCTAGAGTACCGCGCTAACCATCTGCGCCATCGAGATTCAAACCCCAATCGATGTAATTTTTTTCTTTATGTATGTAGAACTGATGTAAATTCTAAATATAATGTATTGTTCCAAACTTGGGTCACATATGAAAGAAGATAACTTGTTGAACGATTCTGCCTAAAACCATATTGGTGGTTACTAAGGAGTTTGTTAGTTGCATAGTTCCATGATTTAAGGCAAAATGGAAGTGATGGTAATTGGTCGGTAGTTAAAGGGATCGGTCTTCTCGCCTTTTTTGGAAATAAGTTGAACATATGCTAACTTTCATGATGAGAGAAATTCCTCAGAAGACATAAAGATCAAATAGAGCTTGAATAGAACTAGTACCAGTTGAGGGAAATATTTCTTTAAGACAATAGCTGGGATACGGTCTGGGCCAGTTGCCTTATTGGGATCAAGCTTACAGATAATCGATTCTAGGAGCTTGCACCGAAAAAGAATGAGTTTCATAGTGTATGCGGAACAGGTGACTAGGGGCACATCCGTTCCATAATCATTAAGACACCAGCTTGATGGAAATAAATCCAAAAAAGATTGCCTTGTCTACAAAATCAGCAACTACAGATCCGTCAATGGTTATCATGGGAGGAAATGAAGGTGTAGCAGAGTTTTTACTGATGGCTTTTGCTAAAGATCACAATTTAGTACTGCTTCAATAAGATATAGCTAGTTTAATGCATTTTTGTTGTTCAATCAGCTTTTTAGCTTTAGTCATAACACTTTGACAGGTGTTTCTAGCACCAACGTATTCTGCTTGACTCTCGACCGTTTTATTAGATTTCCATTTAGTATAAAATTTATTTTTCAAAAATATTGCGGCAGCACAAACCTTCTTGAACCAGGATTGGGAATAAGAATAACCCACACGATTTTGTTTTTTGGGAATGTATAACTCCATGCCCAGTCCATTATACGTCCAAACCGTATGCTTATCGAAATAAGCGGGTTGACAAGCCAGCTATAGTGTAAATGGGCGTGGTCGATATAAGGAGTAAAATGATTAAAAAGAGTTCAAACACCTTACACTTACCATTAATCTACAATTTACAAAGCTCAGTCTGGCAAAAATTATCTCTAGGCGCCACCACAATCTTAAATTTTGCTAAAATAAATAGTCTTAGACGGGATGGTAAATTAATCCTATCTGACTGTGGAAGACAGGATTGCAGCCTACTCAGTAAAATCATTCACCATTCAAATTCAATCACACTTCAATATAAATTGATCCAAAAGCTTAAGAAAATTCTGAAATACGCGAGTCGTCGTAAACATATTGAACACACCCTGTATAAATAAAAATTCAAAAATCGTAAAACGTTAACTTGAATACTTTTTAAGTATCTCTCGTATACCTGTAAATTTATATTTCTAACTGTCATAAAACTTTGAATCAAATAAATATTCCCAATTTAGAAAATTCTAAATAAAATAAACGAAATCGGTTTAACAATGAACTGTTATCTCAAAAAAAAAATGTTCGTTAATTGCCGAATAATTCAAATATAAAGCGGTTAGTGCTTGTATCATCAATAATATCGTTATATTTTATTACTACTTTATCTTTAAAATCGTATTTAGACATTCATTAATAGGTACTTTGTTAGTAGTGTTCTGCATTAATATTTGAAAGCTAAAATGAAATTTTGTGATCGATCTGGCTCATTACGAAATTTCCAATCGATCCTTAAATTCGAAAGTATGCAAAGACTAATTTCACTTATCAGAAGGTGTAACCAGTTAAGCACACAATTGACACAAATAAACGACAAAATAAATTAAACAGTGGATATATGTATATTGACAAATTCCGCATGTAAATAGATACAACGGCGTGGTTTAAAAAACCCACCAAACACATAAATACGTTAAGACTAAAATTACTCAATTCCTAAAACTAAAAACAACAAAATAACTAAAGTTCGATTACCTTTTTTTTCTTTGAATGAACCCTCATTAATGCAACAACAAAAAAAATGTACTTAAAAGATAATCGTACTTGTTTTGGTTCAATAAAATTTAAATCTAATTCTTACGTATTACATTAATTAATCCTTTTTCGGTGTGGTAGTTGTAGTCCATATGATCTGCTTCGGTAATCCTTTTTTTTTTAATTCTTAGATGCACTGTCCACAAATCACAAGGGGCAGCCGTTATTCACCCTACGCGCTCGGCTGTAGTACTCACTAACGCAGTGTCTATGGTTTGTTCACTCGCATATCGGGTATAAGGGCACTTTAGCCTAACATCACATCGCCTTGTATTGTGATGTTTGCCCTTCAAAACGTTTACCACAATGAAAAATGGTTACTTCCATACACACATTAAAGTTCTTATTTGCTTTCATACAATCAATTTGGTATTGCTAATGATTGTACACATTCAATGTTAATGATGATCACCAATAACTTAACTAAGTTTTACCCTTACTCAGAGTAAAGCCTCTAATCAACTAACCCCCCAAATTTGACACTCGCTTATATACCTTCTGCCCGCCATATTACCAATACGTCAGAATAAATTCGTGCTAAGGTCAAAATTCACCTATCACAACTGAGAATTTCTTGCGTTTCTTTGCCGCGTCGAAGATTCCAACGTGGAAGAAGACGCTAGCGAAATAAACGTAGCCATCTTGAATTACTTTGTAAATTCACTAAAAACTCCGAAGAAATCATCAATTGCAATTACATTCACTCCGTAGATTAACCAGATTATCCCTCAACCTTCTATGCAAATCTCGCATGTGGGCGAATCTTATTTCCGCACATTTTAACGAACTCCCTCACATTCTATCAACTTCATTCTTGAACATGCATTAAATTTTCCTATTGCACAATATTACAAAAATTCTACAAACAAAAATATGTATCCATATTCCTTACTGTACGTTAATCAAATATTAATATATCATAAACTCACTCACTCATACGTCTACAACCATTTCTTTAGTTCAAATTCATCCATACACAGTAGCAAAAAGACCAGTAGTTTTACCAGTGCCGTATCAACAAAAATTTACTCAAAACATTATTTCTCAACCAAATTTGACGCTTTCAATGAAAATCTTTCTACAGCATTCAAATCTTCCTTCACACGATAACCAATCCCTCACTAAATTCCAGTGGCGTATCAATTACACCAACTTACATCACACATACACAAAAAAAAATTCTTTCATGCAAACTCACTTCAGCTATATTCAAAACGCGTTACATACGTTACCAAAATACTACACATACACGGTGCATCAAAATAACCGTACAGAGGATGACTTGTGCTACTGAAAGAGCCATGTCCGAAGATGAGGACCACTTAAAACAATATTCACGCCATGAAAGGGTTGCAAAATAATCCCATAAGTCACTCCATTTAGATGGCTTAAAACACCACAAGGTTGTATAAATGTTGCGAACAACAGAGAAATTAGCGACAGTAGAAGTTATTTTTATTAGACAATGATCAGATGGCCTTAGTGGTGAAAGAACCGAAGTTTTATAAACAAGTTTGTTTGATATAAAAAAGAGATCTAGATGTGGAGTGTGAGTAGGGTTATCAGGGATTCTTATGGGTTCAGACATCATTTCCGTGTGATCACGTAAAATAGCAAATGTTTCTGCAATATGACCAGCAGGATTAGTGGTAGATGAATATTGGAGCCAATTAGAGTTATGAACATTGTAATTTCAAAAAATTGGAAACTGAGACAAAAGGTAGTCAACTTTCACAAATTTAGGACCAGAATGTTTAAACCAGATCTCATCTAATTTTTTGTTCTCCAAAGAAGAGAACCTCTTGCAAGCAATGTTATCCTTGAGATAGGCACACTCATCCTTTGTATCGAAAGTGAGAGTGAAGATTGAATGAATCGGAACTTTTGGAGGAGACGTGTTTCAGATAGAAACCAAATGTCAAGTTATTATTGTTCAAGATATTTGTAAACAGCATTAAGATTAGACCTGATGGTGCAATAATAGATCCGAAAGTGAGTACTATTGATGACCCAAGTCGCTTGGGCCCTCCTTCCCGGGCATCCGAGTGGGGCAGGATTTTACATCCAGCATTTATACCCTAGAAACCACAGCTATCTTTTTCTTTATTTTGGACTTTCAATCCAATAGGAAGACAGTGAGAGGGAGAGGAAAAGAATAGATCAAGGACAAGGAAAAGGATGACTGGCAGCCCTTACCAAGCCAATATTATGGAGCCTATGATAAGCATGAGAGAAAGTAAAATCATTGTATTTTCAGTAACTAACAATGTAAAATACGGGAACTTGTACTTTGCTCAAAACTATGAAAAACATCACATTTTGTCCCATTACTCTCTAGTTATGGCCTACTCCTACTGGTAGTATGAAACATTTTTAACAGTACTAATACTGACGTTTCTTAAAAATTGTGTATCCTAGCATTCTTTGGTAGGAGCAATTGAATAAATTAAAAAACAATTATTTAAAAATCGCACACCCACTTGCAAACCATAGCACGTAAATGTTACCTAGGAAATTTTTCAGTTAGAGAAAACCAGGACATTTTCATCTATATCGGAGGGTTAACTATCATCTATATCACTCGTTTTATTAAATTAGATTAAATACCTATTTCATTCAAAAAGTAAATTCAAAGACACTAGTTGACACCATCAAATTAGTGACTACAGAATTCACCGTTGTATTATTAGATGTGTGTTACCAGATTCTGGTAACAACCTTTACAACTAGGAATAATTGTTATAATCCTAACATGAATTACTGATACAATAAACAATTTTGTATATTTTTTATGCACATGCACATTTTTTCAGTGAGAAACTGTACAAAAAATTAAATAATATTAGGATTTATTCATTAAATACTATATCATAAACAAATAAGTGTCTAACATTAAAAGCAATTTATCCATAGGGCAAAGCATAATTATTCCAATCGCTAATTCTATCACTCTCTTGTACAATATTCCAATTTGGAGATTGTTTTTCTACATTTAACCAATTAAAATCATCTATAGCGGTCCAGTTATTTACATTTGGATCTAAACCAGATTTAATGAAATCCTCACTTAAACCATCATATTTGAAATTATATGGGGCTATCGAAACTTTACTACAATCCTCCATAATTGCTCTACTTGTCACATGTAAATAGATTTGAATATCAGTAGAGCAATGTAATCGTAACTGTTGACATGCTATTACAAATTTGACGTTATTACAATTTTCAGCAAAAATTGACGTAGAAACAGGTCCACTAAACACTAAACAGTTTTTCAATTGATTTAAATGCAGTGTTGAAGGTGATCCGTATAATTTTATAAGGCAGTTTTCAATATTTCTAATTGTGACATCCTTCTTAAATATTTCATCATTTTGCATAATTAAAGTTTCACTCGTTCTATTCTTGAAGCCACAAAAGTTTTCGTTGAATGTATATTGTGGTTTAGAAAAATCAACGGTGTCTTCTGTATGTCCATTTACATTTTTAGCCTGTTTTTTGTTCTTAAAACCAAATTTCTTTTTTGGAATTAGCTTTTCTTCTAATTCTTTTGCACGAGCTGTTAACTCGTGAATACTCTCATGACACCGTTCTACATCGTACATTCTTAAAAATATTTTAGAACCAGCTCCATATTTTTGTAAGTTTAGTATATTTTTATAAATTATATCAAAGTGATTAGGTAAATCGGCTGGGGAAATTGAAGAAGATAAATTAAGGGCATTTTCAATTTCCGTACGTTTTTCGTTAAATGTTTTAGTGAAATAATCAATTTTTTCGTGTTCTGCACTTGAAAGTTTTTTTCCTTCTTGCTTTTTCTCTATATCTAACTTACGTTCTAATTCACGCTTGTTTAACAAAGTAGTAAGTTTATCACACCTTTCTTGCATTATGTTCATTTTTCCAAGCATCAAATTCTTCTCTAGAAAGGGTATGTATTGGTTGATTTGTATCTGTACTTGCTTGAAGAATTGTTACAAATTGTTGCTTTTTTTTGTGATCTTCTACTGCGGATTTTTCTGTGCCCGGATAGATCTGTGTAAAAATTAGTATAATTGACAAATGACATTTATAAAAAAACTTGTCAGTAATGACTTACATCTTTTGCTCTGTCAAAGCTTTGAATCGGCATTAAGCATAGTAGGCCATATCCTATTGCAGTTACACTACATAACCACACGGCTGATTTTATGTATCTATCCATTTGCCATTAAGGTTTGGTTAACTTACCTTCCTTTGACCAATATTCGTAATCAATTTCTCTGATATTACTGTTTCCAAGTGTTTCACCAATTCTGTAATATGTTTCGAGACCTAAAGGAAATGTTTCTCGGACAGTGTTACGAAAATCTGTAATTGAACAAGTTAATGTGATTGTGAACGAATTCCATATTTACCTCTGGATGTGTTTAATCTAGACCAAACAGCGTATGACACAAGAAAACCCACACCTTCAACGACAAATAACACAGCAGCACCTTTCACCAGCCACTTTTTAAAATTTAGGTTAGATTTTGGAAGCTTTTGTAACATAATACAAATAATAAACGTTTCTTTCGTAATATAATCAGTTCATTTTTTACATAATTTAATATGGATAAGATTTTTTCTATATATGGGTATTATGAGTAAAAATTCTATAATTATGCAATTGAATGAAAGATGGCGCCGATTTAATAGTTTGCTGCAATTATTGCTGTCTTAACAAACATAGGCGTGCGTTATATTTTTATTTATCGTATATAGAAATAAACTAAAATATCTGGTGTGGTCAATGAATAAAAAACTATTCATTGGGTGTGGTACCACACACGGCCTCCCAACCTACACGTTGGAAATTAAAATAAAATAAAAAATTATTATTAATTTTATTAAATACATAGATAAAAAGTTTACCTCAGTAGGATTTGGACCTACGAGCTGTACAGATCGTGTGTTCAAATCCTACTGAAACTTTTTATTTATCTTTAATAAAATTAATAATAATTTTTAATTACATATTTACCTTTGAACTTATTCGTTCATAACAAAACTTATAATAAATTAAAATAAAATCATTTTAATAATAATTTTTTTAGGAGAATTACGCAACCTCTTTTTTAAAACGTTGAAATCCAAAATAGACAACATTGTTGAAAAAGGACAATAATCTATGTCAGATGGACGTTCAAACTTCTTATCGGTTAGGCATTAATAGATGTATAGATGCTAACTTAAAGAAAATTCCAAAGCCGCCCGCTTCTGTAAAATACCGATTAATTTGTAGACTTAATTTGATTTATTTACGAAACTTTACAAAGAAAACTTATGTAATATGAAAATGTAAACTTTCACCATTAACACTCATAATAAAATACTTATCTTTTTGGGATTTTTAATGGTGTCTTAAATTTACAATCTAAAGTTTATAACATTACAGTTATCTTTCAGTAGCAATGTATGTTAATTTTAACATACATTGCTATAATTATAACGTATAAATTTTATTAAAATAACCATTAAAAAATCAAAAAACTATGTAAAACTAAATTTTCTTGAAAAAAGATCTCCATACAATTTTCTTATAAAATTAATCGTTATTTAGGTATGAGAACATTTGAATACTTAAATTTTACCTCACGAATTTTTTGCCGCTAAATTACAAGCTTAAATACGAAATTTGAGGTACGTAGGTGTTGTCGTTCTGGAGTTATCGTGGATTCTAACATACATCCACACAAACCAGCGCGCGCGCGCACGCACGCACACATAATGTCTGATCTCGGCGAAACTTTGCCAAACGTTGTAAAATGTAAAATTTATCGATAGTGCAAACTGTGCCCCTCGTCTAGATCCTAATTACCCTATTGATATTTAAATACAATGATATAGTTTTTGCGTTGGTTGTAGCGGCTCTTGATCTTCTAGCTGCAGCAGGACGGGGTTGTGATATGAACTAAATCTGTTATTGTTTCCATCCGGAAGTGCAAGGGAAAATTCCGGAATATGGCGATATCTAGCACGTCAGGCCTCCCTATACCTGGGTGACAGGTGGGTTCTTGTGGTCCTTCGACGATCAGATTTCTCGTCGCGGCGTAAGTTTCTAGGTCCTGTTAGCGTTTAGATCTCCCGCCAGTATTGTAGAGATGTTGTCATCGAATAGTGCGTCCAGTTCTTGGGCGTCTAGTACGGCCCTCGGTAGATTGTATTCAGCTATTATCTTTATAGGCCCTGCGGAGCTTGTGGTCACGCCTATTGCAGTCACCTCCAGTATTTGCGTATCCGGAGTCGGCATCTCGTAACGTTCTATCGAGTTCTTTATGATATCACTGTGCCCCCTCTCCGACCTGTAGTCCGGTCGTTGCGGTGCAATCGGTAGTTCCTTAGGCTTATCACAAGACCTTAGATGAGTTTCCGAGAGCAGCACCATATCTAGGTTTTGCCGGTAGAAGAACACTTCTAGCTTCTTCTTCTTTGTAGGAGGCCGTTCGCATTCCATATTCCGATATGGAGGGATGATGCGGACTGTATATCTATCTCTCTCTTTGTCTGTGTGCGTGTGTGCGCGTGTGTGCGTGCGCGTGTGTGTACGTGCGTGCGTGTATGTGTGGACGTGTGTTATAATGTATACGATAACACCAAAACTAAAATACGTACGTACTTAAAATTTTGTATTTCAGCTTGTTTTTATTTATCCTGAAGCTGATTAGATTTTGTAAGAAATACAGGGGTATTTTTAGGAGCTGTTTTTGATTTTTATCAAATATTTCTGAAACAGAATATAATCAATTAATTATATTCTAAGCAATTTTTTGGTACGACGCGTAATTTAGCGGCAAAAAAGCCCTAAAGCAGAGTTTAAGTGTTAGTTCCAATCTTTTCAATATCGCAATAATGATTAATTTTATAAGAAAATGTGTAGACATTTTTTATTTTAATTTTACATAACTTTTCTTTATGAAGTTTTTGATGTAAAGCGAGATAAACGTAAAAGTTAAATAAGTATAATTGAAAATGCTTAAACTGTATTATCGTTATTTTTATAGAAGCGAGCGGCTTTAGATTTTTTAAGTTAGTATCTAGATGTTTATTAATCTCTCTCTCACAGGATGTTTCAAACGTCAGTTTGGCCTAGATTAATGTTTTCGTTCTTACAAATTGCCTATTTTCGTAATTAACTTATTATAAAAGAGGATTCCTAAACAAACACACACGCACGCATGCACTCACACACACACACACACGCACACACGCACGCACACGCACACGCACACGCACACGCACACGCACACGCACACACACGCGCACACACACACACACACACACACACACATACACACACACACGACCAAAGTTGGCGAAACTTGGCCAAGCGTTATAAAATGAGCTAATAAGTCGAGTTGGCGATAGTGAAAAGAAAGTCTATTGCATAACCTTCTATACCTACAAATGTAAATTGGAAGGTAAAAATGAAAGTTGCTCCTTTACTAAATTGGGCATGTAGAATCCGAAAATTTGATATCAGACTCCCCAAAGTCGTGTCAAAAGGGTCACAAAGGACCCTAAGCACCGAGAATCGCGCGGAATGCCTTGAAAAATTTGCAATGCCCTGATTCGTTTTCAATAAATACCATTATTATTGTTATTGTTACACATCGTGTGCTGCTTATTTGATAATTATTTACAGTGCATTCGAATTAAAAGTAGTGTCTGAACTTGAAGGCACTACTCCTAAAAATAGGTATTCATTTCTTTAATTTGTCAAGAGCCTTTACCAATTTTTTTTTTAAATTAATTCCCTGCTAATTATCCTACTTAATTAAAATTTACAGAAATCATCAAATAATGAATTATTCCCTTACGACGTGAATTTCAAAAACATTGAGAGTTTTGTTACGTTAGAGTCCCTGCGAGACACGCTACAGACACTCTCATTCCGATGGGTCAACTCGATTCAGTCCGCTGGGTCTCTTTCGAGAACCCAGGCCGGAAGTGTCTGCTAAATCTTCGACTCTCCTTCTGTTGGGTCTCTTGGGAGAACCCAGACCGACCTGCTCTTATCTTATACACCAGGGTCACTACTGCTTCAATCTGCGGTCACCTCCATGTAAGTTAAACACCACACTTACACCAGTGAACGATTTCACGTCGGGTAAAACACTCCAAGTAGTCTTTTACTTACTCCATTGGATAGAAAGGCTCTCGTCTAAATTCTGCCAATCTCCGGGGTATCAATTAAACAGCGCAACGGATGTTTGCCCAAATTCTTGTAATTGATAGTCCACCTATACATCATACACTGGCTCACACAAACACGCCTACACTAGGCAAAATAATTAAAAACCAAGATGGAGGAAGCCGATAGGTTGAAAGCAGCAAGCCGCCAACGACTAGACTTCGTAAAATACGAACCCAGTACGTAACAGTGACTATTACATTTCAATCTCGCTAAACGATACCCATAGGATAGCAACATCCTGATTTAACATCTTTGTTAAATGCCGTCACCTTGTATATTTAGCAGGGCTGAATACCGAAATGTCCCAAAGATTTAAAGGTCTTACGCCATTCCCAAGCTAAAAGAATAACGATCCTGAACCTGTATCCGACCCTGATCGCTTATCGCGATAACCCAGACCTGAGGGAGAAACCCTTCTCCAAGTTTACCGTCCTGTAAAACGTTTAGTTTATCCTGTACCTAAAAACCTTTAAACTAAATCGTTCCGGAAGGAACTAAAACCGGCCCCGAGTTAGGGCCACCCCATGTAGCCACTATTGACGCTGTCGAAACCAGAAGCGCAAGGAGCTGCTATGCGGCCACCTCCTTAAGCGTGCACGCACCTAGAATACAATACAAAGGTATTCACTAGTAGTGGTTAAGAGCCGGTTCTGGACCAATTCAGGGTCACTCGCCCTCTGGTGGTGAGAAATGTAAGTTTTTGGGTCTCTTCAAGGCCAAACTTTTGGTGGGAAATTTAAATTTTTGGAGCTCGCTAAAAATAGAAATTGCAAGGTCACTCTGCGGTCAAACGTTTTGGTGGGAAATTTGTATGCGAAGGTCAAAAGCTAAAAATAGAAATTGTAATGTCATCATCATATTACAATTCTTAGAAGTCTAAAAATAGAGTGGTCAAGGTCAAAGATTATTCACCTGTAGGGGTATCGTATGACATTTCTTAGTTTATAATAAAAGGCTTTCTTTGCGTGTGCATGATTCAGTAAACGTTTTATAGACAAACATAACGGAAGTAATGCATAAAGCAGCTACCCCTAATGTAAAAGCTACCCCTGGTAGGTGATAGAAATATTTTTAAGCAGATTTTTCCAGCGTTTTCAAACAAAAAAATCAATTTTTCTCGAAAACGGGTCAGAATTTGCCAAAAATAAATTACCCCCCCCCATCCCCCGGCGACTTCCCAACGTATCAAATTGGGGCAGCTGCCCCTAGTAGGTGATTAAGAAATTTTTCCAAGTTCAGCCTTTTCAAACGAAAAAATCAAATTTAAAGCTAAAAATAGAAATTGCAAGGTCATCATCATCATCATCATGATCATATTACAATTCTTAGAAATCTAAAAATAGTTTTCAAGGTCAAAGAGTAATGACCTGCAGGGGTATATTAAATTTCTTAGAAATCTAAAAATAGAATCAGTTCATGGAAACGTGAAGATTGATAGGTTGTTATGTATGTATGTATGTATGCTAAAATGTAGATCAAGGTCAAATGGTACTTAGGTTGACTAAATGGTGTCAAGGTGAAATAGTTTTCTAAACTAGAAGTAGGACAAGGTGGGTATTTAACAAGTTTGAACATGTAAGGACACATTTAGATCAAAATTTAAAGCTAAAAATAGAAATTGCTAGGCCAACATATTACAACTCTTAGAAATCTAAATATAGAGTTTTCATGGTCAAAGAGTAATGACCTGCAGGTGTATCATACTACATTTGTTAGAAATATAAAAATAGAATCAGTGTATGGAAACAAGAAGAATGACAGGTTGTTGTTGTTGTTGTCTATGCTAAAAAGTAAACCAAGGTCAAATTGTATATTACAATTCTTAGAAATCTAAAAATAGAGTGCTCAAACTGAAAGAAGTAGCACTTTCTGTAAATCCTTCACGAACGTAAAAGACTTGGAGGTGGGTGCAAAATATAAAGTGCTTGATATGAATACTATCGCCACAAAGTATGGTAAACATATTATCATTGAAACCGAGAACTTTAAGTGCATACTTCCCTTACATTGAAAAGTTTAAACAATATCTGGCTGAGAATGATGTGTACATTACCAGCGCCGGAACTGTAGGAAAGACAACTAATTTAACATTTCTGTAAAAAAAAATAATAACATATATCTATGTATAATTGTTTGGACATAAATTATATATTTTTTATTGCAAAAAAAATGTCTTCTATTTTTTGATTAAATAAAGAGTAGGTACATCATAATGAAGAGAGTTGCTATTGATGAGACTAAAAAAATGTAGCGTATAATATGGTGTCTGCAGGTTTTTATATATTGGCTAAGCTCTTCAAGGTTAAAATTTATTGGTATCATATTACAATTCATACAAACGAATTTTGAAGGTTAAAGTTTATTGGCAAGGTATTGAGAAGGTATCATATTACAGTTCTTATGTTAGGCTCTTCAAGGTTCTTTTGAATAGCAAAATAAGCATTCTTAACCAATGACACATGTAACTGGCTTTGTGCATGCATAGGTCAAGGTGAGTATTGTCTGACTTTGTGCATGCTCGGTACTGCTCGGGTATCCTCGTGGAGTCTACCCTTCTACATAAGTTGAAATTTTATAATCACATATCATTCGCTTCGACATCATGTTTTTATAAAAATTATATATGTGGAAGCACTGTTTTTGCACAGTGTGTAAACCTAACCAGAAAATCAGTTCTATTTGTTTAAATGTAGCATGTAGAAAAACTGCACGCATTAGCGCATATACAACGCGCTAACCAAGAACCAGGCAAATATAGAAAAGTAATGATTGTTATAATTGATGTGCAAGGATTCAAAACAGCAAGAAATATATGTATTTACACCTAAGGAACTAGCAATATATAATGGAGAGCAAATTGCTCATTATGAATTCAAGAACAAGCTAACTGGTTAATTCACAACCACCACTTTATCAAGTGGGAATATGGATATACTTCTCCACATCTATTCCTTCGTATACCTACTTAGTGATTTCATATCAAGAACAGATGAGGTGTACGTTAAAGGACGAGAGAAAGCTGATTGTATTCAAAAAAAAATTTAAAACAACGTATTACGGTGTTTGAAGAACAACCTACTTTACCCAAACTTAATTCATGCTGTTTTTTTCATACACAAAACACTTGTCACTGCGCTTTGGCGCATGTATACCACTTATATGAAAAAATTATAACGAAATTCTAATAAATAAAAATTTATTAACTAACATCTACATACATATCTCAACGTTTTTATGAGTATTTCAAAAAAGAACTGTATCATTTTTCCCAAATACAGATAGCTGTAATTCTAAGAAACAAGAAAACATTATTGGGGTTGTTGAGAGAGACAGAGAGAGAGAGTGATGAAACTTATCATCACTTTGTGTGGATGCCTATACCGTGCACATTAGCACCAGGCGTATATGCAACTCATTTTACACAAATGCTTATTCTTACATAACATTTATTTGATTGTACACTCATAATACATCAATATATATTTTTGGTCTCCTGAAACCTAAAATTGACATTACAATCTTGTGAACGTCAAGTGTAACTTCATTTTTACGCACACTATTGTAAAACCACCACTACAATGCGGTAAAATGGTCAGTAAATTGTAAGCTTTCAGAAACATAGCAAAAATATATGAAGTATAAAATAATAAAATATGTTTAAGGAAACTTTACTTTACACCTTTTCTGATGAAATACATGTCCAAGACAACGTTATTTGAACATTTTTGGTTAAAATTGTAGGGTACCGCCATCTCTCGATAACTTAAACAGTGATAATTGACAGGCTTGGCAGGAGTTAGTAAAATTTGACATTTTAGCAATTTATTAATGTTGGTTATGTTTAGCGATATCACCAGTTGTTGAATTTACAAGAAAATAATTTGATATTGTTTTATTCGATACTATTAAACGGAACATTGTTAAGTACAGTTCATTTTTTGTGACATAATTACGAGTGTTTTTTTCTATGTTTTATAAACAGTACCTATACTAATAAAAAGTTTCAATTTATGTGGTTTAATAGAAATATCCTTATTTTATTAATTAATTAAGATAAATTCAATTTTAGTATAGCGAAAATTTGGAACGTTTATGCAGTGAGTTGGCTGAAGCCAACAACAATTTGTAAATTGTTCGGCAGAACATTGTAAACATCGAAAATGTGAATAATATAAACTTTGATGCAGTCAGCTCAAAAACAGATACCTCTTTTTCCAGCAACAGGCAGAAACAGCTACCCGTTTTCCGAAAACAGATCTAAAACCGGTACCCGTTTCTCAAAAACAGGTAGCCGTTTCCCAGAAGCGGTAACTGTTTCCCACAGAAAAACTCAACGCAGCAGACTGAAAGCAGTTTAAGTTCTCATTATCCAAAAAAATTTTACTACAGCTAAAAAAAATGTGAGTGATAGTTCAATTTGCGCTAGAAAAGTGAAATGATCTACGTTAAGGAAAAAATTGAAAACATCTGGAAGTCTGACTCATGTATAAATTTTTACATTAAAGTAAAGCAGTTATTTTTTGCAGATTTTAAGTGCATGTTGCGTTACAAATTGATTTATTGTAAAATATCATGCATATAAGTGTGAAAATATACTACAGTTAAAAGTGAAAAAAAGCTTGCGTTAAATAAAAGTCAAAACAGTTCCCAAAAGCATGTAAATCTGAAAACTTTACGTTATGTATTTTTGCAATACAAATGACACAATTGCATTCATACATTTGCAAATCCCGTTTCAAAATTGCAATGTACATTGGTGACTAAGATAAATATAGAATGTTCGCATTCACACCTGCATACAATGCTTTCAAAGCAAAATAACTGCGTTCATTATCCTACAATTCTTGAAGCAGTAATATTCACGCTTCATCGAAAATTGTAAATTTGGAGTCCTAATCAAACAAAATTAAAAAACAAGTCATGTTTTAAGTGCTGTTTGTTGTTTCAAAATTGAATTGGTTAATTTAAGGACCGTTTTGATACATTTATACATGAAATGGATAAATTGCATGCATACGTTTCTTCTGAGCGTACGTAAGTACAAAAAGTTGTGTTTTAAGTGCTCTTTGTTGTTTCAAAATGGAATTGGTTACTTTAAGAGCCATTTTTTCATATCGGTATTAAAGAATCACCCGGTACCTATTTTGCTTTCTCACATAGGTACGTATAAAGACAAAACTATGTAATCCGTTTTAATTTTCAAACACCTTTTTTTACATATCTCGAGGTTTTGTGACCTAAACAAAGCGAAAAACATATTTTTAGAAAAAACAATTTTGTGTCCGATTGTGTGTGAGTGTGCGCGATATCGTTGAATCAAAAGTTATCGATAAAAAAGACATTTTTATAAAAAAAAATTTAGAGTCTGTGTGTGTGCGGGATGTCTTTTGAACCATTAAAGCTATCGATATGAAATTTGGTACAAAAACTCTTTGCCATAAAATCTAGGTCAAATTCGTTAATGAGCAAAATCCAACCAGTGGCGGGGCATTTTTAGGGGATCAGAAAGCTAAAAAAATCATTGCTTCAAATTTTAAAAACACATAATTAAATAACAAACTAGTACTTTTATAATATATAACCAGTGGCGCACCGTTTTTAGGGTGCATTTTTAATTTATCAACCGATTTTTTTGAAAGACGAGCATTGAGGGGTTTTGAGATACCTAAGAATAAATCATTTTTCAAAATTCAAAATGGCGGATTATCGTATTTATTTAATTTATCAACGGATTTTTTTGAAACTCGGGTATTGGGGTTTTTAAGATCTCTAAGTGTAAATTATTTGTCAAAATTAAAAAATTCAAAATGGCGGATCAAAAATGGGGGATTATCGTATTTAAAATCCAATATGACTAAAATTCAGGTATTGTGGGCTAATGATAAATTTTGCAACTTTATTAATTTGTAAAACATCTAAATAAAAAAATGTTAAAAACTGCTAGTGGCGCACCGTTTTTAGGGTGCAAAATTTTTTTAAAAGTTGGGTATTGGGGGTTTTGTCAAAATGGCCGATCAAAAATGGGGAATTATCGTGTTTAAAAACCGTTATGACTCAAATTCAGGCATTGTGGGCTTTGAAGTTATTTATTTACATATATGAGAAAGCATTATGGCAGATAATTTGGCAGGGTTTTTTTTAAATTTCGATCATTTCTGCAATTAGGTATGTATATAGTACATTTTCTACTTGTATTCCGCCCAGGATACGGTCTTAATAAGAAGTTTGCCAATTGAAACGATTCATCTGCTATTATAACGTATGGCAGGGTTGGTCTTCCATTATAAATAGGTTTTGGCTGTGGTAGAGCCATTGTATTTTCATAATCCTTTTTTCCAAATCATGAATCTCTAGAAATACCACCATTACTTTGAGAACCATGTGGTCCAACATCAGTTAGTGTAAAGCACTAATCAATAGGTAACCTGTATAACATGTTTTTATTAAACTACTGTACAATTTGTAGCCAATGCATTCTTTGATGGTTGCTTTAACACTATATCTTTTAAGGCTCTCCAAATCTCTTGACATTATTTAATTATATCTAACACAGAACTATTGCCAACTCTATACCAGTATGACAATGAAATCATATGATCATCAATTGCAGGGTATCTAAAATAATATAAACTTGTGATTTCGTATATAACCAGTTAATTTTTACACACTAATAGTAATGGTATGCTTAAATGTACAATTGGTAAGAGTACAACACCTCAAAAAAAATTTCAACAAGTTAAGACCAACAAATAGCTGTTCAAATTATTGCATACACATTCTATAATAATTATAGAATTTTGCTGGATCACACAGTCTCATTTCTGAGATTAAGTTGTGAAATGCTGCTTCTTCTCTTCTGTTTTTAAAAATGCTCCTAAAAGACCTTTCAATTCTTTTTTTTACGTTATTAATATGAAAATTAATTAAAAACATTTAGTTTGCAATGGGCTATAAATTAAGGCCTTTCAAACATTCAATTCCTTTTTTTTTTTATGATTGTGGACCTGAACAAGCTAAATTTGGCCTATCGTGCTAAAGCACTCAGGAACACTTAGGAGGATGGGTAGAGGGATAATGAATTGCCAATAGATGCCTATGAACAGCTACCTTAAATTTTCTCATATCATGAGTGAGAGGAAAACAGGAACTAGGGAGATCATTCCAGAGTTTAGAAGCCGTGTAGAAAAATGTGGATTGCGCCCGTTTGGTACGACAAGTGGAGATTTGTACTGCATACTGATGATGTGAATGAGCAAACCGAGTGTTTCTCGCAAAGATAGCACGAGATGGTATCAAAGAATATAATTCAGCAGCACAATAGCCGTTGTAATAACGATAATACAAAGAAAGAACTGAAGCCATCCTTCTATGTTCAAGGGACCGTATGTGAGAAGTTAAGGACGGGTCATTTATAAGCCTAATCGCTCCCTTTTGAATACGATCAACGATATCGAGAGCGTATTGGGGAGCACTAACCCAGAGGTGAGAGTTATATTCCACATGAGGCTGAATTTGGGCCTTATACTTTACTCTAGTAAGTAACCCTCTTCCACTTAATTACGACAGATTATATATGAAAGACTTCGAAGTATTGTTAATGTGTGCTTACAGACAAATAAACCATTATTGATATTAATTGACAAAACTAAAAATAAAACAAAATTAATTATAAAGTTACAATACAAATACAGTGAAATTAAACAAATTAATATTCTCAAAACATGATTGTATCCTTAATAAATGGGCGTAGTACATCACTGACAGTTAAGATCGACATGTCTAGATAGACTGTAAAAATTAGTACACATTTGTAAAAGTGGTGATTTTACAAGTAGATTGGTACGAACAGCCTTGCAACAAAATAGTGGAAAATTATGGGTAGGATATTGTAGAATACAAAAATTTAAGGAGGATTTAAAGAATAAAAATTTTAAAGCCTTTGTTGTATATATTCTAAGATCTTTTTTATAATTATAATATGGATGCCAATGTCATCATAGCTGTAGTATCTTTACACATTTTGTAATTTCGGAATATACATCCATAACATTTTTATCACAGTATTACAAATATTATTAAACAGCAATCGTAGCCCACTTTTCCCGGTGTATAGATAGCCCCTTCCATTGCTTTTCAAATAAAAAACGAGATAACACAAAAATACTCCCTACACAAAAACACCTTTATTTCAATGTTCATTGATATTGGTTCACCCCTCTTCCGATATATTGATAACTCCCTCACACTTTGTTCAAATACATAACGCAAAAACACTCCCCCCAAAGTCGCTATATAAAAAACCTTAACAGACATACGAACAGCTCACTAAAGTTTCATCGCAATCAGATGAATGCACAAAGCCAAACAACCATACTCAAAATCGGGAATGAATTCTCATTAATAATCGAGTGGATCCATGTTTCACCGTTTTTTGAAATTTTACATCAGGGAAATGAAATCAGTTTCCAAATGGGGATGAATTGTTTAAACAAAGTGAACATATCTTAAAATCCGTTAAGCCCAGAAACATGAAAATTTAGATTTAGATATTCCTTAAGAAATAAGGAAACTTTTCCCCGATATTATCCCCTAACATGTAAAAATGAAAGGGATGAACAAGAAGCAAATTAAGTTTTCTGAACCAAATATGGCGTGTGGAGTATCATGAGAATGGAAAATAGTTGATAAACACAAGGGAAAGGCAATTATGAAATTAATCATCCCTCAAGAGTAGTTTTAGGGGTTGAAACTTCAAAATATTGTAAAATATCATGTTGAGTATCAAACTAAGCAACGTTTTACAACCAAAATGAAGATCATTACGGAATTTACAAATTTAGTTCAGGAAAGTACTAAGTGGGAAGAAATGAGAATTATTTGATTCTTGAGACTTATAGCAAAAGCATCTTAGAGATCTTTGAAATTCAAATTAAACATGATTTCGGAAGTATGTTTAGAAGGCGTTTGAATCAGAGAGTGTGAAATAGGAGATAAAATTAACGCCTAGGTTAGACCGTTAAACCTAGAAACTTTAGAACTGGGCAATGTCCCCGTAGAAATGGGAGCGAGAGAAGTGATTTAAGTTTTTTAATTAAAACATACATTTTCAAAATTTAGTGACTAAGGCTAACTAGGCCACATATTAATAAAAAACTGTCAGTGTAGTTGGTAGGATAAACTTGATAATGATAAACTTACAATACACAGTAACCTCTACAAAGTAAACGGAATAGAAAAGGGCTGTTCATATTTTATAAATTAAGGAAGACCTATGGCATACCATTGAAAAGCATGGGTATTTTGCTAGTTTTTATATGTAGAGATATAGTGACAGAAGCTGTATTGTTATATAGTTGTAATAAAAATGTACACAAATCTATGATTAAATATAAATATTAACAAGCTCACTTTGCTCTCAAAATTGTCACCAAGATCAATAACCGTGATAGTGGATTCATACATGCCTAGTTATCTTGGAAGTGGTTTCCGTGGAAATGTAACTTTACATTTTGAAATATTTTGTTTCAAGCGGTACAGATTACACTACAGTCAATGTAATTAATTTGTAATTATAAAGACATTCCCTAACACTAGAAGCAGAAAAAAATATTTTTTTTGCATGATTGAGCTTTTTCATTTATTTACCATATCTGTTTCCAAGACAATAGGATATGTTTACTGGTTGCGAGGCCCAACTTGTCTGTAAGTATTTTACTTACTGACGTCTTTTACTTACCAACGTAAAATTATATAGGTATACTATATTTCACAACAATAAGAACCAAACATTTCTATTTAAAACGTCACTTTTGACTTTTCATTTATTTAGTAGAAATTAAATAATTTTAATTGTGGTAAATTTAATAAACAGTATGAGCATCACGAACATTAAGGGTTGTACCGGTCTCCGCCCAAATTGGAGCCTTCGCTATGGCAGTCGACCGGTAAACATCCCTTACTGTTCTGATACTCAATATACTATAAAACATCTACAAATAATAACTGCTGACAAGCAATGCAGTCAGTTATATAGGTGACAAACAAAAGAAATAGTAATTTCCCTAAATTGAACCCTTGTGATACTCTTGAGGATGGAATAGCCATTAGATTTGAAATTGTTGTAAGCTACATATTGTACCGTTTTAGGAGGAAAACTAATAAAAAAATTCAACAAATCAATAATTTTGATATTTTCGTTTAGAAAATGTATTTAAACCATTGATCTTGCACATTGTTTATTGATAATGTAAAAATTTGATTAAAGTTGTTATTTTTGGTAGTTGAATTGACAGGAAATTTGAATGATAGTTTATGAAAATTTTTCTGATCATTTTGGAGTTATATTTAATGAAAAATTATTACACAATTAGAAAGAATGTTCAGCTTCACTTTTGGTTAGTTTGTAGAAATATTTTCAAAAAATTTCAGGATTGTACATTTTGATTCACATGCTCAATGTATCGATTTTAACAGTTCAAGGAAAATTTTTATATAAATAGGATTAAGCATTTTTCAAATAATTTTGAAGTGGATTCTACAAGGTAGAAATTAAAGTAAATGAATTTTAGAGTCCAAAATGTCGCAGTGTGTTCTGATTTAGTTGTTACGATTTTTAGTAGAAACCACAACTCATTCCAGAAATAGTTATCAGCTTATAAAGGCGTCCAAAACACATATTACTTATTTTAAAAGTACTTGATTGATTATCTCTCCACAGATTGGTGAAAGAAGGATTTGTTATACCTCAATATTTATTGGCATTTTGAAAACTTTAGGTACATGGAACTAGTGTTAAACAATGATCATGTATATACAACAAACACTTTTAGAAAATAATATAAAAACTCATTACTTATTTATTTATTTATTTTTGAAGACCTGTTTGTGCCAGCGTGCATTGCAAGAAAATGTAAATAAAAATTTAACTTTTTATATACTTATTAAATTATATTACAATTAAATAAATCCTACATCTAATAATACATTTAGGTCTACTTTGCGATAATGAACTGGTAACATTTTAAAGCACAAAAATCATAACCAAACGGCCCCTTAACTATAATGATTAATTTCTGGATTTTGTTGTTTTACAATTTGTTCAGAAACTACTTTAGTTGCTTTATTTGCATTTGGTATTAAAAAGCGATCCATATCGGAGATAAGCACGGAATCCCCATCAGGTACACCATATTGGAATGTAATTAATTCGGGATGCCTCTTTTTAGCTGTTATTTTAACTACAGCTGATAATGGTCTTCGTACAATCACTTCTGCAATTCCTTTCTTTTCTGATATTTCTCTTAAGACAATTAAATGTGACTCTGTCACTACTAAGTAACTTTTATACATTAAACCATTTAACTTCACTTCCTCACATGGGAATTGTTCGATAATGTCTGTGGTCCTCAACCAGCTTTGTAATGAAACGATTTCTCGAGTATCTTCATCCTCACCACCCTAAAGACAAAATTCATCAAACTCTTATTACTAATTAAAAATTAATAAGAGCACAAACCTGAATGCTTGCTACATTTTCTTGATCATCGTCTATGCTAAAAACAGGGGCCACGTTGCGATATCGTTTACCCATCTTATCAGTGCTGGAAACGTGTCGTTCTTGAACAGGACTATTATTCGGGTTAACAATATATTCAAATAATTTCCCTTTGACTTCTGCAGACTTGGACTTCATGGCAGCAGAAATTTTTCCAAATATATCTTTTGATGGTTCAACTTTTGCATCATTCTTCTTTAATGTGTTTGGAGCACAAACAATACACGCTGTTAAGTCATGATCTTGAAGACTTTCACTTGCATGTTGACCAAAATACATGTGCACTGCTATGTAACCACCCGTTAAAAATGACACATATTGTGTATGTTTTTGTAAAAATGATGCAACAACCATATGTGTATATTGATCTTCTTCATTACGACCAGAACCCAAAAAGCATAAATGTTCACCACCTGAAAATTAAAATGAAATTATAGCACTTCTAGTGAATAATATTAAAATAATGTTCATTCAAAGCATGATGTTCGTGTAACTAATATGTAAACCAATCAGACACTTTGCTTATAAGATGTACACTCATTGTTTATGATTGCACAAAGTGTATTATAACCAATACTTATTTTGCAAAAAATTAAAGAACCACATAGTTTTTAGTAATAAAATAAAATAACTTTGAAATAAATTGCCAATTGTTTATAATTCATTCAGGCCATAGGAAATAAGTCAAAATTGATAGTAACAAACTTTGAAGACAGTTATTATTTTTTGTTACATAGACAACAAATTATTGCATTAATTAAAATGGATCTGAATACTGTAGGTAGCGGACCGCAAAAATTTTATTACAACAAAAATTTTTTTGGATTTAGGTATAGGGAATACTGATACCAAACGAATTGGCTTAAAAAAATACTGCGGAAAATGTAATAAAATACAGGGTGTTCTATTTAAAGTAAGCAACTTATAAATGATTTAAATTGTGAATATTGGCGGCTAAGTTTAAAACACCCTGTATGAAATATCAATGAGATGGATATATGGAGTTAACGGGCAAGCGCTTGTTGTTTATTGGTTACAATTTCACGTCACTAGCTTCGTTATTAATGGAGATATCGTTATTCAATGTGGACTAGGATTTTTTCAAAATTTAAAAAAAAATCAAAATATCTCGAAAATACTTCATTTTTGGTATTGGACATTGTGCACAAATTCGAAAATAAAATAAAAAATATTAGGTTCCATTTAAAATAAAAAAGTTGACGTCTACTTCCGATATAACCGGAAGTGCCACATTCAGGACAATATTATATTTGAACTCAGCGTCATCCAAAACCTACAGCTTCATAATTTCAGATTTTAACATAACTGTATCCGCCATTACTTTGAATCAAAACTCTTCGCGCCACACCCTGTATACCACTGAATGTTAGCATCAAGACATTGGTGGGGATGATCAGTGGTAGCTATAGCTCCCCCCCCCTTTTTAGCCCTAAGGAAGCAGTCAAGAATTTTTTAAGTATTTTTTTAGCATTCCTGGGTTCATAATTAGTAATATTTATCATACAGAAACATTGTTGGAAAACAAAAATATCTTTGCGCGTTAAAGTACGGCCTTTATTCAATAAAATAGGCGTTTTCAAAATTGGGGCATGTTTCATCAACATCTGTCAATTGATGAAATGATTGTGAAATACTACAGATACCATGGCATATTGCTACAGTTTTTCTTTATATTGTAGCAAAGTAAATATTACCTTCGTGGAAAAAATCCTTGTTGTTACATACATGTTAAAAATTACTGATAATCCGAAAACAAAATATATTTTCATAATTTTTTACAAGTTACAACATAAGGGAGAATAGGTCCAAACAAAGCATCAAATGTTTGCAAAAAGAGCCTTGTGGATGTTGAATTTTAACCCATTAAGTACCGGTACCAAAAATAATAACGAAATTTAGAAAATTGTTACTAATTATCAATTGTAATCATTAATTTCATTAGATAAAAATAATCAGATTTTTTTTGTCGCTTTTGGTTTACAAGAAATTAAATGTCCTATATATATGACACTGGTACAATGTGAGTAGGATTGCACTCCCTATAAAAATTAACGTACTACACGCAATCTGAAATAGTATGGGTTTAACAACTCATGAAACAATAAATTATTTTTATTTATGGTACGGTTCAAAACATTCTACACACAGGATTACGTCGCATTTTGAACAAAAAGTCAAAGGTTTTTTCTGGCAATTTGGAAATTGGCATCTACGCTGTTTTTCCCTCCAATGGCTGTTTCCATCATACCGAACATCAGGCACTACGCCATGCACGTTGTGTTTCCGATGGCTAGAATGGCCTTGTTTTAAATAAAATGTGGCAACACTTCTTCGGAAATCTAAACAAGATAAAGAACCTGGCCCGTGAATTTTTCTGTACAAAATCCATGCATTTGTTATGGACATGTCGATCATTCTTGTAATTAACAACCAGTACCATTTTTTGTATCTAATCCTAATAGCATATTTGCCAACTATCCAGTCATGATGATCAACACCTCCCATATATTGATTGTACATTTTGATAACATTAGGTTGGGGGACATGAATTTTTTGTTGTTTAGATTTACACCACCTCGAAGCATTACATAGTGGTTCAATGGTGTCAAAATTTGTACTAATTGTGACACATTTGTTATCATTCCATTTTAAGATTAAAATTCCACCATTTTTGTCAAATCGATAATCGAATGTGCCGCACTCTTTCTTTGAAAGTTCTTTTGAATTTAAAAGTGGGCATTTATCTGTTCTGTTTTCACACATTGTTCCTGTAACAAGTAGGATAAGAAAAGTATAGACTATTGCAGTATATACCTGTTGCATGAAATCCAATTGATTTTAGATGAATCAGTATGTCACGGTTTGTAAAAAATTATCAAAATATACCAAATGGTCATTAGGATTTTCAACGATTACTAAAAGATCTGTAATAACTTGCAGTAAACCCGGAGTTCCATTTTTATCTTTGCCAGTATAAATAGAAAATTTGTAGCAATATCCATCTGAACTACATAGCGCCCATAATTTATATCCAAATCGAATTGGTTTTGCTTGTATAAATTGCTTCATACGATTGTGCCCATAGTATTTCACAATCATTTCATCAATTGATAAATGAGTAGAAAATGTACCCCATTCTTGAAATGCTTGGTGTATTTTATTTATTAGTGGACGAATTTTTTAGCACCTACAATGAAACACATAATGTTGGAATTCTGACATTGTTATTATACGTAATTTTATTTACCTATCAGTCAAATCAATTTCGTCGTTATTACAACAGTGTAAAACTGATTTCAATTTCAAGTATCTATTGCATCCGCTACAAATTGTATTCTGGTGTCTTCATCTGTACTCCAATATAGCTTTTCAGAAGGTAAAATATGGTAATCAGAAAACATTAAAAATCCAATAAACGTTTTTAATTCCTGGTCAGTGAAATCAGTGATTTTTTACACATTTAGCATATTTTTCCGTTTTTTCTTGCAATATGGACATCGTCGGAGAAAAATTTTTCAAACAATTGTACAGGAGATAAATCATGTATTTCAGCAATAATTTTAATTTCTCATTTTCAGACTGACTCTCCTATTGTGTTTGTATAGGATGTAATATTAGTTAATTTCTTTTTACCCGTACTTGTTGAAGAGCTTTTACCGGGTTTCTTACGAGTACATTGCGTATCAGGATTATCATACACATTAGCTCCTTCTAATTAAATTTCTATATTTCCATGAATATCAATGATTACATTTTCACCTGTTATGTCTTCGTCGCCTTCATCACAATCACTTAAAACGTCCGGATTCGCTGGTAAAACAGCTACATCTACACTATCCGCATTTTCCAAATGTTTATAAAATTCCTCATCTTCGAATAACGCTTCAATATCTTTAACACTTAAAAACCGCTTACTTGCCATGTTTTACACCACAATAAATGCACTAAATGAATAAGGGAGCATCACCTCTAATTTAGGAGGACACCAGATTTAATAAACAGAATCACACAATTGGCAAAAGAGAAAAACGAAGGAAATGTCAAGCGACCGACTGTACATCTAAACGCGCACATTTTGCAGCAAACGCAATATGATCCTTTGCATTTCGACATGCTTCAACAGCTTTCATAAGCCATAATGATTGTCTTTTATTTTTTGTATACTTTTTATCATTAATAAATTGAAATGTTGTACTTTGTTTACATTTCATACATAGATCCACCCAGCGTCCACAAACAAAGACAGCAGTTTATGCAAATGTGCATTGATGGAAACCAAAAATGATATTTTTTTATGCTATACTAGCTCTAAAAATCACCTAATTTAAAAACATAACAAATCTATAAAAAATAATAATAATAATTTGGGTGCTAATGTGTTAAAATACAACAGCTATTAATTCTTTTTTAATTAATTCACGTACAATTGAACTTTTTGAGTATCTTTTTATTAGAGATATTAATATAAAAATCAGAATACTATGGTGCAAATTTAGTATAAGCTATTCTCCCAAACACACCTTGACTACATAGAGAATAGAGTAGCACAAGCACAAAAAAATACAGCGGATTCATAATATGTGGAAACGCTCCATTATTTAAGAGTTAACTATTTTGGAGCTCAGGCACGGCAGTTCGATTTTTTATTTGTTTTCTACATTGTTTTTCAAAAACTTAATTTTTATCCCCACTATACTGCAAGATATGACGTCATCGATATTTTCTTTAAGTTGCAACTACAAAATATTTTTGCAAATTATTATTCGCCATTTAATTCTGTGTACAATAACCTATGAATTTTAAAATTCGTTCGTGTTGTGGAGAATTGATTTTTTGTTTAGAAGATTTAAACATTCTAAACGTTATTTCATCAATTTAAATACTATTTTAAATACAAAATTAATAAAAAATTTTGCAAAAAAAAAACAAAAATTTTCCGAACATGCGACAAAAGGGTTACATATTGTAATTGGAATAGTAAATGATAATAATATTGTTTATTAACCATTATGTACAAAGTGCAAAGCAATGATTAACTTTATTTATTTAAAATTAACTTTTAAAATACATACAGTAAACTAACTCAAGTGGGACTTGAATGTACGACCTCTACTTTGCTAGGGTAGGCCTTTTCTAACCGAGCTATAGAGGACTCACACTCACACTCGATTTCGACTTAAATTGTATGCACAGGGTGAGTCAAGCTCAACGGGACGGAATCTCCTAGGTGAACGGTAAGAAATAATAAACAGTCCTTGAACAGGCACATGTAGATTAGTAACGGCTACAATTTAGACTTAATCTCACATATACAGGGTGTTTCAAATTCGAGTAACATCAAAGTTATGTTTTTTTACATGGAACGCCCAGTATTTTATTAAATTTTTCAATTACTTTTTAAAAAATAATGTTAGTTTATTAAAGCTTATTATAGCTAAGTTTGATAGTTTTCGATTTATTTGACATTTTGTGAAAATACAGTCTGCTTGCAAATAATTAATTGCAGCTTATCAAGTCAATTTCAAGCTGTAATTTTTTTGCCTATTTATTCTATACTTTTCAGGTTTTCTATCAGTATAATTACAATAATAAATTGTTATACAGGATGTTCCTGACAATTGGTTTAATTTTCATCGTCTTTTTTGTGCAATTTCTTTGTTATTTTTAATGGAACACCCTGTAATTTATTACATTTTTGAGTTTACCATACAAAAATATAGTTTATTTGCTAAGGATTTTCCTGGGAAATGTTCATTTAAATATTGTCTTACAGTACGCGAAAAATGTGCTGGAGCGCCGTCTAGTTGCAACCACGTTTCTCTTCTGACATTGAATGGAATGGCTTGTAAAAGAATCCAAAAATCTAATGAAATTTCTTCCGTTTAAATAACCATAAAAAAATGTGGCCCTATTACGTAGTCTCCTATTATCCCCCCATAAACAGTCAGAGACCATCGATTTTGATGATTTGTTGTTCTGTACTGGTGGTTATTTTCAGTACTGTAATAGTGAAAATTATGCCGGTTAACTAGTCCATTGTTATTGAAAGCAGCTTCATCGGTAAATAGGATTTTGTTTAAAAAGTGTTCTTCTTTACCTTCTTTTTCAAGAAATCGTAAACAAAATTCAAGCCTGTTTTCAAAATCGTGTTCGTATAAATTTTGGTGCATTTCAATGTGATATGGATGATAACGATGTTTTTTAAGAATTCTTTTAACACTTGATTGACTTACATCTACTTCTTTAGATACACATCTTATACTAATCACGAAATCTTGCCAATAATCTTTCAAATACTTCCTTGTGAGGATGATTTTCTAAAGGAATACTTTCTGCTGCCAGTAAACAATTTTCCAAACATTCTGCAAGAATTAAAATCATATTGACATGATCTTCTAACGAATACTTCTTCATTTTATAGTCAATGACAAAAAACTAGATATGAAATTAGCAATGCTTTATTAACATTAAGCACATGTGATAGATACTAAATTAAAGTTACAGTGCATTCGTGAAAATGGACATCATATTAAACATTTATTATAAATTTTGTATTAGAATAATAAAATGCACTAATTTTAGTAATCTAATGCAAATTACTCGGAAAGTATTAAAAAGAGGCATACAAAACCCTTTATAAATAAACTGTATTTTTGTACGGTAAATTCAAAAATGTAATAAAATACAGGGTGTTCCATTTAAAATAACAAAGAAATTGCACAAAAAAGGTGAGGAAAATTAAACCAATTATCAGAAACACCCTGTATAACAATTTATTATTGAAATTATACCGATAGAAAACCTGAATAGTGTAGAATAAATAAGCAAAAACATTACAACTTGAAATTGACTTGATAAGCTGCAATTAATTATTTTCAAGAAGACCGTATTTTCACAAAATGTCAAATAAATTGAAAACTATCAAACTTAGCTATAAGGTACCTTTAATAAACTAACATTATTTTTTAAAACGTAATTGAAAAATTTAATAAAATACTGGGCGTTCCATTTAAAAAAACTTAACTTTGATGTTACTCGAATTTGAAACACCCTGTATATGTGAGATTAAGTTTAAATTGTAGCCGTTACTAATCTACATGTGCCTGTTAAAGGACTGTTTATTATTTCTTACCGTTTGCCTAGGAGATTCCATCCCGTTGAGCTTGATTCACCCTGTACTTCCCTAATTACGATGTATTATAATTTTTATACACAATGAAGGATCATAGTCTACTATTGTGTGTATGTCATTGAGCCCGCAATTCGCTAAAGTTCCGACGATGACGTTGGTAGGTCAATTTTCCCATGGAAAGTATTGAGAAACGGACAGAATTCCTTGTTGTTAATCAAATTTTAACAACTAAAACCCAAAACTCTGGTCTCAAATGATCAGAAATTATATTTTTTAATAGTAATAGTCCAAACAAAAAAATCTTAGTAATATCTCATTTAGAAGTGTTGTAATTTAAAAAACATATCGATGATCTTGTAAGGTAGTAGGGATAAAAATTAATAACAATCCAAACAAAAAAATCTTAGTAATAATATCTCGTTTAGAAGTGTTGTAATTTAAAAAAACATATCGATGATCTTGTAAGGTAGTAGGGATAAAAATTAATTTTTTGAAAGACTGAAATAAAAAAACCAACCTGTCCGAGCTTTAGCCCCAAAAATGATTAACTCATAAGATAATGAAGTGTTTCTACACTTTACGAACACTTTTTCCTTATGCATACTCCGTAGATAAGAATATAAAAATATACATTTACATATTAGTAAATTACAAGCAATTGTCAGTTTGACACTTACCTGCACTTGAATTAATAGCAATTGCTTGTTTTTGAGCCGATAAAAGCCCTTGGACGGCGGTGGAAAAAGCTCCAGGTTCTTGCAACATTAAATTACAATCAAGATGGAAAGCTGTAGGTAAATGTCCAGCATTATATTGTTCAATAGGTCGACAGTCCACCAAAAAAAAGCGAACACCATCAATATTAGTACCTCTCACTAAATTCGTATTATCAATCTAAAAATATTACGATATTATGAATATTAAGTTAAAGAAACCATTTACCAGTTCATTTACAGAAACAGGCAAGCATAGCGCCTGAGAAACAATTGTAGAATCAGTTTCCTGATCACTATAAATTGCTTGTATCAAATCTCTACGAAAAGATGTTGGTGTTTTCATGGCATAATATTGAGCTAAGGAACAAAAATCACCAACATCATCAGCCTCTAAAGCACATGGCATATTTATAAGATTTGTTGTAATTATCTCACGACTTTCATTTTTCATCAGCATTATTTGGTCACGAGCATTCACTACCATTATTAATGATAAAAAAAATATAAAAAAAGGATCCGATTGTTGGAAATAGTAATCCCACATATTAATCACAACAGGGAGACCACAAGTAGCCGCAAATAAAGACTGAAACCATACCGAACAGTACATATCCGGTGTTATACGCTTCGTGTCCAAAAATGAACATAATTCAGGATCATGGTATAGTAATAATAATCTTAAAATGTGAAATGCATTTCCCGTTTTCTTACTACAGCTTTGAGGTATGTAAGTGTCACGAATAGCTTCAAATAAATTATAAGTAGTAGACCGTGGTACTTTCAGAGCTAACAAAGGCAATAAAATATCAATCCAACCATTATTTTCATCGTAATGTAAATTTCTGCTTTTACAGTAAAATGTTAAAATTGACTCTAGGTCGGATACAACAGAAAGTTTGTCTTCTTCATCATTGCCCAGTTTCGAGACAAAATTCGAACAGTCTTCTCGTAAAATGGCTTGATTAGGAAGATCGAATATTTCGTTGAAGTGATGTAATTGATTACCCTTATCTCTTACATCTAAACATATCTATAAATATACATTGAAATTTATCATGATAATACGAAAGTTATCTATTACCTGCCATACTTCTGAACGTAAATTTTCGGGTAATGGTTTACCTTTACAAATACAATAGACATCAGTTGCTGAACATTCCTCTAATAGTGCACTTTCTAATTCACTTATCCTGTACATATTGAATTAAAGAAGTATTTGCACGTTTGTTATACTGTTATCTTACCAATTTTCGTCATCTAGATTAGCCATTATTACATATTTGATTTAAAAATTTGCATTTAATGATAAGGTTTTGACGTGGACAATTATCAAAAATAGGTTAAATAAATGTGTCAAAGAGAATGCGCAGTTAAGTGTCAAAACCAGCTGTTTTTAAAGTGGTTAATAACCCGGCGTTATTGTTTATTGTACCGTTATTTTTTATTGTATCTTGGTTTTTTTGGAATAATTTTTACCACAGTATAATAAGTCTATTATAGGTACTTATTTACCAGTCATTTGGGCCTGGTAAATCATATTTCTCGTATGAAAATGTAAACTTTCACTATTATTACTATTATTATATATTTAAAATACATATCTTTTTGGGTTTTTTCTGATGCAGTTTTTTTTGTATTTAAGTTATACAAATCTATACGTTTCCATAACACTTACAGTTATCTTCGTCAATAGTAATTTCAAAATTGTTGAAAATATTACCATAACAAAATTGAATTGACTTGTGAAAAAAATAAACTCTCACCATTATAATGAATGTTAATACTACAATTAACATTTTCTTGTAGAAAATAAAAACTACTTGAAATTCGCATTTTTCATGTGAAAAATTATTTTTGTATACAGTGTGCCGAAATGCAGATAGAACTTTTCAAAATAAGTTCGTATAATCAAAGGTTGGGAAATGTACAATTTCTAGGATACAAAATGTCAAAGCTTTACAAAAAACGAATAATGTTTTAATAATACATCTAATAATAATTAATTCAACAATAGATGAATTGGTTAAAATTAAACCAACGTGAACTAATTACTGGTAACAAGTGTTCAAAGAGCATTCTTCTCACTTCCACAAATTTTTCGCACCCGAACACAACTGAATAAGCGGTAGCATTAATAAAATTCTGTTTAGCTCTCAATTATTCGCAAACTTCCAGATTGTTTTGGTTAGTCCTTATCTGGAATTTACTGGTGCAGAGTAAACTTTTAAGTAGCACCAAACAAAAAAATCAACTGCCGTAAAATCCGGAGAACAGAGTCCTAACCGACTGATCTATGTTTCAGGAAAATTCTTTAGTCACCTACATTTTTCAATTGCTTAAGGGGCCGTCTATTTGATCCCAGCAATTATTTCTTCAGTTTACCAAACGTCCGCAGAATACTCAAGATTTATAATTAATTTACCAAATATCTGAGAAACCGAGAATTACATCAAAAATAGTGGACATAAAAGTTAACAAACTGAAAGTTGCTATCAAATGAAGATAGACTCCCTCTCCGCTCTCAATTATAACGTTTTAATTAATATTTTTATCAAGATTTTTACCAAAAACAGCAGCATAATGTATTTGTACCAATTTGAGGTCATTAATTAAAAAAAACTATTTTTTTTAATCTTTGATATGCCATAGCTCAGAAGCTAGACATTTCCCGGCCTATGTTTATACAAACATTTTTTCTTATTTTGCAAAGTTCTGTTAAAATTTGGTCCCTACAATTCGGAGCATCCTGTCTGTAAATCTGGCAACGTGAAAGCTTTGTATATCTTACCATTGATTATATAGATAGGGTGTCAACGGGACCATGTATCAGGCCCTCATTTTTTTGTTTAATTATATTTTATTGAAATTTGAAGCATGTATGTAAGAAAATCTTGCGGAATTTTTGACTAAATCAAAGTTTTAATATCACTTCCGGTTCGACCGGAAGTGTCCTTAATTTTCTTATTTCAGGTACATTTTTTCCATATTATGATTTGTCTTGACGTTCTGAGTACAACGATGTATGATAAGTACATATTTGATTTCAAAATGGCGGTATATGGGCCATTTTAGCATTTTCGAAAAGTTGGCCATGAAAAATCAAAAGATTTACAAAAAAAAAAATATTTTAATCATGAAAACGTTAGAATGAATTGTCATTGACTTGAAAATGAACATTTTTCCTCTGAAAAATCGTCATATCATTTAGCATTACACCTATTACAACATTTTATTTATATCTACGTCGAATTTCAAAAAGTCGTTAATGACAATAAATGGATTTACAGTAAATTAAAAAAAATTTTCAAATACAAAATTGTTTTAAACTAAATCATTCAACTGGTGTGGGGTTATTTGATTAATAGCTACTCTCACACGATTTTGCAATCCCTCTCGAGTACTTGATCGTGCTGCATAAACACGTTCTTTCAAAAATGCCCAAATATGAAAATGTAGAGGTGTCAAGTCAGGCGATCTAGGCGGCCACCTTAATGGTCCATTTGTGCCAATCCAACGATTTTGGAATGTCTCATTTAAATAGTTTCTAACTATAATAAAATTATGAGGTGGGGCACCATCTTGTTGGAAATGTGACATTTCCTTCTTCCACGGGCAAGTTATTTACAGATTAAATTATTGTTAATCGATATCTCATTGTTTTAAGTCTTTCATTTATTTCCACAGCCTACTTATAATTTTAATATTTGACACTTTGACAGACAATTTAGACAAACGCGGTGAGTTTCTTACAATAAATCCTTACAAGATATTCACAAATGAAAAAATTTTAATTTATTTTTTCATAACATTGAAGAATAAGTAGTAATCTTCGAAATTGTTTAAGAAAAAATATGGGCCCCTATTTAAACATAGGAAACAAGGCTTGTTTTATTAAAAAAAAAACGAAAAATGATTATTGAGATTTAAAATAATTTTAAAAACATAATAAATGGTTGGTATATTCATTTTTTAGTCAATTGCAATGCGTTCTTACGTTTTCATAATTAAACTATTTTTTTTGTAAATTCGTTGATTTTTCATGGCCAACTTTTCGAAAATGCTAAAATGGCCCATGTACCGCCATTTTGAAATCAAATATGGACTTATCATACATCGTGGTACCTACTCAAAATGTCAAGACAAATCATAATATGGAAAAAAATGTGCAGAGTGCTACCTGAAATAGGAAAATCAAGGACACTTCCGGTCGAACTGGAAATGATATTAAAACTTTGATTTAGTCAAAAATTCCACAGGCCTTTCTTACATACATGCTACAAATTTCAATAAAATATTATTAAACATAAAAAAATGAGAGCCTGATACATGGTCTCGTTGACATCCGGTACCATAATTAGTGAGATTACATATTATAAGCAGAGACTTTAAAGGGTCGATTGCACAGGGTGGGTTACTCCAGGATTATTTCAATTCCAGAATTAAAATGTATTATTGGTGTAAATATCTGTCAATTACGTCAATCTGTCAAAAAGTAGCCAATCGCATTTCTTAATCTTAAGGATTAAAATAATCCTGACTTAACCCAAGTTTGTGTAACCGGCGGTAAAAGATGTATATTTTAAAGTCTATGATTATAAGTAACTCAACGATAGGGTACTTCTGAACCAGAGTGTCAAGATGGTGCGCGCATTCAAAATTAATAGGCAAATGTGTAAACGATTTCGCACTTCTCAGTATAGAAAATGTTGTAGTTCAGGTACAGTTACATATTATAAGCAGAGACTTTAAAGGGTTGATTGCACAAGGGTGGATTACTCCAGGATTATTTCAATTCCAGAATCAAAATGTATTATTACTGTGAATATCTGTCAATTACGTCAATCTGTCAAAAAGTAAGCAGTAAGTAGGCAAACGCGTAAACGATTTCGCACTTCTTAGTATAAAAAATGTAGTTCAGGTACAGTTACTGACATAAGTAATGATCGTCGAATAGGTAAACACTGTAGTATAAGCAACCAACATACTGTTCACCTAGTAATTTCGTTCACCCTCGATACCTGCAACAAGGGAATGCCGTACATACGTATCATATCCATGCATATGCTATAAATTAAGCGATTTGTTCCTAAACTGATATTATTACCTGGATCTGATGAAGACAATAGTACAAACAAACGCAAATTTGAATAAAAAGTACAATTTTTGAACCAAAGGGCGTAAATTTTAGTTTTTACATAAATACCTGTAAAAACTAAATTTTAATCTAAACCAAATATTCAAAATAATTCATTAATAAAAAGGAACCAAAGTTGTTTTACATTTTTACTTTTGAACAAAAGATTATTAGAATGTGTAACTTTTCATTAGTAAAACAAAGAAAATCAATAACCAATACTCTACTCCATTCTTATTTCTTGATAAGACAACTCAAGATAAGGACATAATGGTACTGTTGTATAATAAAACTTCAAACAAAGAAAAGTTATTACAACTTATCTGCAGCATTTCCTGTCTTTTGTGAGTGGAAATCATGTTTTATTCACAATTAGTTTGTAACGTACCGCTTTTTTAACACTTTAAAGGTTGAAAAGTGAATGATTCTACGGATTTACTTTAACGGTCAGTAATAATAAAAAGAGAGACGGTAATGAGATGAAGCGGACAGTAATGGACCACTTTCCAACCTGTGGGAGAGCTACTGTTGATTTAAACTATCAACGTCAACTTGCCAACTTTAATAAAGGGTCAAGAGTATGCAACCATTTTTTCACACGTGCGTTGATGGTGACTGAACGCAAGAAATAGGTGGAAACAAACAACACGTTTTCTTTAATAAGCATATTTAATAAGTGAATTATTGATAACAAGTATCGACAAAACCAACAGAAAAATAGTTAATATTTTACCGACATAAGTGATAATATTATATCGTTGGTGTCATTAGTATGACAGCTCATGTGGCATTTCAATAATGCCAAATGTTTATTTGACACTGACGACCAAAATTTTTTGATTTGAACTGTATAATGTTGCTTGTTCTTTAATTGTGAATGAAATCGTTTATAAACCTCGGCAAAAGTACCATTCCCCTATACTTCTCTCGACAGGAATGGAACACGTTCCACCTCGGTATGTAATATACTACTATGTAATGATTTATAATAAGGTAAAATATTAAAGATTCATATTTTGCACATTATTAAATGATTGCAATGTAGTCGCATTGTAATTTGTTTTTGATCTTGATATTGCTATGTTAATAATCATGTCAGTGTGCAATCATGCGTTCATCATGACATTTCCGTGCTTATAAGACCACATTACGCCCCATTTCAAACAACATTACCTTCAAAATATAAATAACAATTTCTTACAAAACAGTATGCATACATAAGTTGACGTAAAAGTCCGCATTCCATCTCACATTTAGAATTTACCGCCCACGTGTCAAGGTCATATCAAAAGTCAACATTTTCATATTGTAATTTTATGGCTTTTTCAACATTTAATTTCCCCAATACATAAAGCTTTGTTTGCATTTCGGGCACAAATAGGGATTCTGGTGCTTGGTATATTGTTGACCTCTGCATTTCAAGAGTACATGTAGATTGTTCTGGAAATTGTACTGGTAATTTTAAGGTTTCTCTTGTTTTTATACCCACAAGTACGAATATGAACCAGAAGAGAGCAGGAAGGGGTCGAAAGTAGTCTCCTTTACAAAAGAAACAAACGGGAAGGCTTCTTATTGTGAATAAAATTCAAGAGGAAAACCTGCGGAAGTATTTCCAGGAGAAGCAATTCTCAACGTCGACTATTATGAGGAATGATTTAAAGCTGCAGTGCCATACGAGAACCTCCATACGAAAACTGAATTCTATCGGCATTCAAAGCCTCATTCCCGCTAAGAAGCCTAATAAATGCTCGACGTGGTCTATAATTCTACCATGCGAACGCTGAACGAGATTGGGATTTGTCACCTTTAGCAACGAGAGAACATTTTCGTCGACAAATGATTTTGGAAAGACTCCGTAGAGAACCAATAGCAGTGCGTGTAACATTAAAAACATCCAGCCAACACATCGTAGCGGGCGTGTAAGCAGAAGGCAATGGGGCTGAATGGGCCAAGCAGCTTTGTGTAAGCCCTTACTATAAACGCGCGATTTCCTTCTCTAGATTATGTGCAAATACTGGAAGACGTCATGTTACCATCCGTTAGGCTCATGTATCCAAAAGAAGAAATGGTTTTCGTCCAGGATAACTAACCCATCCATCGAAGACGAATAGTTTAAGAAAAAATTCCAAAGCTGCCCGCGTCTATAAAAATATCAATGATACATTGTGAATCCTATTTAATTAAATTTTAAGGCTTATTTGGCTTCGAATTAAGAAGCTTTAGAAAAAAAATGATGTAAAGTTAAATAATCTTTAAAAAATGTCTGTGTCTCGATTACCGAGACCCCATCGTGGCAAGCAAAACTTTAAATTCTAAATGTCCGATAATCAAATTTGCCTTTGAGATAGAGGCAAATGATAGTCTCCCGTTCCTTGATACTTGACACTGAAATGCGGTTATGAATATAGTTAGGAAACAAACACATAGGATGAGGGTTAAGAACGTAACTACATTAGGTAGCGCTAGAGAACAAATAGAAAGAAAGTGTGTAAAGTTACTAAACTATCCTACTCATACAAAAGGTCTATCTTAATTCTTTTACAAAATTAATTTGAAAACAGTTACTACTTTAGATAATAGTTTGTAAACTCTTTTAGGCAATCCAAAAGATAAAGTGGATAAGCAGGATAGGTCGGGAATTTAATTAAATATAAAAATTGTGACCAAATAAATGTGGGGCAAACTAAACGACCTATCAAAATTCGCTTTAAAGAACATTTAGCTCATATAAAATACAAACATTGGGACAAGTCTGCCGTAGCCCTACATATGTTTGATAAAAATCATGTAGTAGATAAGGTATGCTTAATCAAACATGTTAGTAATAATCACGAACTTGATTGTGATGAAAGTTTAGATAACTTCAAAAACAAACAAATTCTAATGAATAATGACGATCACGGACCTTCACGCTACTCAGAACTTATTAAACTTTCATAACTTTCACTTTCACCAGGTAAGCAACGAAGCAAATATATATATATATATATATATATATATATATATATATATATATATATATATATATATATATTAGAAATTTCCTTTAGTTCGCCCTAGTCGACCGCTGATGATGATAGCGTAGCTATTGAAACGCGTTCGATATTTTTTAATTTTGTGTGGTACGTGAGTGTATTTTGTTTGTTAATATTTAACAATTTAAAAATGAGCTTTAACTTATATTCATTAATTTGTACACATTTAACCCTACAGTGCGCTATGGTGCATATATGCATCATCCACATGTTTCCTAAAAATATCTCTATAACAATTTTATAAAGAGTAAATGCGAGTCTCAAACAAATGAGCAATCCTACTTCTATCCTTTTCCCACCGTAAATGCATTGACATTTATTTTCTAACCTTCAAAATGTATTTGTTTGTGAGTGATTTGCTACAGTTTAGAAGTGTGACTTGTTGACTATTTCTTTATTTTTATTTTATTGACTATTTTGAATTCGAGGTATGTATTTTTTTTTGTAATATTGCTATGATTATAAAGAACCATTTTACAATATAAAACAATTATAAATATGAAAAATAGCGATTTTATGTCAACTTCAATGGTTGATTCATAGATGAATCAACGTGCATTTGTTGAATAATCACATACTCGACTGAATACTCACAGGCGGGTACGTGTAAACATTGTTTTATCTTTTCAGATGCGTTTTATTTCTAAAAGGTGAAATGAAGTAATACATTTGAAGTATTTGGATCCAGATGAATTATATGATATTATTGAAAATATTTCCACTGGGAGTGATGATGAATTGAACAGTCCAAGTGATGACGAAGAGTTCGTTACAGAAGATGCAAAAGAACTCTTGTTGAAATATCTACTCGACAATAATATCAATACTATTGGATTAGAAGTTGGACCAACTTCAAACCAGTATCTTCAACCATCAACATCGGATATTCCAGATCAGCTATCAACATCTGATATTCCAAATCAGCCATCTACGTCTGGAAGTGTCTCTAACTCTATTACAGGGTCCAAGTTAGTAAAACCCTCAAAGGCAAATGTATTATGGAAGACAAAGGAATTTCAAAATGTACCCTGTAATTTTACTGGAAACATTATGTTATCAAATAAAATTTTGGAATTACAAACACCATTCCAATTTTTTAAATATTTTTTTTATAATGATCTCATAGAAAAAAATGAAGGAAGAAGCTATTAGGTATAGTGTTTTTAAAGGTTCTTCAAAGCCAATGGAGATTTCAACATATGACATTATGAGGTATCTTGGAATTTGCATATTTTCTTCTGTTGTATCAATCTCTAATGTTAGAACCGACAAGTTGGAATAGAGATGATTCGAAATGCTAGGAGTCAAAAATTATTTGAAAAAATTAGGAGCTATTTGCATTTTAATGATAATAACAACGTTGACGATACTGATAAACTATACAAATTGAGGCCTGTTATAGACAAGCTGTCTCCTAAATTTCTATCTGTTCCAATGGAAGAAAGTTTGTCAATTGATGAAAAAATCTGCGCCACAAAAGCTAGACATCATCTCAAACAATATTTGCCTCTGAAACCTGACAAAAGGGGTTACAAACGGGTTTTTGTTACAAATTTGAAATATGAAGAAAATGATCCAAAGAAACGTCTTGAAAGTGAGCCTGATTTAGGTGCAAGCGGCAATGCGGTAGTTCGATTAGCACGTGACATTCCAGAAAATTGTTTCTACAAGCTCTTTTTTGATAATTATTACACTTCACTTCCTGTTATCCATTATTTAACCCAAAAAGGTATTCATTCTCTTGGAACAGCTACGCGTATCAGAACTCCATCTTGTAAAATTCCTTCAGATGCGTAGTGCTCAAAAATGATAAGAGGAGAGCATGGAGAGTTTGTCGCTAACTACGAAGGTACAGATAATGACTATTTTGTATTTGATTAGACTGCATCTCTATAAAATACAACAAAATAAATAAAATCTTATTTAATGACTGGATTACATCATTACAAAATAATGAATCTTAAGTATTTAAATGTTATAATTTCATTATAATTAAATAAAATTTACAGTACATGTTTATGGAATGACAATGTCTTTTACAAATTTTTTTTAACTCCTTAGGTACACATTAGTTATCACACTTTGCTTTACAGCATATGTTCAAAATGACCGCCATTAAATTGTAAACATAAGTTCACACTACGTTGCATATTCGCAAATACATTTTGTAACATTTCGGCACCAAGAAAATACAAAAATGAAAAACGAAGGTATAATATGACAAACTAAAACGACTAAAACCGCACTAAAAATCCAAAGCAGCCAATTGCAAAACACAACAATATTAACAACTAGGGATTTTTGTCATGCCACTACAGTACACTTGAGATTGATCACTTTGTATATCACTATCGTTAAAGAAATAGTTATAAATTATCGTTATAATAGTCGGCAATATGAACAGAATTTGTTGACATTAGAACTATTTCAAAGCCGAAAATAACAAAAGGCAAAAAACATAACCTTACTGAGATAGAGAAAAGGTAAAAACGTGCAATGTATTTTGTATTTGTAAAATATACCTACACATTTTGGTAAGCTTTTAAGTTAATATAATGTGGGATTAAAAAATTTCAGACAAATCATTATGGCTAACCAAACGACCACGAGCTGGGAAAACAATAAGAGACCAATACATACTGTACATTGAGCACCTCAAATCAAACAAGGCCTTTAGGGAGAACAAATTCGACGCTAATCAACCTCACATCATAGAGGAAACCTGGGAAAAATTAGTGCAATTACTAAATGCATCTGGTGGCCCGATAAGAAATGTAAAAGAGTGGAAAAGGTTATTTGTAAATACATCTACAATTGTATATTACATAAACGTATTCTAGGTTTTTACTGACTGGCGGTCCCAAACCAAACCAAAGGCCAGAAAATTGAAAAGTGCTCAAAGGCAAACTGGAAACAAAGATGTCCGGAATATTCCCTAACAGACATCGAACAAATACTTATGGACACGATTGGTTGGGTGTGTATTCGATAGAATGTCAGAAACTCCGGAATTTGGATTTGGTAATATGTTTTAAAATCTTTTCTTACGTTCTATCTAATAAAAAGGTGGCATATTAGTGACTTCTTCGGCATCTTTGTCGATGAAAACATTGACAATGATATGGAAAATAAGGCGAATATTGCTATTACTTCTACAGCAGCTCCATCTAATGTACAGGAAGTCAATTCTGAGCACCCTTTGAAAAGAAAGAGATCAACAGTAATCAGTTGCTTAAAAGAAATCGTCAATAAAGATGAGAAAAAAGAAGACGAAATTGACATTCTTCGAAAGATAAACGATAATCTGGAGAAGTTAACCGACATGCAAAGGAGGAGACTAAAATTGCGACAGATGGAGCTTCAGATCAAGTATGAAGAGGTGACCTTTGTATTGGACAGTGATGACGATGAGAAAATTAGATCGTAGCCAAGTGCAATGTATACAGATTTTGACATAAAATGTAAAAATTAGTGTATTTTTGATTGACTAAAAAAAAATTTGAATTAATTGATTCCTTAACATCCTTCCTCTATTTGACAAGGCTTCCAGATCATCAACGTCATTACCTTCATCATTAACATTGTTGAATTTTAGGTATTCATTCACTGAAACAAACAAATTTATAAATTGTTCCTTAGATAACCATAACTACATGGCATACTTACTTTCGACACCTCTATTTATCATTAAGTTATGTAGTGTCGCACATGCATGCATTATACGAGCTGCAAATTCTGGTTGATAATGTAGAATACGGTGTGTATTCAAGCAACGCCATACTCCCTTTATCAATCCAAATGTACGTTCTGCACAATTACGTATTTGACAATGTCGTGTGTATCGAAACTTGGGTGTATCAGGAGCAGCTCCATGAATTATTGTTAATAAATAAGGCAACAAAGTATAGCCAGCATCTCCAAATAAATATGAGTGTTCGTCTCCCGCGATAAAATTCCCATGCAACAAGTCCTTCACTGAACTCATTGTGAAAACAGCAGCACACTGCCGGGAAATCGAGCATCAATGGCCAATATCTTGCAATTTACATCGTAGATCTTAAAAATTATAACAGGTTACGAAAGTATAAGTAGACTAATTTAAAACATCATTATGAACTTACAAGCTGACAATTGAGACTATAAAAACCTTTTCTGTTCATGAATACGTTAGCAGGGTATCTCAAATTGATACGCTGTGGTGTGGCTATGCCTATATGTGTGCAATAAATGCAACCTACTATTCCTGGTAATTGAAATTGCTCAAAAAAACTGCAAGAATTGAAGTATTACTGACACCCTATTCTTATCGACAACATACACACCCTTGCTTCACGGCCAGATCTATTGCATTTTGTGGGAACCGTATGTAAGTGTTGGCTAAGTAATTTACAATTGTATCAACAATTTCGTGTAAATGTCTGCTCACTGCTGGCTGTGCAGAAGACACCAGTCTATCTGCACCTACCGGCTTTTGATAGCTCCCATGTGCCAAAAAAAAACGTACAATAGGTGGGGCTCTTGTTCGACGAGTATTCACATTATTCAAAAATGGTAAGACATTTGTAATGCTTTCTGGAAAGATAATAAAACTGTAGTTTTTTTGTCATCTTTCATCGGCAATCAACCTATAACAATGGCAAAAAGGTACGACAGGAAGAAGAAACAAACAATAGACGTCCCCTGTCCTGCTATAGTGACGCAATATAATATGCACATGGGGGGAATTGATTTACTAGATAGTATTGTGGGTACATACAAAATTAAAATGAGGTCTCAGAAATGGTACATGAGGTTGTTTTACCATTTACTTGACATTTCAGCAATAAACGCTTGGCTCCTTTATCGAAGGTGCAACCAAGGAAAATCCGCAATGAAACTTACAGATTTCAGGCTAGAATTGGCGACAACTTTATGTAATATTGGCCCACTAAGTGGTCGCCGTCTGATACCAATCAAAGAAAAATTGTATAATGATAGTGGTGTAAATGGTAATTGTATAAATTTTAAATAATATAATAAAAAATATGAGTAAATGAGTGTAAAAGTTCTCCAAATAACAAATCGTTAAACTAACTGGAGATACAAACCATTCACCACAAATAATGCCTTTGAATCACTCGGTAGATTAACGTAGGGTGGTTCATTCTTTTGATTTGGTTAATTACCACAATTTCTACTGTTATTTCCACTGAACATAAATAATAAAAAATTGTAATGTAACACTAATAAAAATGATCTTGGACGCCAAGTTATTTTTAATCATGCTCGGAATAACTAAACCGAGTTTTACACTAAAAATTTTATCAAAATGAAAAATAATAAAAAATATACAACTATGTTTATTAACAGTTAAAATGATAGGGTTATATAAAATATATCTTAAACTAGTTATAGCCTTAAATTACTAATTAAATCATAAATAGCTGTCACTAAATATAATACTTCTTCTTGAGAACCCCTGATATTATAAAAAATAATGCAGAAATGCAAACCAAGGTGACGTAATGCTTGTGTCAATGTTGCGCAATATATTGCAATAACAATGCTTTTATGTTGTCAACCACACCCAAACTGGAATTTTATTTCTTATAAATTTATCTTCATGAAACGGAATAATCAGTGTAATGCATTTTCTTGAAATTCTCAAATAAAAATTGCAATCATAAAATGAAAGCGTACGCAACAGTAAAATTAAATGCGTACTTAAAATGTAATTAAAGTGTAAATCAAAGTAAAAATAAAAGAAAAGAAAGTAAAAGTGCCTGAAAAGAGCAAATGTTTTACTTTTGTATAATGCGTTAAAATATTTTACCGTCAAATCAATGGCACTTTTCACTAAATTTAGGGGAAAACCCAAAAAACGCTTTCTGCATCTCACAGCGTACCACAAGAAGTGAGAAAAGATGGACGCTCAGGAAATCGGAGGATGTCAGATGATGATGATACGTTGCGCAAAAAAAATGATCAGAAGAAAATAATTTATAGAAGTGGAACTATAAACCTTTAAGAAGTATGCACACTTAAGTTACACCAAAATGCAAATTAAGTTGCCTACCTCATAGCTATAATGCAAAAATAATTAAAATTTTTTCTTATATTTACAACTGAATGAACGAAAGACCTAAATTACGGTATATTTCAATACAACTCAAAAAGGGTTGTTACAATTGAGGTAAAAAAAAGGCTAATGTGTCTGTTGTGCCTCCACAAGATGTAGGACTAGATAGCATAGAACATTTTTCTAGGTGGAATAAAACCCAAATAAAGTGCAAGTTTCCCTGATTGCAAGGTTCAGACATTTGTAGTCTGTGAAAAGTGTGATGTAGGATTGTGTTTTAATAAGACTAAAAATTGTTTTAAATTGTTTCATTCAGTATAAATTTTTTTTATTAATGCGCAATGATGCATATATGCATCATACTCAAAATTTGTAAATTTTAATAAAAATATTGGTCGCAGATTTTTTTAAATATTTTTCCCAGTATTGTGGGTATGTTTTTAACCGAAAATAATTTTTTCAGGTTGATTAAAAAAAATTGCGCATTGTAGGGTTAATCTTTCTATTGTACCTAGACTGTAACTGTAGTTAAGGAGAAGTTTTATAAGATCCATCTCCCACAGAATCCCTTACCTATAATGAAAGTAGTAGAATATCAACTGTGGGGCTTCAAAACTCAAATGAATTACTTGGAACTATAAATTTATTTGAATACTGAAGTGTAGTTTTTTCGGTACATTTGAGCTGAAAGAGAGGGCAGTTAGTAAGGTTCGAAATCAATTTTCGAGCATTTGTGAGCAATTGCAATGTAAAATTTTAGTGTTGCATTATAAATTCAAGTGAAAGATAAAGAATTAACTTAATGTTATTCAAGTGGAGCGAGGGGTGGTAGCATCCTGAAATAAAATTTGTTTACAATTTACCAGTCTGAGCGGCGCAAAAGAATAAAAAGTTAATGAGTAATACACCTGAAAACGTTCAACAAAATTAAAGGTGGATGAGTGAATCAGTATAAATGTTTGGAATCGATCTTCAAAATTTGTACGGAGTGCACATTTTATCGTGCAGAGTGGTGCCAATTAAATTCAAACAAAGGGTACAAGAATGCTTCAAGAGTCCCCTCTTGAAAAAACTTGGGTACCCTAGATGGGACAAAAAGCAGCCTGGTGCATAAGAGTACAATCCAGTATCCCAGAAAGCGCAGAGGGGTTGTTTAGTAATATTCGGAATCAATTTTCGGACATGTCAGTGGTCCAATTTTATTACAACTTAATAGCTGAAAAAACAATATGCTTGGGAATACAGAATCAGTGCAATCCAAAAAAACAAAAAAACTTTAAATAAATTAGGGTAGAAGGGTTAGTAATTAGCGTTTGGCATCGATTATCGGACATTTGTTGAGTTCAACACAAAATTTTAGTGGTGCATGATGTACATTTCAAGTGCAAGGGATAGATCCTGAAAAAAAATTAAAGATGGTGGGTTAGTTATTAGTGTTTCAAATCGCTTAGTTATCAGTGTTCAGAATCGATTATAGGACATTTGTTAGAAAGTTTAATTCAAAATTTTAGAGGCGCAATACAAGTGCAAGCAAAAGGTACCGAAAAAATTCAATTTTGTTAAACTGGAAAAGAGGCTAGTATCCAGAAACGCAATTTGTTCATAAATTACCAATCTGAATGGTGAAAATAAAGAGCATGTGGTGCTTACGAGTGCAGAATCGGTGCAATCTAACAATAAAAAAAACTTTAGATAAATTAAAGGTGGAGGATCAGTTATTATTAGTGTTCAAAATTGATTAGTTAGTTATTAATGTTCGTAATCGGTTATAGGACATTTGTTAGGAGGTTTAAGACAAAATTTTAGAGGTGCAATACGAGTGCAAGCAAAAGGTACTAAAACTTCCATTGTTACAGTGGGGAAAGGCTAGTGCCCAGAAACGCTTCCTCATAACTTACCAGCCTAAATAGTGTAAAAGAAAGAGCATGTGCTGCAGAATGACTGCAATCCAACAACCTAAAAAACTTTCAATAAATAAAAGGTGAGGGGGTGAGTTACTAGTGCCTGAAATGGATTAGAATTAGTGTTCTGAATCGACTACAGGAGATTTGTCAGGAAATTTAATTCAAAATGTTAAAGCTAAAGGTACTGAAAAAATTCAATTTTGTTAAAGTGGGACGGAGGCAAGTGCCCAGAAACTCAATTTGCTCATAACTGACTAGCCTGAATGGTGCAAATAAAAAACATGTGGTGCATAATGAGTGAATCCAACAACCAAAAACATATTGAGTAAATTAGTGTTCAAAATTGATTAGTTAGTTAGTGTTCGCAATTGACTATAGAGCATTTCAATGTTGTTAAAGCGGTAGGGGGCTAGTGCCTACAAAAGCAATTTTCTCATAATTTAGCAGCCTGAATAATGCAAACGAACATGTGGGGCATAGGGATGCAGAAATGATTGCAATCCCATAACCTAAGAAACTTTAAAATAAATTAAAGGCAAGGGTTAATTATGAGTGTTTAAAATCGATTAGTTATCAGTGTTCGGAATCGTTTAGTTATTAGTGTTTGTAATCGATAATAAGACATTTGTTAGGAAGTTTAATAGAAAATTTTTGAGGTGCAACACAAGTACAAGCTAAAGGTACTGGAAAACTTATATTTTGTTAAAGTAAGAGAGAGCTAGTGCCCAAAAACGCAATTTGTCCATAACTGATCAGTGCTCATGGTATTAAAGAACATAAAAAACTTTCAATAAAGCAAAAGTGGAGGTGTTAGTTAATGTTCGGAATCAATGATTGTTTTTACATCACGTTTTTTATTATTTATTTGTTCTCATAATTTGATGTTTCTCGTTTTCTGGGTCCTCACCGATATTAAACCAAAGACATAAAAAAATTATTTTATCAAATATATTATAATAATCACTTTGGAATTTAAAAGAAACTACCTATAAACATTACAATAATCAAACATAACAAAACTTATTATGCATCAGACTTCAGAAGTTGTGGTCCAATTCCAAGTTTCGTTGTAACTTTAAGTTGGGAGATTGCAGCATCCCGTAAAGAAAATAAATGCGTCATTTCCGTTTCAGTTCTAGCAAGTGCAATAGCTTTATTAAACAACTCAATTGCAATCACTAAATTTCCTCTAAAAAACAAACAATAACAGCAATTGAGTAGTATTTTTACAGTTTTACCTTTGTACTTCCACGGTACCTAACGTTTCATATGCAAATTCACATTTTTCATCTATTCGAATGGCAGCATTCATAAGTTCAACTGCTTTCTTAATATCGCTTGTCCATTGCAAAGCCAATAAACCTCTATGTACTAAAATTGTTGCATTTTGCGGTTCAATCTCTAAAGCTTTTAAATATGTGTTTTCAGCTTCTTGATATTCTTGACGTTCAGTTAAAACTTGACCGTATAAAACAAATACCTCAGAATAAGTACCAAAATGTGTAGTCGCCTTTACAAAACTAGCTAAACTTGTCATTAACATATCTACGTTTTGTGTCAACATTGCATATCTATAATCTGCATAACACTTCTGAACAACTGCTATAGCGAAATTGGGATTTAAATCAACAGCTTTATTGAAATCTTGCCTTGCTTCTTCTGTTTTATCCATTAACAAATTCACTTGACCTCGATGATGATAAATATCTACAACACTAAAAATGAAAAATCAATAAATGTTATATAAAAGTTACCCGAAACATCAGGGGCTAAATCGACAGCCTTCGAAAAATCCTCCAAGCACTCAGCAGATTTTTCGAGTTGCATATGTAAAGAAGCACGTTTTATTAATGTATTAACCCGAAGTTTAACATCGACATCAGTAGCATCAATAATAGTTTTAAAATCTTCTAGTGCTAATTTGTGAGAACCTGATAATAAATAAAAAGAGGCTCGTAAAGATAACGCTTCAAAAATATATTGTGATTCTGATTCACTGGAATTAATTTCTTCACTACATGCCCCAATAATTTCATCAAACTGTTCGGTGGCAAAAGCTACTTTGGCTTTAAGAAATCCTGAAAGTACTCCATCTCCCACTGGCTCTTCAGTGTTTAGTAGCATTTTATAAACAGGGTCTTCAGAAAATGACATAAAGTATGTTTTAATAAATTGCTTAGATGGAAGAGTTGGTTTTTTATTTTTCATTGCCTCAGCGGCGTGGTGTTTTCCCAGTTCTTTTAAGACACGATCCGCTAGGAGTAAGGCATTTTGATTTTGGAAGTTTTGAAGTAAACAAACGGCAGTTATATCGTCTAGACAATTTTCCCAATCTTTAACAGCTTCATATGCTTTAGCACGGCGATACAATGCTTTTTCATATTTCTCATTATACTCTAATGCCTTTGTACAGTCAGTAATAACTGAACTCCATTTTTTTAATTGTTCGTACGCTGCTGCACGATTTTGGTAATAAGTCGCTAAATCGAGACATTGACCTTCAGGACAAACAGCAATGGCTTTATTGTAAAGGCTGATTGCTTCATCATATTTTCCCTTTTTAAAAAGTATGTTCCCCTCATTTTTAAACCGCTGTGATTTTTGAAAAGGTGTTTCGTCTTCTTTGTTATTACCAATTGTTTCATCCTCAATGGAAACTGAATTAACGTCTTTGAGATTTGGTTTTTTAACTGTAACTGATTTGGACTGTTGTCGAAGATACCAGTAGCCCAACCCAATTGCGCTAGTAGCTCCTAAAGCAAGCGCAATTTGCCATTTCGGAAATGGGGTACCACCACTATTTACTGATGACATTTGATTTACTTTAATCCGATATTTACTTCTACATAAGACCCGTATTTTTTCATCCAAAACCGCAAGTTTTACATTTAGAGGTTATGTCAGAAGGTGATAAAATTTTTTGACAATTTAATAGATTGCGTTCAACAAAAATATTACAGAATTAATCAAGATTTTGACAGTTCTTTACGCTACCCTATATATATATATATATATATATATATATATATATATATATATATATATATATATATATATATATATATATATATATACAGGGTGGTCGTAAAGTAAGGAATAAATTCAATATCTCGTAAAGCACAATTTTTCTCAAAAATCGCTCGGGCCCGTCGATTTTATATTTTTTCGGGGCATATTTTGCGAAAAAAAATCTTATACAGGGTGTCTCAAAAAAGATTTGGTAAAAAAAATTTTTATTGCATTTTTGGATTACCCTTACAATTCTAAACATTTGTCATGTAGCATGTGCTATACCTAAGTCCAAGCGTTTTGGAGTTATTCGCAATCAAAATTTAAAAATTGAAAAAAGATCATGAAGAAAACGAAAAATAAAATAATTTTTATAACGTTTTATTATATCGAAAACAAAGATTCGTAAACTTAAAAATAATTTTATTTCAGCAAATGTTCGAAATGTCCTCCGTTAGTCAACTGACAATAGCCTAATCGATCTACAAATTCATGCTGCACATTTCGAACCGTTTCGGGTGGATTGGAAGGAGCGGTGTTATTGAGTGGCCACCAAGATCACCCGATCTAACACCACTTTTTATGGGGATACCTTAAAGGCAAGGTATTTAAAAGCCAACCAGCAAATCTAGATGATTTAAAACAACGCATCCGTCAAGAAATACGTCGAATAACGCCCGGAATGGTTCGAAATGTGCAGCATGAGTTTGTAGATCGATTAGGCTATTGTCAGTTGACTAACGGATGACATTTCGAACATTTGCTGAAATAAAATTATTTTTAAGTTTACGAATCTTTGTTTTCGATATAATAAAACGTTATAAAATTATTTTATTTTTCGGTTTTCTTCATGATCTTTTTCAATTTTAAATTTTAAATGCGAATAACTCCAAAACGCTTGGACTTAGGTATAGCACATGCTACATGACAAATGTTTAGAATTGTAAGGGTAATCCAAAAATGCAATAAAAAAACTGGGTTGCAATTTGAAAAAAAAAATTTTTTTAGCAAATCTTTTTGAGACACCCTGTATAAAATTTTTTTTCGCAAAATATGCCCCGAAAAAATATAAAATCGACGGGTCCGAGCGATTTTTGAAAAAAATTGTGCTTTACGAGATATTGAATTTATTCCTTACTTTACGACCACCCGTATATACAGCTATAATGTACTACTGTATGTTTTTAATTTAAAGTTAATTGCGGTCATGTGAGGGTATTTTAAAGAAGGCTGATTCATGCTTTGTAGCGGATAATTTTTGAACTGAGCTTATATTATCATTTTATGATGTGTGGTCAACGCCGGTATTTTTTCCGGTGGAGAGAAACTCATGCGACGGTGTATGGCCATTTTAAAAACATGTGCTGGGTTTTTAGTAAATATTTAAAAAAGACTGTTAGAATGTACTACTAATAAAATACTTATCTTTTTTGGGATTTTTTTAATGGTGTACTTTAAATTATACAATCTAAACGTTTCGATAACACTTACAGTTATCTTCGTCAGTAGTAATGTTTGTTAAAAATTGTTAATTAATTAATTACTTTAAATATTTAAGTGTGAGATTGGATTTCTTTTGCACTCTGCGTCCCATTAATTCAGCGTACTTTATAACTTTTAAATTATAATATACAGTAGTACATTCGATGAAAATGTAAACTTTCACCATTAACACTCATAATAAAATACTTATCTTTTTTGGGATTTTTTTTTTTTTAATGGTGTATTTAATATAATCTAAACGTTTCGATAACATTAGTTATCTTCGTCAGTAGTAATTGTTTGTTAAATAATTGTTAATTAATTAATTAATTAATTTTTAATTGTTAATTAATTAATTAATTAATTAACAATTTTTAACAAACATTACTACTGACGAAGATAACTGTAAGTGTTATCGAAACGTTTAGATTGTATAATTTAAAGTATTTAAAGTAATTAATTAATTAACAATTTTTAACAAACATTACTACTGACGAAGATAACTGTAAGTGTTATCGAAACGTTTAGATTGTATAATTTAAAGTACACCATTAAAAAAATCCCAAAAAAGATAAGTATTTTATTAGTAGTACATTCTAACAGTCTTTTTAAATATTTACTAAAACCCAGCACATGTTTTTAAAATGGCCATACACCGTCGCATGAGTTTCTCTCCACCGGAAAAATACCGGGTTGACACACATCATAAAATGATAATTCAAGCTCAGTTCAGAAATTATCCGCTACAAAGCATGAATCAGCCTTCTTTAAAATAACCTTACATGACCACAATTAACTTTAAATTAAAAACATATAATAGTACATTCTAGCTGTCTTTAATACAAAAAAATGGCAAAGCAGACAGCGAGTTTTTCACATTCTAAAATGGATAATAATGGAAAACACGTATCGACTATAACTTGGTAGAGATGACGTCAGAGTTTCAATGATTTAAATAGTGGGTCCAGGCACGGTAAAATTCAAATACTCTCAAACTGTAGAAGTCTTCCTTACTACCATTCAGCCTATTGAGACTGATAGCTTGGTTTGATTTCCACCATTTCCTTGGGGTGTCCAAGTCTTTTTTTTAAACCTCACAAGCTGTTGAGACTGACAGTTTGCCCCAAGTGCCATCATCATCACTGTCTTCTCAGAGATGACCAGACGCAATCTCTGTATTTATTAATACAGGGTTATTACAAATGATGTTCCAGATTTCAATTATAAATATTACTGGATTAATCTGTTTTAAGACCATTTCACTTGGTAACACTGGAAAGAAAAACTCATAAAGTTTCGTTTACATTGGTTTAGGTACGTATGTGCTGTTTGTTAAAGTCAATTGTTGTCAATTGTGTAATGGCTGAGTTTGAAGACAGGAAAGCATTTCCTAGCAATCACTATTCGAAAGTGGTAAAGCAGGTAAGGTAAAGTTTTACGCGTACTCGACAGAAATCTACTGTTAAATGCAGCAGAGAGCTTGGTATACCACAGCCAACAGTGTAAATATCAAGCCTTGCAAAATTCAGCTTGTTCAAGCATTAAAACCAAACAACAAAAGTTCTAAGACTTTCATTTCGTGAGAACATGCAGGCCTTGATGGAAAATGGAAACTTTGTAAAATGGTTAGTCTTTAGTGGTGAAGCCACATTCCACTTGTGTGGTAAAGTGAACAGACATAATGTCAGAATATGGGGCTCGGAGAACCCACACACCTACATCGAGCACATGCGCGATTCTTTGAAAGTTAATGTGTTTTGTGCTATCACGTATAACAAAGTGTACGGGCCTTTTTTCTTTGTTGGACAAACAATAAATGGAATCATTTTCTTGTACATGATGACGGAATGGCTTCTACCGCAATTAGAACAAGAATACCCAAATTTCATTCTGCAATTAGACAGCGCACGTCCACATTACTACTTCGATGTTAGGACTGAACTTCGAAATCGGTGGCCTGACAGATGGATCGGTCGTGCTGGTCCAAATGATGGTGCACTCTTGAACTGGCCTCCAAGATCTTCGGGCATCACCTCTGTGATTTTTTCTTGTAGGGATACATCAAAGATAGATACCGTTACCAGAAAGCATATATGAGACAACAACGGATTACCAGAGCCAATGAAACAATGAAACAAAACACTCTTAACAAAGTATGGCAAGAAAATAAAATAATTTTTATAACGTTTTATTATATCGAAAACAAAGATTCGTAAACTTAAAATAATTTTATTTCAGCAAATGTTCGAAATGTCCTCCGTTAGTCAACTGACAATAGCCTAATCGATCTACAAATTCATGCTGCACATTTCGAACCGTTTCGGGTGGATTGGAAGGAGCGGTGTTATTGAGTGGCCACCAAGATCACCCGATCTAACACCACTTTTTATGGGGATACCTTAAAGGCAAGGTATTTAAAAGCCAACCAGCAAATCTAGATGATTTAAAACAACGCATCCGTCAAGAAATACGTCGAATAACGCCCGGAATGGTTCGAAATGTGCAGCATGAGTTTGTAGATCGATTAGGCTATTGTCAGTTGACTAACGGAGGACATTTCGAACATTTGCTGAAATAAAATTATTTTTAAGTTTACGAATCTTTGTTTTCGATATAATAAAACGTTATAAAAATTATTTTATTTTTCGGTTTTCTTCATGATCTTTTTTCAATTTTTAAATTTTAAATGCGAATAACTCCAAAACGCTTGGACTTAGGTATAGCACATGCTACATGACAAATGTTTAGAATTGTAAGGGTAATCCAAAAATGCAATAAAAAAACTGGGTTGCAATTTGAAAAAAAAAATTTTTTTAGCAAATCTTTTTTGAGACACCCTGTATAAAATTTTTTTTCGCAAAATATGCCCCGAAAAAATATAAAATCGACGGGTCCGAGCGATTTTTGAAAAAAATTGTGCTTTACGAGATATTGAATTTATTCCTTACTTTACGACCACCCGTATATACAGCTATAATGTACTACTGTATGTTTTTAATTTAAAGTTAATTGCGGTCATGTGAGGGTATTTTAAAGAAGGCTGATTCATGCTTTGTAGCGGATAATTTTGAACTGAGCTTATATTATCATTTTATGATGTGTGGTCAACGCCGGTATTTTTCCGGTGGAGAGAAACTCATGCGACGGTGTATGGCCATTTTAAAAACATGTGCTGGGTTTTAGTAAATATTTAAAAAGACTGTTAGAATGTACTACTAATAAAATACTTATCTTTTTGGGATTTTTAATGGTGTACTTTAAATTATACAATCTAAACGTTTCGATAACACTTACAGTTATCTTCGTCAGTAGTAATGTTTGTTAAAAATTGTTAATTAATTAATTACTTTAAATATTTAAGTGTGAGATTGGATTTCTTTTGCACTCTGCGTCCCATTAATTCAGCGTACTTTATAACTTTTAAATTATAATATACAGTAGTACATTCTATGAAAATGTAAACTTTCACCATTAACACTCATAATAAAATACTTATCTTTTTGGGATTTTTTTTTATGGTATTTAATTATATCTAAACGTTTCGATATTTTACAGTTATCTTCGTCAGTAGTAATGTTTGTTAAAATTGTTAATTAATTAATTAATTAATTTTAATTTTAATTATTAATTTAATTAATTAACAATTTTTAACAAACATTACTACTGACGAAGATAACTGTAAGTGTTATCGAAACGTTTAGATTGTATAATTTAAAGTATTTAAAGTAATTAATTAATTAACAATTTTTAACAAACATTACTACTGACGAAGATAACTGTAAGTGTTATCGAAACGTTTAGATTGTATAATTTAAAGTACACCATTAAAAAAATCCCAAAAAAGATAAGTATTTTATTAGTAGTACATTCTAACAGTATTTTTTAAATATTTACTAAAAACCCAGCACATGTTTTTAAAATGGCCATACACCGTCGCATGAGTTTCTCTCCACCGGAAAAAATACTGGGGTTGACCACACATCATAAAATGATAATTCAAGCTCAGTTCAGAAATTATCCGCTACAAAGCATGAATCAGCCTTCTTTAAAATAACCTTACATGACCACAATTAACTTTAAATTAAAAACATATAATAGTACATTCTAGCTGTCTTTTAATACAAAAAAAATGGCAAAGCAGACAGCGAGTTTTTCACATTCTAAAAATGGATAATAATGGAAAACACGTATCGACTATAACTTGGTAGAGATGACGTCAGAGTTTCAATGATTTAAATAGTGGGTCCAGGCACGGTAAAATTCAAATACTCTCAAACTGTAGAAGTCTTCCTTACTACCATTCAGCCTATTGAGACTGATAGCTTGGTTTGATTTCCACCATTTCCTTGGGGTGTACAAGTCTTTTTTTTAAACCTCACAAGCTGTTGAGACTGACAGTTTGCCCCAAGTGCCATCATCATCACTGTCTTCTCAGAGATGACCAGACGCAATCTCTGTATTTATTAATACAGGGTTATTACAAATGATGTTCCAGATTTCAATTATAAATATTACTGGATTAATCTGTTTTAAGACCATTTCACTTGGTAACACTGGAAAGAAAAACTCATAAAGTTTCGTTTACATTGGTTTAGGTACGTATGTGCTGTTTGTTAAAGTCAATTGTTGTCAATTGTGTAATGGCTGAGTTTGAAGACAGGAAAGCATTTCCTAGCAATCACTATTCGAAAGTGGTAAAGCAGGTAAGGTAAAGTTTTACGCGTACTCGACAGAAATCTACTGTTAAATGCAGCAGAGAGCTTGGTATACCACAGCCAACAGTGTAAATATCAAGCCTTACAAAATTCAGCTTGTTCAAGCATTAAAACCAAACAACAAAAGTTCTAAGACTTTCATTTCGTGAGAACATGCAGGCCTTGATGGAAAATGGAAACTTTGTAAAATGGTTAGTCTTTAGTGGTGAAGCCACATTCCACTTGTGTGGTAAAGTGAACAGACATAATGTCAGAATATGGGGATCGGAGAACCCACACACCTACATCGAGCACATGCGCGATTCTTTGAAAGTTAATGTGTTTTGTGCTATCACGTATAACAAAGTGTACGGGCCTTTTTTCTTTGTTGGACAAACAATAAATGGAATCATTTTCTCGTACATGATGACGGAATGGGTTCTACCGCAATTAGAACAAGAATACCCAAATTTCATTCTGCAATTAGACAGCGCACGTCCACATTACTACTTCGATGTTAGGACTGAACTTCGAAATCGGTGGCCTGACAGATGGATCGGCCGTGCTGGTCCAAATGATGGTGCACTCTTGAACTGGCCTCCAAGATCTTCGGGCATCACCCTCTGTGATTTTTTCTTGTAGGGATACATCAAAGATAGATACCGTTACCAGAAAGCATATATGAGACAACAACGGATTACCAGAGCCAATGAAACAATGAAACAAAACACTCTTAACAAAGTATGGCAAGAGTTTGAATACAGCCTTGACATCTGTTGTATCATAAGGGGTTCAAATATCGAACATTTTTTAATTCTTGACACCTGGGATGAAAATTTTTGAGTTTTTCTTGAAATGTAACCATTTTATTTTTTTATATGATAAATAAAACCAGATTTATGTACACTTGAAATCATGAACATCATTTGTAATAACCCTGTATAAGTTACGAGTTCGGGGTAATTCCCTAACACTTTACGTATGTATGTATGTAGATTACGATATGTATTATTTTTAATGTAGATTCTATTGACCAATTAATGTAATTCAGGGGGTGGGGGTGGGGGTGGGTGTGTGTGTGCGTGTGCGTGTGCGTGCGCGTGTGCGTGTGCGTGTGCGTGTCGGTGTGCGTGTGCGTGTGCGTGCGCGTGCGCGTGGGCGTGTGTGTTACAAGCTAAGGTAGTGTTGTCCCGTATTAAAAAGCACTTATATGAATATTCTAGAGGTCTTATAAGCAGTTAATTAGTAAAGTTTACAGAAAACATTGTATTACCTATACATCGCGAACAAATCCTGATTACCTAAGAAATATACTGCTAGATGACTCCACCCCTATTACAGAAAACACTCGCTGTTCCTTACACCGGTAGATGATGACTCAGCAACAAGCCCTAGTTACTCCCTGAAATATTCACACCCATTAGTCCATATCCGATAGATCGCGCCACAAACAAACCCTGATTAACCCTGAAATATACCACTGGGTGGCGCCACCTTTATTACAGAAAATACTCATTAGTCCATACCCCGCTAGATGGCGCCACAAACAAACCTTGATTAACCCTGAAATGTAGAGCCACCTTCATTACAGAAAATACTCATTAGTTCATACCTCGCTAGATGGCTCCACAAACAAGCTCGGTCTTACAAATTAGCATTAGTCCCCGTACTATCTCCCCATCAAGGGCCTAACACAAGACCACGTCTTATGAGGTAGCATTACGGGTCCATACTATTTCCAACCAGGGGGCGCAGGCCTACACTTGTCTTATGAGAGCATTAGGGTCCTTATTCAAATTTCAAATTTCCCGCGCAGGCCCAGGCCAAGAGCTAGTTCCTACACTTGTCTTACAAGAACCTCTATTAAAACAATTTCTCTGTGCGGCACCAGGTCCAAGAACTAGTCCCCACGCCTGTCTTACAAGAACCTCCATTAAAACATTTTCAAACCCCTGCGCAAGTCCAATCTCTAGGCCGCTTTCTCAAGGTAAATACCTGTTTCTCAAGGTAAACAACTTTCTCAAGGTCAAACCGATGTCAGCCACGTGGTAGGCCGTGAGAAATCCTCAAGGTCAAATGACGTCACAAAAAGTGAAAGTGGTGCCTCACTACTAATATTATAAACCTTTTTAAATCTGAAGGGTGTGTAATAACTTCCCATAAAATAAAGACTAGAAGGAGCTATGTGTTAACAGAGGAAATAAAATTAAACATTTTATGTTACGTGGAAGAAAATTGCATTGTATCTCTGAGATAAATAGCTACACAATTTAATGTGAGCAAATCTTCTGTGTTCAAAACACTCAAAGAATTTAAGTACAAATCCTATAAGTTTGGAAATCATCAACAATTGTTTGAAGAAGATAAAGAGAAACATGCCAATTTTTATGAAGCAATGTTCAATTTTATTAATGAAAATGAATTTTAAATAAGATCATTTTTAGCGATGAAGTTACTTTCATAATTAACGGAGAAGTAAATTCACAAAACTTGAGGTTAGTGTCTGAGTATCCATTATCCATTTGATTTCGAACTGTATTTCTTATTTAGATATTGGTCTCGTACTAACTAGTATTTACAGAATTTAACGAGGACTCAGTATTCTGCAAAAGTAAATGTATGGCTAGGATTAGTTGGAAATCTGACTTTCTCTAAATTTATAAAGCTGTTAAGAAATAGCATTATTCCAGCTATACGTAATTTAAATATTATTGAACCCTGGTTTCAAAGGGATGAAGCTCCTGCACATTTCACAAATGAAATTACAAACATTTTAAACAATTTGTTCCCAGCCCGATGGATTGGTAGATTTGGTCCGAATGATTTTTTCGTATAGGGACACTTAAAATCAAAAATTTATACAACGTCACGCGTTTTTGGAGTTCTACAGCTTCTCTTGGTTAGACGTTCTGTGAATGCTATCCTTCTGGTCCTATCAAAATTGCCTTAAAGATGAGGTTTTTCCTTACTGCTAATCGATGCTCTTCCAGCCTAGCACTGATTGTAATACCAATAATACAAAGAAAGAACTAAAACGTTTCTTCTGTGCTGTGTTAAAAGTTAAGGACGGATCATTATAAGCCTAATAGCTTTTTTTTTTTAATAAGATCGGCGATATCGAGAGTGTATTAGGGAGCACCAACCCAGAGGTAAGAATTTTATTCTAGATGAGGTCGAATTTGGGTCTTATACAGCAGAAAGAGTTGTTGGGAGGTAGAGGACTGCTTAGATCTGTGCAAAAAACCTATTTCACGAGCAGCTGCTTTAGTAGCTGACATAAGCTGGTCAACTCATGATAGATTTGAAGATTCAGCAGTAGAACCCGGGCACCTTGGCCGTCATCTTGGATTTTGACGTCACAAGGCCGCCCACGTGGTAGACCGTATTTTCCGCCCCTATGGTTTCTTTTCGGAGGCCTTTTTCAAGCCCTTGATTTTCACCCAAATTTGGTTGTATTAAGAGCCTTTTTGACAGCCATCCCCTTTTTGTACTTGCTCACGTGAGGGGCACATTTAGGCCTTGGTCTTGGATTTGGGGTTGGGGCAGGATGTTGGCTTCTTTTCGAAGGCCTTTTTCAACCCTTGGGCGGAGTTTAACCCCTAATTAAGGTCCTTTTGTGGGCCATTTTTAATCAACCTTTTTTATCGCGCATATTTGAGAGGCGTATTTAAGCCTTGAGCTTGGGTTTGGTCTTGGAGTTGGTTTTTGGGGTTGGACTTGGTCTTGGGGCTAGGGGTCACAACTATTGTTGGTAATTATCTCGTAGACCATTTTGTTTTTCTTGACCCTGTACCCTGATTTGAGGAACTAAGTCTCTGCATTCTGATTGGTGGGGAATTTAAATTTGTATTCTAATAAGGAGCCCTAATTCTAACTTGTAAGACATTTGCAAATCTTCAAAACTTGTTCTCGGGCCTTCGCCTCCTGTCGCGGCCCCTGATTGGAAATGGTATGGGACCCTAACCTTATATATAAGTTCAGAAACTAGCTCTTGGGCCTTGGCCCCTATAGTGGCCCCCTTGGTGCAATTGTATGTAGGTTCTAACCTAATCTTACAGTTGTACGCCTTCGCCCCCAGTCATAAAAAATGTGTATTCTAATAAGGTGGCCCTAGCCTTGTAAGACAGGACTTGTATCAGGGTCTGGGCCCCAGCCCTCTTTGAGTAAAAATTGATTTTTAGCGCCATCTAATGGCGTATAGACTAATGAACATTTTCTGTAATAGAAGTTGATCATGCACACCTTTCTCTTTCTCTCTCTCGTTTATCCGTTTCTCTCTCCCTCTCTCTCTTTCTCACACACAAACAAATTAATTAATCAATCAATCTCAAACAAATCAATCAGTTCAATCTCAATCAATCAACCAAAATCAATAAATCATGTCTTACAGTTTGCGGAAACCAGCTTACAGTTCAAAACTGAATACATTAAAGTCTAAATTAAATATGACGTGAAATAATAAATAATTTCTACCCTAATGCATTGATGCTTTTTATAGAGGCAGATTCTCTTTCTAAACAGTCACCACCTATACATTCGGAAAATTATGTCCTATTTATTTGCATGTTCAATTACATACACACAAAACTGTTTTATAGAAACGTGTTCATTAACAGTTATAAAAACCTCGTTAAAAGGACTGGAAAGTAATAATCACATATATAACATAGAGTTAAATTAAATTAACATGTTTTTAAGAATATCAAATTGATATAATGGAAATAAAAGGCAAAAGGTTTTAATGGTTTATTATTATACGCGAATTAACAATAACTACAAGTTTAAAATCCACGAATACTATTGTAGATCTGATTTTATGACGTCATCCTATAAGAGTAATAAACACATTTTTAAAAATCTTTATAGACATTTTTGTTAGCAATAGCAAGCAAAACATATTAAAAAATAATACGCATACATTCAGATATGTTTTTTTCTTTCAACTATTCTAATAATAACCATATGTGGAACTGAAATATTTTTATACAGCTCACTAAAGACGTTTTCTACTTATGAATAGCTGGATATAAACTGGCTATTGCTTTTCCTTAACTTATTTAGAAAGTAATACACAAAACCTGATTTCTGCAACTCGTATTTAGCATTTATATTGTACTTGTAAATTTTCATTCAAAATAAAAAAAAACCGACGATAACATGCTTTTAAAAAAAATGATTTTCACTTTGATCGTGTAAAAGCCAGCCATCGATTAAAAATTTACTTCAATACTTCAATCGATAATGTGGACTTTTAGTAAAACTAAATTTTCCTTAAATAGCTACATTTCTTATTTATAAAATGTATATTGTAAAGAAGTGGGGGATACAATTATTTAAATTAAAACTATGAGGATCTATTCAATTTAGTATGTATTTAATCTGCTACTAAAAACTGAATTGCTTTATTTATTGACTTAGTTCATTTACTGTCGGATTTAAGATGTACATATTTATATTTCAATTGTTAAAATTTTACAGAAACGAGCGGGTTTCCCCCTAACGACTTGACCTCTCTTTCTTTTAACTAGTAAAATGCGTTTTATTTATTAGAGAAAAGAAACAGTATTTCATTCAGAATTTCGATTAGAAATTAGAGCTAGTCATTTGTTTATTTGTCTATTTATTTGCTTTTTTTTGGTTTGGAATGCGGATTCAATCCAGTTAAAATTAAGTTATTTTATTAGTTCTCTATAATTGATTTCATAGCAAAAATGTTTACCTGTTTGAGGTCAAGACAAAGGGGTGGTATTTGTACTTTAAGCTCACTTTACAATTCTACGAGTTTTAACAATCACATCTGGTATGGGTTTAAAAGAGCTGTAATTTTTTCGTAGAAATTCAACTCTACAGCAATCGCAAATGTTATTTATGCGCCTTTTTTTTGTACACGTTACAAAATTTTACTGATTAGATCATAATTGTCTTTGTCCATTATTAATATTCAAACCGCTGGGTATAAAACATGTTCAAAAACTCATCCTTATCGTACAGTAACTCTATTGGTTTAGAAATTGTCATTTTAATCCGGATTTGCTACACTAATTGAAGGTAGAAGCTGGAGCCATCACAAACACGTCCTATCGCTTTGACGACCACTAAATAGTATATGCCTAAACATTAAACGTCAACCGTCCATTTTGAGGTTATATTTAATATGGGCGCACTATCACATATGTTGCGGCAAATGGTGACTAACATCATGTTTCATAAGAGCGTCTGTCAGTGATTATTGATAATCAACCCCTAGGTTGGGGGCGGTGAAATAGGGATGAAAGTTTGTATGAAAATCGGTTATTTTTATCAGTATACTCATCTGTAGCTATTTGTCGCTACGCATGGCGACTCTTTATTTAAACCGCGACGTAGCGGCGATTTAGCAAAAAAGGCCGACAGCGATATTTTGTCATGGGTGGTTCACAAATGCAAGTACAACACGTGTATCTTTATTTATGCACCATTCATTGACACGACGATATTATAATAATAACAATGATAAACAGAGTTGGTGTCGGTTTCGAATGACAATGATGTTTCGTCTTCTTATGTAGGTCTTAGGTACTTACTCTTTACTTATATGTATCTGCACATTAGTCATTACTTTTAATCTTGACTACTGTCATAAATAGACGTCGACCTAAGCCAAAAGGGTTTGTTGTTCCGTTGGAATGAAACCTGAAAATAAAAGCGCAAACGATGGTAGTAAAAATATATTTAGTCATTTTACTCAATTATTTTATTTACTTTACATTTACAAGGCAAGTATTACCGCACTACTTTATACATTTGCTCATTTGCCGATTTGCTGTGTGTTTTTACTTTATTTTTTACTGTGTTGTGAAACAGCGACATTTTGTAGAAACTATGGCGATATCGCAACGCCGCGTTGTGAGCACACATTTTTAGTAAACACTAAATTGACTAAATAGTAAATAGTATGCATACAATATACTATGAAAATTGGTAGGTATTTTGCTTTCCGGTTAAAAATAAAGTCATACCTATTTCAACGTTTGTGGAAAATCGGGATGGACTTATCCCAATAAAACCGTATTAAGACATGAGTGAAAGCTAGTTTTATTCTAATAAATGAGTTTCTGAAGACAATAAAAACCTAACCTCAAATACAGAACATTTTAAGGAACAGCACATAAAACGGACCAATGTACAATTCCGTTAAATACGGATCAGCCACTACTGCTAGAGATTGAACATCGAAGTAATGTCATTTTTTAAATAAGTTCTAATTTTAAAGTGATTATTGTATTACCACGTTTTTACTTTTATCCCACCTCACTGTACCAATTAAAGCTTCTGTCAAATCTAACAAAACAATAGTGTTCGGTTACTAATTAATAATTGTTATGATACTTATTATATACTGAAAGAATTTTTACTTTTAATGTTATTTAACTTTTACTACATATGTCAAATCACTTTAATGCTGTAGTAACTTAGCATATTTAATTGGTAAAGCAATTAATTTTTATTTTGACAAATCAATTTTTAACGAGATTTAATGAGGACGAGAACATAATTGTTATGGAAACGTTTAAATTGCTATAAAATATACATTAAAAAAGATACACCATTTAATTACCAAGAGATGAGCATTTCAATACTGTGATAATCCTGAAAATTTACAGTCTCATGTTATGTAATTTTGTTCTTGTTTAAACTGGCCCCTATTTCTTAAACCTGACTACTAAATGTTTTTCATTTATGGAGGATTATTGATCATTTTTTAATTTTTGCCTACCCATTACAATGCATTGTAGATTATTTATTTAAACATTACGACTACATAAATATCAATCTCTACCATTACTACTAAAAATAAATTGGTTAATTACTGGTCAGGCAAACTAAGTACAGCGGTAATCTTGTGATGAGAAAACTCAATACTTAAATTGACAAACTTAATTGCAAATAAATACAAGATTCGACCAATTTGTACTAGAAGAACTAAGCAAATCAAACAAGTAAATAACTTTGGGAATCAAAATGTTATACTTCTACAAATTTTACACGTTTCTAATACACATCAGATAAAAACACTATAATCAACAGTAATTATTTACACTTTATAACCTACAATGTGACGTTTGCCGATACATTCTCCGACAAAAAACCAACATACAACTTCGACAGTAACTAACGTATTCAGCCATGCTTCTTTAACTGTCGTCTGTTTCCAAGCTCCCGATTTTGCTCCTGATATAATTTTACCAATACCTGCACGAATTTCTGGAATTTCGGATGGGTTTGGAGGTACTAATTCTACTTTAGCGTATTTCAGAAACAATTCAAGTTTAGGTTTTGAATATTCCAAGACATCTATAAGGATAATTTGAGGTTATGTAATTATTATGTAACTCAAAGTCTGAGGAAAACTTACTTTTAGTCAATTGTGGTATTTTAGCTACTAATTTTGCCATTGTGGTAATTTACTTTTAAAAATAAATAATGTTAATATAAATTGAATGCAGAGTAATTGTTCAACTTTGCAAGTAAAAAGCGAAGAACCAAACCAATTGTGTTAGGGGATTTAACGTTCCCATAAAAGTTACTATTAGCATTTGGCAATATATAAGAAATTTTTTAACCTTAAAAATTTAGAATTAGAATTGCATTTTAAAAAAATATGTAATTGATACAATGTCCACTGAAGCTAGATATAAATTATTATATGATGATTACGAATCTACGACATTTATTAATATACCTTTTGGTAAAATCGCGTGGGTAACAGTTGGACTGCCCTTTTTAGCATTTATTTTTTGTGTTATTTACTCTATTTTGTACAATTTTGAAAGCGCCACATCTTCTCATTGTCACGTAGTTAATATATTACCTTCTATATCTGCTGCAATCGGAAATTTCTCCCCTCAACGTGAGATTTGGCAATTTGCAGTTGCTTTACATGCCCTTCCTCGTTTTTGCGTTGCCGCTGCTTATTTACAATATCACAGAGAAGTGTTATACCCCTGGGCTTTTTACATGAGCGTGCTCGCTTGCCTCTTAAACGTAATTGAAAATCTCGCTTTAATTATACTGTCATTTTGGACATCATCCAATAATTATCGTAAGTTCTTTGTTATTAATATTTATGTGAATGCATGATAGTATTGCAGCAGTCCACAAAACTGCCTTTATAACGTTTATTATCACTTCCGAATTATACATGTTGCTTGCGTGGTTATTAAACAAGCACTGTAGAAAACATCAACGTAACATTGCAGAGACAAAAAGCTTAAAATGGAAAAAAAGACTGGTTATATTTAATATAACGTCTATTATTACTGCAACATATTTCTTCTTTAGACATAATATGTGGTGTGAAAATTATGGTAAGTTTATGGTCAGCATAATTTTATATCTGATTAAAAAATGTTGTAGTGTATTCGTTATTTGCGTGTTTTGAGTACATGGTTGTATTATCCAATATGGCATTCCACATGACAGCCAACTTAGATTTTAAGGAAAGAAATTTGGTTATTTCGAAATCAGGTGTATCTTTACGATATGATAGGTAGCATATAATTACGTAGGTTTAAGTGTTATTGTAGTTATAGGAAATTTTATGTATTTCTTTATCCTTATTGAAATATTTCCACACAGATGGTGGCTTTAATGCATATCTTGATACTGTATATTTGCACAAATACACTAGTGTTAGTTTTGATACTTTAAAGCACCCGGAATTACATATTTTGTATATTAACAGATTAGTGACTTAAAAAATAATTATAAGCCTTACTAATAAGATGTATAGAGCAAATATATTAAAATTTTATATTGATATTAAAAAAATTATAAATGTATTACCACACATACTATTTACATATGTCAAAAGTGGGTTTAAATAAATGTCGCTTTACTATTACAATTTAAATTCTTGTTGTAATTTGTCGGCAATCATTTTAGCAATAGCTTGTGAACTTGTAGCTCCTGGAGATGGTGCATTTCTACAATGCAAAATTCTGCATCCTATCTCATTTTTCCCTACATCAAATATAAAATCATCGACCAAATTTCCATCCTTATCTAATGCTTGTGCTCGTACGCCTGCAGGACCTCTTGTAACATCATGTACTGTTAACGATGGAATAAATCTACTTAGTGCTTTAACTTGCATTGATGGAACCATAGATTTTACCATTTCTTCACAGCCAGCTAGTGCATATTTAGCTGCTAATTTCTGAAAACCTGGATACTTAAGGGCATCCCAAAGTTCTAATAAATTAATATCAAACCAACTAAAACACTTTTATTAGCATTAATTAATAAAAGTGAAAAAAAAATTAACCTATATCCTTCACGTTTAAATGCAAGAACTGCATTTGGACCTAACCACATAGTACCATCCATCCTAGGTGTAAAATGAACACCTAAAAATGGAAATCTTGGATCAGGTACTGGGTAAATATTTCCATTAATTAGCTCTCGTTTTGCCGATTTTAAAAGTAAGTATTCACCTCGGAAAGGTACAATACGTGGATCTTTCGAACAACCAGATAATTCTGATAAGACATCAGAATACAATCCTCCACAAGTTAGAACATATTTTGCCTGCACTGATTTCCCATTTTTAGCTTGCACAGAAACTGGATAACCGGCATCGGTTACTTTCTTGAAACCATTTACCTAGAATCATTGTTTGTAATTATTGTATCTATGAGTTTTGACGTTACTTGAAAATTACAAAATACATCCCCTCCAGCTTTATGAAAATCTTCTGCATATTTATTACAAACTAACCTAAAATCAACAATTCCAGTGTGAGGAGACCATAATGCTTTTACTCCTTCACAAAATGGCTCCAAAGTTTTTATTTTATCTTTATCAATTAATTGTAAATCTTTAACATTGTTCTTTTGTCCACGGTCATACAGGTCCATTAAATTAGTTAATTCATCGTTATTTGTTGCGACGATCAGTTTTCCAACTTTTTTATATGGTATATTCTTTTCATTGCAATATTTGTATATTAATTCTAATCCTTCTACACATAATTTCGCTTTTAAAGAACCTGGTTTATAATATATTCCTGCATGTATGACACCACTATTGTTACCAGTTTGATGTGTACCAAGTTTGGATTCTTTTTCGACAATTGCCATTTTTAATGTGGGACATCGCAACAGTAGTTCTCTAGCAGCCGCAACACCAACAATACCTCCACCAACAACCACAACATCATATTTAGTGTCACTTTTTAATATAATTAAGAATGATTAAGTATCCATAATATACTATGTGTACAAACCTTAGAGGAAAAATAGAAAATAAACGTCTTTGTATATGTATCAGATATTTGTTTGACGAACGATTTAACAACATAATTTAAAGTAAATAGTGTATGGTAGTTTCACAAAAAATTTTGACTTATAGAGCACGTGCGCCACGTGACTAAATACAGCCAGTGCCAAACAGCTGTCAAATCGTTTGTAGGAGTGTAGGACCAACACGTACACATTTAACCTTGGTTTATATGCAAATCTATCTATAAACAGTCCTAATACTTAATAAAATAAGTAATTAATAACAGTGTACAGTGTAATATAAGCGTTTAAAGAAATGTATACATATATTCTGTTTATAAAAGGTTATAAGAACTAATTTTTGTGCTGTTGTTCACTGTGGTAGTCGAGGTAGTAGAAATAACGACAATAACGTATCTTTTTTCCTTTTCCTTGCATTTATGACAACAGTAAAAGAATGATCGGAGAAAACAAAGGAGACGGTAAACTTGGGTATCGGCAACAAGAACTGATCTGACAGAAAATAAATGAAGTACGTCGTACGAATTGATTTGTTCAAGACATTTTTTTGGAAACTATGTAAACATTTGTAAGCTACATATTTTCCACTTTAACTAGGGTTACCTGATCTCATATATTTTACGTTTTTTTCTAAATGTTTTTTTTTTCTGACAGAAAAAAAAAACACCACTGACGGTTGGTACTAAATTGACAGCTGGCAGATGTCATAATTGTAACATTTTGTAATGTGGTCCTTAATTTTTGACAGTGCAATTTCAACAATTCGGTCAGGGACAAGGTTAGAATTTATTTTATTTTCTTATTTATGCATTGTGCCAGATTTATACATGAAAATTGAAAGCTAAAAAAGAGCAGTACCACTCATAATGACCAGTCTTTGTGAACAAAGTGATTCTGCCGAGTCTAGTGATTCTGCGAAGCCGAAGATCGATCCCGAAATAGCGCCACCTAAAAAATTGAAAAAGCCCTATGACGCCAAATACAGCTCAGAATGGGAGAAATCATTTTCTTGGCTGTCAAAAACTAATGTACCTACAAGTGCTCGGTGCAGATTGTGCAACAAAGATTTTTTAATAAATAATCGAGATTTACATCAGGTAATTATAATTTTAAAAAATATTGATATAAATACCTACATAATTTTCAAATACCTGCTTTATGAAGGTACTTAATTATGATTAGCAAGCAAAATTTAATAATTAAATAATTTGTTTCATGTAAAGCAACATGAAAATACTAAACGACACAAACAACTAATAGTAGCCAAGAACCAAAATAATTTGATCAAGTCATTTTGTTTCAATAAGAATGAGATGAATTCTGAATCAGAAAAAATTGCAGGCATTAAATTGAGTCAAGTTTACCACAATATTCGCCACCTTTTGTAACACCTTATGTACATCACGGCAGTCAAACTCCTTTCTACCATCCGACCTAAGTGATTTTATGGTAATTCGCTTCACTGATAAAGACTTGAAGTTTACTTTCAACCTCAGAGATGTATTTGTTCATGAGTACCCCACGATATTTGTTAAAATCGTCTTTGAAGCAGACAAAATAGTTTGATCCACTCAGTGATAATATTGACATTGGTCCATCTACGTCTTCATTTATTGATTCACCTCTTGCTGTTGCTCATTCGTGTCTTGACTCGAAATGACGTTGTGTTTGCTTTCCTAATGCGCATCCTTTGCAAAACTCGCTCTCGTCGGGCTGGTATTGAATTCGGCTCTTGCCACGATGACCAAATCGTTCGTGGTACATTTGCAGACTGGCAGTTTTGTTCGCGATGTAAATTTTTGCTAGTGATTGTGGTATGACAACTCGTATGTTTACATAGAGTAATCCATCGATTTGTTCTCCAGTAATAACAACACACCCATTTCGTAGGCCACGTATCCCATTTTCGTCAATCTCCCATTTACATCCCTTATGTAACGTTGGACTTAGTACAAATAAATTGGGTTTACAATTGGGTACATACCAGACATGTGTTAACTGGTAATTTTTCCATTTGTCATTGACAAGAACTTCGACGTCAACTGTGCCATAGCCAAGAGCTATAATGTCCGATCTATCAGCAGTTTTTATCATGTGGTTGACTGAAAGTGGTTCATACGACCGAAATAAATTTTTATTTGATGTCATACATATATTTTTGACTGCTGAATCAGTTTTCGTTAATTCATTTTTGGTGGCTTTTCTCTGCAGTTTTGTTTTTTCGTTTTTTTATCAGGGTGCAGTGCCCAGCATTGACGTTCATTATGACCTGATTTTTTGCAATGCGTACAATATTTTTTATTTTTGTTTGCAGCGAATTTCCATTTGGCAGTAAAGTCGGTATTTGATTTTTCTTCGGCGGAACGAATTTCGAAACTTCGAAGTCGTATGAGTACAGTTAGTTTGGATTCGGCAAGCGTGGTTTCATCCCAAATTTGTTCCACGGTATCATATTCGCTTGGCAACGTTGCTGTAATGCTATTCTTCCAGTAGTTCAATTTTGTACTGACTACGTGTTTCCGTAACAAAATCATTATAAGTTTGTCGTAATTCGGTGATGAAATCGTAAATACTAGATTTAGCATTTTTGACGGCTGTAAAGAATTTAATTGGAAGTTGATCGAGCCTGTGGCAGGACGTTTCACAGACGCCGAGTTTTTTACACGGTTCATCTTCTAAATATTGTATTAGAGCATACCTGACTAGCTTCGTTGACATGAAACTAGTCTAAAGCTTTTTCATATGCTTCTAGAGCGTTTATATCATTATTGACATTGCCGGTTGTCGTTGGTATTATCGGTCATTTGATGCTCCCGTTGATAAAACCTAGCAATTTGGAGCAAATTAGTAGCATTTCCTTCTGCTTCTTCCGCCGGTCCCAATTTGATGCGCCTTCTAACTTTATTGTAGGTATTTTCGATATGTCCATTGCCCAGCAAATACAATCATTTGTTAATTTTGATTAGTCTTGAGTCTTTTACATACACTCACTGAATACTTTTAATTTAATTTAAAGCGCTGAGGTAACGCGATGCGCGCATAACCAATTGAGGTTTTTAACAAACTCTGCTCTTTATTATTGGTTTTACAAGTATCAAAACAATATGCCTACTATAGATACAAAAGGGCAACTTAAAATTTAAAAGTTTAGAATTCAAAGTAACGACCTGAATACAAAATAGCTACAGCAACAAATACAGTTTAATGTTACATTTATTTCACAACAGTTTCATTTAATATTTGTTAATAAACGGATTTAATGTTAGAGATTATATTATTTAATCTTACCTTGATATATTCCTGAAGGCTTATACATAAGGGTTCACACACCTTAGGAATGAAGTCAGATATCGCAGGTTTTGACTCCTGTTGCTGTTGTTGTAGAAGCAACGCATTTCCCATTATTGTGTCTTAGTTTGATATTTTACCTTTAACCAACTGTAATAGTTCATCAAAACTGTGCGGGCTCATCCTTAAAGATGATTTATATTCCAATGGATCCTCCATACGTAATTCCCTTAGCAACTGAGATGATGTGCCGTGACTGTCTCCTTTTAAAAGACATTTCCTTGTTTAACTCTTCCTCTAACACTTTGGAAGACTCAGCGATAAATTCCCGAGAAAGATCATCACACATTACTTTTAATTCTTCACAAGCACTCAGGCATATTTCGACATCAACTACCTTGCCTTTATTGTATCGATTTAACTAACTAAACACAAAGTATCTACAAATTACTCTTTACTAAAAGTGATCCTATACCGTTCGTTTCTGTTTCATCAGTACACCCCCACCACTGAAATATCTGATTCAATCACTTCCAAAGTGAACGTAGTAAAATTGGCTTAGTACCAATGACTATTAACCAAGAATAGACCCAGCATTCTTTATCACTTTATAAGAAATTGTTTGGCTCCAACATAACGCTAGGGCAATGGGCACGGCATAGGCGTACATTTCTGGTTATTAATAACGTCAATGTAAATTAATGTTACGCCTATGATTTGTTTACTTACCAATGAAATATTAGGTTACGATTTAAATAGTCCATTTTTTTACATATGCACTGTCTCGCCATTATAAAACTTGATTTATATAAAAAAACAACAAACAATAACGTTCCACTTATCTAAGCGTTCGAAAAAACACTGCAATAATAACCAAAGCGATCGTCAGAAACAGATATTGTCAACTATAGGGGCAGTCATCTATCTTCTGGCAGTTTGCAGTTATCTCGGGACACATACAATTGTAAAGTACACATACAATTGTAAAGTACATATACCTATAAAAAAATATACTGAAGGCATGTTCGAATTTGTGACTCATAGACTGAAGGATAGCTATAGTATACTTCACTCAGTTTTGATTTTTTATTCAAATATACTCTTAAAATCGTATTTTCTCAACATGCGCACTAACTTGGGTATCGTGGTAAGAGATAGAAAACTGATTGTTACATGTACAAAGGATTGAGCAGATACGAAGCTTTCAGTATATTTTTATAGGTATTAAATGTATAAACAATGCTTATGCTTCAGTACGATAATTTTTATCATTTAACATAACCTATAAATAAAGGAACGTAGGGTGAAGGATGAGGATGGTGCCGATGTGTGACGTCATCTATTTTAGATAAGAAAAACAAAACAACTGGAACCTAACATAATTAGGCATTTTCAAGTGACATCACAACGTGTGACCTTGCCTAAACAACTTTAACACACGTTCTTATGGGATGTGATTGTTTTCTGACAATTTTATCGAAAATCGTAGGCGGTGAAAATGTTTCTGTGCTAATACTTGTAGATGAGGATTGTATGGATACAATTCACCAGAAATACGTGAATGAAGTGAACAATTATCCTGCATAATATTGAAAAGTTCCTGCGATTTTTAGGTTAGTTATCATCAAACTCGTCAAATTAAAGAATTATATTCAAGATAAGGCTTTTTTAGCTATGTTATTTTAAAATGTGTATGTTATAGATTCGTTACTATACTATAGAATACCAAGCTATAAGGCTTTCAATATAATATGTACAAAATTAATTGAACCTTATGATATGAAAATAGCACCACAATCAGTTATTGCAAATAAGTTCATTCATTTTTTGATAGTGTTAATAAAACTCGGGCTAAATTTAGATTTTACTTTGTTTTCTTATACATTTCGAGTTAGTATCCCTACTATTTCTAGAATTTTTTATTCGACACTAAATGTAACGTAGGTACTTTTGGCTATGTAAATTTTTTCTATGGCCTTAAAGAGACAAATTAATAAAAGCAATGCCACCTTGTTTTAAACAGGTATTTGTCAATAGAATCACCATAATTATAGATTGCTTTGAAATTAAATTTCAAAAGACAAAAAAATTGGAAATACAGTGCACAACTTGGTCTACTTATAAACATCATAACACTGTCAAAGTTCTCATAGGGATAACACCAGCAGGCTCAATATCTTATATTTCACAAGCAGATGGTGGAATCACTTAAAACCATATTTCTGGAATTTACCAAACATCACAAAAGGGGTTTACTTTATTAAAGCAAGTAACAAAATACTTACAAATTTCTATTGCAATGTCGTACAGGTAAGAATAGGTGTTCATAAAATCTAATCCAACTATGATTACACTAATAATGTTCACTAATTAACTATGAAATATCTTAACATTATATACTAACACTACAATAAGTCAATTATCACGATTTTTTCTGGAGAAAACAGTCAAAAATCACAGCAAAACACGTAGGTTCCTATGAAACGCTAACAAAAGTTATCCAAGATCAGCTGTTAGAGGCGAAGCTTGTGACGTTAGTGTGACGTACTTGAACATGCCTAATTAGATAAGATAAACAAAACTACTGTAACCTAACATAATTAGATTAGATAAACAAAACTACAATAACAAAGTAGATTAGATAAACAAGACTACTGTAACCTAAGAGAAAAAAAAGTGCACGAGTCGGGAGTCGAACCCGCACCACACGCGTGAAAGACGGCTCCTACCATTACACCACTAGCGCTCTATCGGTGTAACATTGAAAATGATATTTAAACCATTTATAAAAATGTCTATTGATGTAGATAACGCATGCGCAATGTATCACCGGCAGCACATTACTATGTCTTCCTTCATTTCCTATGTTCCTTTGTTTAACGCCTATGTGACAGCCACTTTTAAACTGAGTGAAGTTCTAATTAATGAGTTGCAAAACAATGAGTCACAAACACAGGACGAGTCTCAAGCACAAGTTACGACACAGTAAGTGCTACTAGGTAATGGTAAATTGTATACATTTTAACAATATTTCTAATTATAGTGAAAATGAATCCCAAGTGGTAGTTGATCATACATTTTGGGCCAATAATGAGGTTTTATTGTATGCATATGACGGCCTAAAAGAAAATTTAGGTATTGCAAAAAAATGTCAACATTTTGGCATGATATTCGCAACAAATTATTAAGCCAAGGTATTCATCACACTCCAAAATCGTGCGAATTAAATGGAGAAATTTAGTAGCGAACATATAAAGTAGTGCCACGCGTTTCCAGCATCGCAAAGTTGTGAATCACATTCTTGGTAACAAACCTTCAACTTCTTGTGCGCAACGATCTCTGTAGGTGCACAAACGGATGTTTCCCAAAATATTGAAGATACTTCAGCGGCGACCACTCAAGAAATACCACCAGCACCAACTACAAGTCATAGCAATGAAACTGGAAACCAAAGAAAAAATATAGGTCGTCCCCTTATGTAGAGTATTAAAAAAAATGCCTTGCAAGAGGAAAAATTTAATATTTGGAAAGAAGAAAAGATAGAGAACAGCAGCATGAGTTAGAGGAGAGAAAAATTGCTGCATTCGAAAAATATGTAAAATATTTAAAAAAGCAATAACTGGTATTAACATTAATTAGCGATGTACATAATTAATAACCATTAATCATCTATTTCGGTTGCAGAATGTCATTACAACTTATACATATGTTACATATCATATATGAAACAGTAATACACTTAACAATAGTTTAACTTCAAGTTATGAAATCGTTGAAGTAGCCTAAACCTTCCTTTTAGTAGCCCAAAGGCATTTTCTACAATTCTGCTTGCAGATGATGATTAAATTCTTTTTGATCTACAGTCAGATTGCTGATGTCTTTATGAGGAGTTACCAACCATGAAGATCCTAGATATGCCGAATCTCCAATAAGTTTTAAGAAATTTGGGTTATGTACAATTTTCTTGTACAAGTTTGATTTTTTAGAAACCCTCTACATCATATAATGAGCCTGGTTCTCCATAATAAATATCTAATAATTGCTTTTGGCAATTTACACCATGCAATATTACACTGAGGTAACCATTTCGGTTACAATGATGTACTTGATTATTTTTAGACTTGTTTATCTGAATATGAGAACCGTCACTGGCACCTATGCTATACTCTGCGGCTATGCTATAATACTCCATTTCACTTGGCCATTTTATAAACTTTTACATTCAACGTTAGGATGATAATCACATTATTAATGACTTTATGGGTAGTGCTTCTTGACACTTCGAAGCGATCCGCAATTTGCCCAAAAGTTTCTTGATTGACTAAATACCACAAACACATTAACATAGCAGCATCCACAGGAATTTTATCACGACCACCTATACTATCCTTGCGTGATCCTGTAATTAATTCTGAAACATACACTACTACTTGTAATAAAAGACAGTGATTTTTTTGTATACATCGATCGTAATAGAAGGATAATAGAACAAACCTTGAAAGAGTTGAAATGCTCTTCTGTTCACTCTAAAATGCCCCCTGAAGATATTCTCTGAATACTTTGCTACAGTACTCTGGACAGTCTCCTTAACGTTAACCCTAGCATCTGCGACTCATTAGATTCACCATCTGTAAATGTTGTCAACACCTCCGAAGAAAAAGTACTGTCACTCTATAAAATAACATTTTTAATTAGGAAAGAATAATTTCGTTATTCAAATATGTCGTTATCCATTTTATATCAATCAACATATATAAAAAATTCCACAATAACAATTATGCTGCCCTTAACCTCAAATTGAGGCTATTGGTACAAAAAGGGGATGTCATCATTTTACCAAAATTGAGTTATGTATGCGGTTTGAATATAATGTAAAGTGACTATCGTTTGGTGGAAGAATGGTATAAGTCAGGCGATTAATAACGGAGTTAACACTACTTTTGACTTATCCCATAAGCCGTCTTTGATGTAAGAAGAGGATAATCCCGTTCTTGCCCCAATCCATGTAGCCCTGTAGCGACGAGAGCGCCAACTAGTCGCAGCTTGCTGCCGTGAACAGCTCAACGTTTGGTGAGTCAGTTTTACAGTCAGTTTGTTGTTTGCGTACGAGTAGGTTGCTTCGCGGTTTAGGTTTATTTCGTTTTCTCATTAGTATGTGTAATGTTTCAGGACTCAGGAAGTGAATACGAGGTGAACTCAAGTGATACGTCAGTAAATTCAAATTCAGCAAGTAATGTAGAAGCATAAGCGGGTCCCAGCAGTGGAAGAAAGAAGACAAGAAAAGTTGATAAGTGGCAAAGAAACATTGTAAAAGGTAAACGTGCAAGAGGCCAAGAATGTTTAGGATCTAGAGGGCAGAAAGTTCCTCCTAGAAAACAGAAGAATCGTTGTGGGTGCAAGAAAAACTATATTTTAAGCATAACAACATCAGATCATTTAATACAATAGGCGAGAAGGAAAGACAAGACTCATATTTAGGCGAATTAGTGATGGTTTCAGCTAAACGAACGTTTCGACCCCGTCAGAAAGGAACCTAAGTTACGTCAGTTTTCATTTAAATATAAGGTAGGTAACGCAAATTATTCGCAAATTATTCGTTGTACAATGACATTTCTAATAAAACTGCACCTTGTTCCAGATCAAACTACCCAAGTCTGAGCAAAGAGTATGTAAAATGGCTATATGCAACCTGCATGGAATTGGAAAGAGGCGGCTGGAGCGTATATGTACGCACTTAACTACAAATATTACACCCTCAAGAGATTTGCGCGCAAAACATTCTACTAGACCAAATAAAATTCCAGGCGGTATAGTTCAGCAAGTGCGTATCAGATCATTTCCACACCGTGAGCTCCAGTATAGCTGCGAAAAATCCAAGAGGTGTTTATTTATCTGCGGTTTTGAATATTAAGTTGATATTCATTGTACCTTAAAAAGTATGAAGACCAGTGCTTTGAGCGTATTCAAAGAGGTGAAAAAATTAAGCCTCTTGTATCCTACGACTATTACTTCAAATATTTTAAGGAGAATTTCAACTATAGCTTTGGTAGAGCTAGGTCCGATACCTGCAAAAGATGTGACTTCCTGGAAAACAAGATAAAATCTACTTTAGACGAAGAAGAAAAAAAAGTGATAACAACACGGAAGTAGTTGCATATAAAAAAATCAGAGTGGTTTTATAAAGATTTAAACGAGCGTTGAACGGCAGCGAATGAAAATGGAGAAGTTGAAGTACTGTGTATACATTTTCAATAGAATTTGCCTTTACCAAAAGTACCTTCAACAGATGCATTCTATTTGAGACAGTTGTGGAAGTACAATTTTTGTGTTTATTCAGCGAAAACTAAGGTCTCTCATTTTTATATGTATACTGAAACTATAGCAAAAAAGGGAGCTAACTAAGTCTTAAGTTTCCTGGAGCATTATATAACGAACATTTTGGATAAGAACATAAAGAAGTTGTATTTATTCTCAGATAACTGTTTCGCACAAAATAAGAACAATACCATTGTCCGGTATCTTGCTGCATTGTGTAAAACAGGAAGATTTAAATCCATAATGCATTGTGTTCCAGAACCAGGCCACAGCTTCTTACCGTGCGACAGGTCATTTGGAGTAATCGAAAAGAAAAACCCAGTTGTTGACGGATTATTTGCCACAAGAATATAAAAACTAGGTAAAATCTTGTTCAAGAAAATTTTCAGTAGTTGATGTTTCTCAGGAAATGATTCTAGATTATGTCACCAACGTGAAATCGTTTTCCCTAGCAGTACCAAAAAACAGATATGAACAGAAATTTTCGGTTAGTACCTACCGAACTTTTTGTTATTCTAAATATTCTGTTTCTGCAAGTGGATGTATGTTTCTAACGTTTGTCCTTCTGAAATATAATCAAACGATTACTTTTGATGGTATTGAAATCTGTTATGTTGCTCCATTACCACTGAAAGATATTAAATACAAAAATGTTATGCAACTGGCTTCAGCGTACGTCGCAAAAGCAGACATGCCTGTTAATCATGGCCTTAAGAGTAAAAATCAACCATTGGAAGCTTCCCTGTCTACCACAGAAGAAAGTGACATTAATTCCGAATGACACAAGTTTCAGTATTTATGAGGTTTGCGACAATAGTGTTCGAATTTATTATTATTATTGATCTTGTTTTTTCACCTAAATGTATTTTTTTAATGTTATTGCCTTATTCTTGGATTATTTAAGTTTAAGCTTGATTTTTTCTATTGTATGTGACATCTACTCAACTATTATCAAATAAAAAAAATATTGAAAACAAATTGAAAAAAAATTTTGTTTGCTTTTCCTAAAGAATTTATATATTGTGAGTTATCCCCTTCTTGCATCAGTGCCATCAATTAAAGAAAGAACCAAACTGAATTCAATTTGAGCTATTTTTTGTCGTTCGATTCAGGGCATAATCAAATCACTTACATCTGATTAAAGTGAAAGTAATACTGGTCTAATCACCAGAAACGAACACGACTATTATAACACAAATTTCTTAGATTTATAGATTAAGTACTTTACGAATTTTAGGCATAAATAATTTAAGGTTTGCTTTAACTGAGTTAACACAATTTGAGGTGTTATGATCTAAAATTTCGCAACCTTCATGTTTCCTAGAAATAAGAGATCTTTGTAAGGACGATGTCTATTGTATTTAGTAAAAATGTTTTTATTTATTGTTTATATCATTTAATTTGGATCGTAATATGATACCACTCCTGAAAATATTTGGTCAAGAAAATCTGTTTTGTTGGAGTAAGATGTGTTGCCTACCTATATCTAAATATAATTCATTTTTTAATCCAAGTTATGCAAAACTAGGTGGCAGTAGTGGATATTATTGTAAAATAGGACAACACTATTCGGAAATAGTCGTCAGTTATCGTAGCACATTTAAACAACCGCCCATCGTATTTGCTGTAAGGTTCGTTATGCGGTCACGACGTTTGTATTGCGGTGTTAGTAGAGCTTAGACATTTGTGTATAATGGAGGACGAGTTGCGCTGCATTACGTGTAAACAATTTTATAGTAATCCTGTATTATTGCCATGTTACCATGCTTTGTGTTTAAACTGTGCGGTTCAATTACAACAACCCGCTCAAAATGGAGCAAGCGGTGGAAGTTCAACAACTGCTTCTGAAAATGCGGAAAGTTTAGCGTCGGGTAGTTCTGGTGATTACCAAGAAAGCGATAAATTATCAATTTTAAGTGAAACAGATAGCGGGGTTGTATGTACATCTAGACCAAACAGCTACGTAGGCACACCAAACGGCTTACTATATCCAAGTGCCCTCTCTTTAGCTTGCCCCGTTTGCCATAAATTAGTGTATTTTGACGAAAACGGCGCTTACAATTTACCAAAATATCGAGTCATGCAAACAATTGTCGATAAATATAGCGAAGTTCGTAATTTAACATTAAAATGTCAAATGTGTGAGAATGAACCGGCACAGGATGCTACCGTTATGTGTGAGCAATGTGAAGTACTTTATTGTGATTCTTGCCGGGAATCTTGCCATCCTTTACGAGGCCCATTAGCTAAACATACACTTACGGAACCTAAACGAGGACAAAGTATTTGTACTAAAGGAAAAGACGGCAAATGTTTGGAACACGATGGCGAAGTTATATCCATGTATTGTCTTGTCTGCAAAATAGGTGTTTGTGCAGTGTGTTTGATGGACTCCAGGCACAATTCTCACGATGTTCAGGCAATTGCTACAATGTGTAAAGCTCAAAAGGTATGTGGTATTCATGACTCTCCTGATATATAAACCTAATATTTACTTTAGCAGGATACTGTATAAGTCTACAATTAAAGTTATATAATAATAACAACATTGCTTAATTGTAACCAAAAATAAGTTATTTGTACTTTTAGTATAAAAAATTATGACAGCTTCAGTGTTAATAAATTGGAGAATATTGGTGGTTCCTTATACATACTTGCATACATTTAGAACTGCAATGCCCTTTAAATGGTAAAAGAAAACGAGAATGAATAAAGCACATGGTTTGTCGATATAATAAAAATTGCAAAATATTGTACGGGTGCAGTTATAGTGTCTTAAACACTTTAAATATGAGATTTATGCAAATACTGTAAAAAAGGGGCGTATCTGGAATGTAATAGTTTGTTTGTAAATTGGATCTTTAATGTTTCACTTTATAAATGGCTCTGCCTTGCAAAGAAAAATTGTAATGGAGCTTGCAAAACTGGTCCATTTTAACGAGATCGTCCCTTTTAATTTTGATGTATTTGATGTAAAATGTTTCTGTTAACTGACTGAATATTTGAGAAACGAACAGAAATAGATAGATGAGCAAGTTTTTTCTATTAAAATAGTTTCTTAATGTATCGATGTGTAGATGGCATTGTGTTGCTAAAAAGAAAGACTGTCAAGATTGCACGTATAGAAACAGTCCTTCGGTCCCAAGCATTATAAACTAGTTTATAATCCTTGCTTCGGTTCTATAGCTATCTTCAAATGACAAATAGTAATGTAAAAGATTTTATTGAGAGTATATAATTGTTAATATATATATATATATATATATATATATATATATATATATATATATACAGCGTGTTCAGCGAGGAATGGGACAGTGCAATATCTCGAGAGCGTATGAAGATTTTAAATTATGAAAATATTTTTGTAAATATATTCCAAGGGCGCACATTTGTTGGCACAAAGATTTGAATCAACGCCCATCACCGCCAGGTGGCGCTATCTCACTTCCATTTTTAAATGCAATGCCCTATTTTTATTTCATTTTGGATTCTATGACATATTTGTGATGACTTTTATTAAGACTCCTACCAACCTATCTTTTGTAGTTTCTGAGAAAAAATAATCCTTGGAATTTTAGCACAAAACGTAATTTCAGGAAGTGCTCATAACATTTGAGTGATACAGACAAAATAGCAAATTTTATACCAAATGAAAGATAAAAGATTGTTCTTCCACAAAATAATGCAGATAACGCCGAAATAATGCGATACGCTGTACACTAAATTGTAAGGGTACCAACTTATCACAGTCGTTGATTAAGAATCATGTGAAACATTTGTCATGCCATGAAAACAAACGCGTAATGAAGTGTGTCAAGTTTCTGTCAGTTTACAGTTTCAGTTTTGAAAATCGTCTGTGCATCTTCAAATTCCATAATTATGTTTACGTTTTCTAACGAAGAATATTTTGATATGGTAATAACTTATGGTGAATGTAGAAAAATGCAAGGGCTGCACAAGTTTTGTATGCTGCCAGGTTTCCCGATCGACGCCATCCCGGAAAAAATACATTTGTTCGTGTAGTAAATTTTTTGAGGGGAATCGGTCATTTTCCTCACCGTAAATGCGAGAATCGCACAAAGACAGCAACAGATGAAGCACACACCGTCGGTGCATTAGCGGCAACTAGTGTTACATTAATTAGGCGTTATCAAACGTGTGTAGAAAATGATGGAGAAACATTTGAACATTTAATTTAATTTGTATGCTTTCAATTAATAATTCCAAAATTTTTTTTCTCAGAAACTACAAAAGATAGGTTGGTAGGAGTCTTAATAAAAGTCATCACAAATATGTCATAGAATCAAAATGAAATAAAAATAGGGCATTGCATTTAAAAATTGAAGTGAGATAGCGCTACCTGGCGGTGATGGGCGTTGATTCAAATCTTTGTGCCAACAAATGTGCGCCCTTGGAAGATATTTACAAAATATTTTCATAATTTAAAATCTTCATCCGCTCTCGAGATATTGCATGTCCCATTCCTCGCTGAACACGCTGATATATATATATATATATATATATATATATATATATATATATATATATATATATATATATATATATATATATATATATATATATATATATATATATATATATATATATATATATAATGGGTAATTCTGACTGATAATGAATATTATATAAGATTATTGGGGAATGCAGTCAATTATGAAGGCCAAAAGTAAAAAACCCTTTGTTAATGTGCCAAGCTTTCGGAATGCTTTATTCCTTTATCAAGACAAGCTACTATAAATACAATCAAATTATTTATAAATTAAATAACAATAAGACACATACCTAACGTGAGTTAAATAATAAAGTTAAAAACAGAACTAACAATAGGAATTTGCAGGAAAATAAATTTAATTGACAGTGTGTCAATAGTAAAACTAAATCGAATGTGACATAATACAAATGGTTAGTTACGTATTAAAACCATTAACAACGGTAAGTGTTATGTTATCAAAAAGGAAAAAGAACACTAACAAAAATTACTAGAAGAAGAGTGTTGCTGTTTTCATTAATGCAGACCATTTCACGAAAAAGACGTTTAGTTAAATTATTTTCTTTGCATAATATAGTAACTTCATTAAAATTCATGTCATGGTTTTGTTGGATGACATGCTCAGCTAAGCTACATGAAGCAATTTTCCTTCTACAATCACTTTTGTGAGATGTTATTCTCCCTAATAAATTTCTAGATGTTTGCCCTATGTACACTTTAAAACAATCCTTACATGGGATAGAATAAACTACATTTGAATTTTCTAAAGTTGTTAAGGGAGATTTAATTTTAGTATATAAGTTACGTAAAGTTTTGATGTTACTTGTGGCTATCTTGGCATTGAGTACCTTGAGAACTTTTAATATCTGAGGTGTGAGAAAAGGTATATAAGGCAATGAACCATATGATATACTATTATTGTCATGATTATTTTGTTCGCAATTTTGTTTAGAATTAATACAATGCGGTGTATTGAAAATAAGTTTATTAAGTAAATATCTAGGAAAAGAATTTTCTAGTAATATATTTCTAAGTGTATTAAGACCATTTTTAAGGTAATTAATATGAGAAAGTTTTATGACTCTATTTTTTAATGCTAAGACAAGATTGGTTTTCATCTTAAAAGGATGTTGTGAGTGATAACTAATGAATCGATTACTAAAAAAGTTTTTTCTATACCATTCTGTACGTAATATGTTGTGAAAGTCTCTGTGGTTCAACATATCTAAGAATGGTATGCAATTGTTACCATCTCTTTCATATGTGAACTGTAAATGTTCATTGTAATTATTAAAGATTGCCAAAACTTCGTCTATTTTGTCTTCTGTTACAGATAGGATTAAGTCATCAACATATCTCTTAACGAAAGGTACATGGAAATGTATTTTATCTAAACAGGCAGTAATCAAGTCATCAAGTACAAAATTGCACAGGATTGAGAAATCGTGGAACCCATAGGGTACCAAAAATTTGTTTGTAGTAGTTATTATCAAAAATAACGTAATTCGCATCAAAAATAAATTTTATTAAATTTTTAAATGTGTTCAGGTTCATTTTACAATTAACAGAAATAGAAGGCCAATGTTTTTCAATGCTCATTATAATTAACGTTAAAGGAAGATTGGTGAATAAAGATACAACATCAAAACTAACTAAAACATAATTTACAGGTAATTGGAAGTTATTAATGAATTTACTGAAAGTAAAAGAATCTTTGATGTAGAAATCGTTAGACGCGTTGTATGGTTTGGTTAAGATTTGTGTTAAATATTTAGCAAGTTTACTATTACGGGAGTTTATTGAAGAAACAATAGGTCTAACAGATAATTCAGTTTTGTGAATTTTAGGTAAAAAAAAACGTTTTTATGCTTTACCTAAAATTCACAAAACCGAATTATCTGTTAGACCTATTGTTTCTTCTTAGAAATATATTACTAGAAAATTCTTTTCCTAGATATTTACTTAATAAACTTATTTTCAATACACCGCATTGTATTAATTCTAAACAAAATTGCGAACAAAATAATAATATTAATCATGACAATAATAGTATATCATATGGTTCATTGCCTTATATACCTTTTCTCACACCTCAGATATTAAAAGTTCTCAAGGTACTCAATGCCAAGATAGCCACAAGTAACATCAAAACTTTACGTAACTTATATACTAAAATTAAATCTCCTTAACAACTTTAGAAAATTCAAATATAGTTTATTCTATCCCATGTAAGGATTTTTTTAAAGTGTACATAGGGCAAACATCTAGAAATTTATTAGGGAGAATAACATCTCACAAAAGTGATTGTAGAAGGAAAATTGCTTCATGTAGCTTAGCTGAGCATGTCATCCAACAAAACCATGACATGAATTTTAATGAAGTTACTATATTATGCAAAGAAAATGATTTAACTAAACGTCTTTTTCGTGAAATGGTCTGCATTAATGAAAACAGCAACACTCTTAATAAAAAATCAGATATTAGTATACTTAGCATTATTTATAATTACATCTTATCTTATGAACATAGTTTTAATCAAATTTCTACTAATAGTTAATATATACAAAATTTTTGTCTCTAAAATGTGGTAAACTTTTAGTTAATATCGAGGTTAATATTGTCCATTCTTCTAGTAATTTTTGTTAGTGTTCTTTTTCCTTTTTGATAACATAACACTTACCGTTGTTAATGGTTTTAATACGTAACTAACCATTTGTATTATGTCACATTCGATTTAGTTTTACTATTGACACACTGTCAATTAAATTTATTTTCCTGCAAATTCCTATTGTTAGTTCTGTTTTTAACTTTATTATTTAACTCACCTTAGGTATGTTTCTTATTGTTATTTAATTTATAAATAATTTGATTGTATTTATAGTAGCTTGTCTTGATAAAGGAATAAAGCATTACGAAAGCTTGGCACATTAACAAAGGGTTTTTTACTTTTGGCCTTCATAATTGACTGCATTCCCCAATAATCTTATATATCTATATATATATATATATATATATATATATATATATATATATATATATATATATATTTAAAAAAAATGTTACTTGGGATCGATTCAGCTTATACAATAACAAAAAAAATTACGTTGACACATGTCGCTTGACCACTGACATGGCGGCAAATTAAAATTTTATTAAAAAAATAATGCCATTGTATTTTATTCAAGGTTTTCATACTTTCATCCTTGTTGCAATCAGCTATAGAAAACAAAAATTCATCAGTTTATCTAGGCGGGATGAAACGTCGTAAACAAAAAATAATTGGAACATTATAACTGTACATGCTTACGTCAAACTAGCATTTTGGACGTTAGTACTAAAGCCTGTCAATATTGCGATTTTTACTCCTGTATTTTTGAATGTTTGCTGTTTCTTTTGTATACGTTTACTGTTGTTGTTTCTAATTATGGTGAAGTGCTAAAATGCCTCCGGTCCTGTCAGTAGCCGAAAAGATCGAAATAGTTCTGATTTACGGAGATAAGTATAAGACAGAGAGGCAGCAGAAATATTAAATCCAAGACATCCAGACAAAATCGTTCATTATTCCACAGTGATTTAAACAAACCGGTACAAAATTTCGCATGAAAAGACTATAACTGGGGACGAAGGTACTTTAGATGTACTTTTAACAATTTTGGAAACACCACAGATATTGATGAGTGATATTTTCAACACCACAACCACTCAAGATACGTCAGTTAGAATGATGTTAAAAAGAAATAAGTTCCATCCTTGTAAACCCAAGATTATTCATGTCTTAAAGGTTCGTGGTTACGATGCCCTTTTGGGCTTTTGTGCATGGTTTCAAGGAATGGTCGAGGAGGATGCAGGTTTTCAAAATATTCTCTAACGAAGATACGTTTTCTTCCAACGGGATTGTTAGCTCGTAGAACTGTCGTTGGTGGGACACTGAAAATACACAATTTGTAAGTAAAGATCAATACAGTTATAAACTGAATGTATGGTGCGGTATCTACAACTTTTCGACAATAGGACTATTCTTTTTTTATAAAAATTTAAATTCGGAAAGATATTTATAACTTCGGCAGACAGAACTTTCAAATGTCTTGGGCAAGATGCCATTATTGCAAAGAAGAGACCTGTACCTTCAACAAGATGGAGTAACCATTCATTCCACACTGGATGGAAGAACATGGTTTAGTTCAAAAATTTTACCAAAGGTGGATAGGTCGCTTTCTCAAAATCCTTGGCCGGCTAAGTCTTACGCCGTTAGATTATCACTAAATAGTGTATTTTGTGCACCATGTAGACTGTTTTGTTCTGATGAAAGCACTCTTCGGATCTCTTGGAGTAAGCGATTGGCAACATTTAGCCATTATTTTAAAAAGACACGAAATATGTGCTGCTCATAAAAAAATTCCCAGAAATTGTTTGAATTATCTACAGCATTAAAGAAAGGACTAAGAATGGACTCTGCTCACTAAAGACTGTATGAAATGGAAAAAAGCCATTGGGGAAATTTTTATCTAAACAATGTCTACCGTTTACAGGATCTTCACACAAATTATTTGAGCCACCTAATGGAAATTACTTGCAGTTATTCAAATGGTTTCAAAATTTGATGCTGTATTATCGAAACATCTTCGTCGTGTGGAAACTAAGAATAAAAACCTCGATAAAAACCTACCACATTATTTAGGACGGGAACATCAAAACGAGTTAATAGTTTTATTGGCAGATTATGTTAAAGATGTCATTTTAAAACAAATTCAACAATAAAAATATTTTTCTATTATTTTAGATTGTACCCCCGATGTAACACATACAGAACAAATAACAATTGTAATAAGATGTGTTTCAATCTCAACTCCACTTAGAATATTTAAATATTTTTTAGTGTTTTACCCTGTCGTTGATGTTACGGAACAAGGATTGTTTGAATTTATCCAGAATAAGTTAGGCGAATTTAATCTAGACATGAAAAATTTGCGCGGTCGAAGTTATATAATGGCGCAAATATGCGTGGAAAACATATTGGACTGCAAAAGAAAATCTTGGAAAAATACCCCCGAGCCTTTTTTATTCCCTGTTCTGCGCACAGTTTAAACTTGGTTGTAAACGATGCAATTTAAATTTATGTGTTCCGTTATAATTTGGCATGATGTTTTAAGTAAAATAAATGTAGTTAGCAAAATCCTACATTTGGCATAAAATCTTCTCTTGATGCCTTGGAAAATTAAAAAAATTACTTAATTACTAATCGTTCCGACGAACATTTTCAAACATTTTCATCAGAATCCAAAAAGGTGGCTGAAAAAGCCGGCATCGAACAAGAATTTCTCAGCTTACCCGTTCAAAGGATTAAAAAAAGAAAGCGTCATTGTGAATATGAAGCAGCCGATGAGCCCATAACATCACCTTAACTTAACTTAAAAAGAATTGTGAGAAAATTTACCAAGCACTTACGGACAATATCAATTTAGAGAGTGACATTAGTGCCACAGATTTATATAAAGAAATTAAAGTTATTCAAACTTACGTTACCACAGAAAAAAAGCCCTCGTGATGTTCTAGGATATATTTATCAAAATAATCTTGAATCGATTTTTCCCAATTTAACCATAATCATACGTATTTTCCTAACTCTGCCAGTTACCGTAGCTACAGGTGAACGGTCATTTTCAAAACTGAAAATAATCAAAAACTATTTACGGTCTTCGATGAAGCAAGATAGACTCTCCGCTTTGTGTTATTGTGTTATCTATCGAACATGAAGTGTGTGACATTAAATCTAAAAGACGTTGTCAAAAAGTTTGCCGAAACTAAAGCCCGAAAAGTACCTATTTAAGTGTTGATGTTAACTTTTAAGTTTACGAAGATACTGTTCTTATACTTTTATTCTTGTGTTTTTGTTTAAATTTGGAGACATAGGAAATTTTGTTGAATGGGTTATTACTACTGCAAGTCATAAGTGTTTGGGTAAGTGTCTATACAGGGCTTTTCACGATGAGCGTTAATTAGACGTTTTTGGCAAACTAGATAACGGATTAACCTGAAAATTTGACAGTATGCATAAATTAATATGATCTACACGCCTAAAATATTTTGGATGTTGCGGCGTTGCCGCTTCTGCTATAAAGTAGCGACTACTTTGATTTTTCAAATGGAACGCCCTATATATAATATTATATTATGATTTCCTATTACTTTGTCAACAACTTCATGTACTATTTCCCTATACCTATCTATTACCGTTTAAAGAGATATAAATTAATTTCGATTTTTTTTTACAAAACATTTTATAAACGCTGATAATCTTGAACTCTCTGGTACTAAGACGATCAAATTCGAAATGAAGTGGAGTGATACCATGATGATCTTTACTTCGAGTCAAGAATATCAGCGTTAATAAAAGTACATGTTTTGTAAAAAAAAAATCGAAATTAATTTATCTCTTAAACGGTAATAAAAAGGGAAATAGTACATGAAGTTGTTGACAAAGTAATAGGAAATCATAATATGATATTATAGACTACTTTATAGTAGAAGCGGCAACGCCGCATCATCTAAAATATTTTAGGCGTGTAGATCATATTAATCTTTTGCATACTGTCAAATTTTCAGGTTGATCCGTTGTATGGTTTGCCAAAACGTCTAATTAACGCTCATCGTGAAAAGCCCTGTATACATACTTACATTCAGTATTAATAAATATGTTACGGCATGCGATACTTTTTTATATATTTCGTTATATTTTCGTATTTTATTTTTAAATTGTGCCCGACAGGGGCGGCGAATATTAAGTTGCACACGGGTGGCCAACACCTTAGCGGCGGCGCTGTTTCTGTGTCTTATTGTGTTTGCAATGTTTCTTAGTGTTATGTTGTAACTTTAGTATTCTTAATCATGATTAATTAAGTTATGGTTATAACCGTTTTAAAAAGGCTTGGATGAAAACCTTGAATCAAATACACTGTCATTATTTTTTTTATAAAATTTTTATTTGTTAGTCAAGTAAATCCAAAAAAAAATATTGGCTTAGTTAAGTTTAGAATAGAAGAATGGATCATTTAGAAGGAATTGAAAATAATTCTAAGTTTTGTTTTCTAGAGGCGATTGCAACAAGGTCAGATGTGTGAAAATTAATATTTTTTGTTTTTTTCAATTCTTTGCGAGACAGGGGAAATTATTGCCCTGGGATTTTTTAGTAACTTTTATTATGTTTTATGCAAAGCAAGCAAAAAAAAATTTTCTCTAATTTCCAGAAAACACCAAAAAATTTACACTTTTCAAACGTCCTTGAGTCTTTGTTAAAATTGACAGACGTAAATCGGATTATGAACAACTTTTCCGTTTAAAACTTTTCGATATTTTGTCATCTAACCCCACTTTTTACTTATTTAAGGCGAATTGACTCCATGACAGTGTCTAGCGACATATGTCAAAGTAAGTTTTTTTGTTATTGGGTATGATGAATCGATCTCAAGTAAATTTTTTTGAAATTTTAATAATAAAACATTTTTCCATTCTTTGTAGACTCTTTGCCGGTCACTGTATTGAAATTTATTTTGGCATAAATAAATCCTTATTCATTCTAAAACGTATTCCATCTATTTGCCTTCCTCTTGAGTCGGCGGATTGGTGATAAAATCAACACGTTAAGAGTTTAAAAGAAAAAGCAGAGCAATAAAAAGTCTGCTACGGTATGAAATATTAAGTCTTCAGCTGATTTGTTAAAAAAATGTCAAATCACTAGGAAAGGGTGATAACATTTACAGCTATCTAATTCTATCTCGCAGCTAAGTTCATCTTTCCATAAAAGAGTTAGTAGGTTGAGTGAAGAAGTAATATTAATAATTGCACAAAAACATAACTTGCAAACTGAGCATGGCGAGGCAAAATCTTTATTATACTTTTAAGATTAATGCACAATTCATGGATGTAATACAGACTACGTTCATATCTCAAACTGATATTTTTATTTCTACACGTAAATTATATGATTTTGCAACATAACCTCACAATAAGTCGTCTAAAGATCATTTTGCAGGTAATCTAAAACACCTTCATTCAAGGTTTAAGTAAACGATATTTCGATATATCGCAGTTGGTACATAAGTTGTTCTACTTATTGATTTGTGTGAACTTTAATTCGTAAATCAAATCGAAATGAAAGGTAAATGCTCTATCAAACAAGGTTATTTTAAATGATCATTATAAACCGGTTATCCTTACGTAAGCTTCCACATAAGAGTACTACTCCTACTTCAATGTAATGTAACTTCCTGATACCATCGATCTCCGGTAAATTCGTTCCATTCCGTTAAAAAACAAAAGAGGCTTTGAATTAGCTTAAGGGTCATCGTTATCAGCAAAAAATCCTTACCACTAAGTGTATCGCTTGCATAAAATTATTCCATCTAGTTTTTGTTGTACCTATTTGGTCTCTCCTGTACCTTAATAACAAGACTTTCTCACTTGCATTTACTCCGCAATCAGAAATAATTCTATAAATATTCACGTAATAAAATACTTATCTTTTTTGAAAAAAAATTGAAAAACCGGTAACTGGGGATGAAGGTACTTTAGATGTACTTTTAACAGTTTTAGAAACACCACAGATATTGGCGAGTGATATTTTTAATACCACAACCACTGAAAAAAAAAGTATTTTATTACGTGTAATAATGGTGAAAGTTTACATTTTCATAAATATTCACGTAGTTTATACATGTGTACAGATTATACAAAAGTGGAATTTTGATAGTGCGAGTAAACCACAGTTACCAACTATAATATTAAGCGAGCATAACTCATTAAACTTAAACAAAACATTCGTGGCTCTGCATGATAATGATAGGTTGGAATCATACTGAACCGTGACATTTGCATGTTACTGCAACGAATTTGTGTTTTATAACTATAATCGATTCGTAATAATACAAAGAACAGACTAGCAAAAATAGACGCCTGGAAAATTTAGTCTGAAAATTTTATACTATTGCTATATCTAAACTCTCTGTTGTGGAACAACACACGATCTTCCAACCTACAGAATGCAACACGTTCATAATGAAAATAGGCAACAACGTCAAAACAACAATAATAATAAAACCATCCTCGTGTCAAATTTATCGTAAATACAGTTTAACCGTTTTAACTCTTATTTGATTAATAAAACTAATTTTTAAGGTTTATTTGGTTTCGATTTAAGAAATCTTATAGAGAAAAGTTATGTAAATTGAATCATTTTTAAAAAGATGTTTTCATATTTTTTTGTTCTAATGTTTATTGTTATTCAGATACTCCAAGTACGTACGTCATACACACGCACGCACGAACTCACATACACACGCACATGCACGCCCGCACAAACACCGATACCCCACACACGCGCACGCACGCACGTACAAACGCGAATACCAATACACTCGCGTACTCATACACGAATACCAGCACACTTGCGCACATACACACGAATACCAGTACACTCGCGCACACACGCACAAATACCGAAACCAACATACGACATACCACGAATAGCACAACAAAACAATAAACCACACACACGCACGCCACACACACACATACACACACACACACCACACACACACACATACACAACACACACACACACATCATATAATTCTATCACAACACATAATTACATACACCAACACTACACATCATACACATACACACAATACAACATAACAACACAATACAAAACAACATAATTACACACATAATATACACAAACACACACACACAACACACACACAACTAATAATAATAATAATAATTAATAATACCACAATAACAATAATAATACACACACACACACTAAAATAATAATAATCAATATATAATAATACACCACACATCACATAATACATACACACACACACACACACACACACACACACACACAACACACACACACACACACACACAAAATAATAACACCACACACACATACACACAAAATAATAATAAATAATACATAATATAATAATAATAATATAATTAATACACACAATAATATAATATAATAATAACACAATTAACACACACATACACACACACACACACACATAATATTAATATAATAATAAATAATAATCACACACAACACACACACACACACAATAAATAACCACACACAACAATATATTACAAATAATATATCAATAATAAACATAATAATTATTAATAATACACACACAATAACACACATACACACATACACACACACACACACACACACAATAATACACACACCAATATACACACACACACACACACACACACACAAAATAACACACACACACACACACACACACACACACACACACACACACAATAATATAACACATTAATAATAATATATATAATAATTAATAATAATAATAATTACACATAATAACAATTACACACACACACACAACACACACAAACACACACAATAATACACACACACACCACACACCACAAAACACACACCACACACACACACACACACCACACACACACACCACAAAAAAACACACAATACACACAAAAAAAAATAATAACAAAAAATAACACACACACAACAAAAAACACACACACACACAAAAATAAAAAATAAAACAACAATAAAATAAAAACACACACACACACACACACACACACACACCACACACACACACACCACAACACACACACACACACAAATTAATAATAAATAACAACCCACCAACTATTACCGTTTAAAGAGATATAAATTAATTTCGATTTTTTTACAAAACATTTTATAAACGCTGATAATCTTGAACTCTCTGGTACTAAGACGATCAAATTCGAAATGAAGTGGGTGATACCATGATGATCTTTACTTCGAGTCAAGAATATCAGCGTTTATAAAAGTACATGTTTTTAAAAAAAATCGAAATTTTTATCTTTAAACGGTAATAAAAAAATAGTACATGCAGTTGTTGACAATAAAGGAAATATTATTAAGGGTGTTCCATTAGATATTAAGAAAGCCAACGCCGCATCATCTAAAATAGGCGTGTAGATCATATTAAATCTGTCAAAAGGGATCCGTTTATTTTGCCAAAACGTCTTTCCCATCGTAAAAGCCCTTATTTACATTCAGTATTAATAAATATGTTACGGCATGCGATACTTTTTTTATATTTTTGTTATATTTTCGTATTTTTTTTTAAATTGTGCCCGACAGGGCGGCGAATATTAAGTTGGGGTGGCCAACATTAGCGGCGGCGCTGTTTCTGTGTCTTATTGTGTTTGCAATGTTTTTAGTGTTATGTTGTAACTTTAGTATTCTTAATCATGATTAATTAAGTTATGGTTATAACCGTTTTAAAAGGCTTGGATGAAAACCAATCAAATACACTGTCATTATTTTTTATAAAATTTTTTTTGTTAGTCAAGTAAATCCAAAAAAATATTGGCTTAGTTAAGTTTAGAATAGAAGAATGGATCATTTAGAAGGAATTGAAAATAATTCTAAGTTTTGTTTTCTAGGGCGATTGCAACAAGGTCAGATGTGTGAAAATTAATATTTTTAGTTTTTCAATTCTTTGCGAGACAGGGAAATTATTGCACTGGGATTATTTAGTAACTTTTATTATGTTTTATGCAAAGCAAGCAAAAAAATTTTCTCTAATTTCAGAAAACACCAAAAATTTTTTTCAAACGTCCTTGAATCTTTGTTAAAATTGACAGACGTAAATCGGACTATGAACAACTTTTCCGTTTAAAACTTTTCGATATTTTGTCATCTAAAACTTTTTACTTATTTAAGGCGAATTGACTCCATGATAGTGTCTAGCGACATTGTGAAAGTAAGTTTTTTGTTATTGGGTATGCTGAATCGATCTCAAGTAAATTTTTTTTAAATTTTATAAAAAACATGTTTCCATTCTTTGTAGACTCTTTGCCGGTCACTGTATTGAAATTTTTTTTAAATTCCTTATTCATTCTAAAACGTATTCCATCTATTTGCCTTCCTCTTGGGTCGGCGGATTGGTGATAAAATCAACACGTTAAGAGTTTAAAAGAAAAGTAATGAAAAGTCTGCTACGGTATGAAATATTAAGTCTTCAGCTGATTTGTTAAAAAAATGTCAAATCACTAGGAAAGGGTGATAACATTTACTGCTATCTAATTCTATCTCGCAGCTAAGTTCATCTTTCCATAAAAATTATAGGTTGAGTGAAGAAGTAATATTAATAATTGCACAAAACAACTCAAACTGAGCGTGGCGAGGCAAAATCTTTATTATACTTTTAAGATTAATGCACAATCATAGTAATACAGACTACGTTCATATCTCAAACTGATATTTTTATTTCTACACGTAAATTATATGATTTTGCAACATAACTTCATAATAAGTCGTCTAAAGATCTTTGAGATCAAAGCACCTTCATTCAAGGTTTAAGTACACGATATTTCGATATATCGCAGTTGGTACATAAGTTGTTCTACTTATTGATTTGTGTGAACTTTAATTCGTAAATCAAATCGAAATGAAAGGTAAATGCTCTATCAAACAAGGTTATTTTAAATGATCATTATAAACCGGTTATCCTTACGTAAGCTTCCACATAAGAGTACTACTCTACTTCAATGTAATGTAATCCATACCATCGATCTCCGGTAAATTCGTTCCATTCCGTTAAAAAACAAAAGAGGCTAATTTAAAAAAAAATTAACACAACCCAAAATAATTATTACCAACCCCACCAAAACAACCCACATACCAACAAAACAAACACAAATACACAAAAACATTACACAAGTACACCAAAATATTCCACATTTTTACCATTCACTACCATAATAACAAGATTCACTTCATTCACACCCAACAAAAATATCTATAAAATACACAATAAAAACTTACTTTTATAAAAATTACAAAACCAATGGATAAAATTAATTACTACACAGAAACACCACAACAACAAAAATACCACACACACACAAAAACAATATTAATACGTTAATCAACTGAACCGTGACATTTCATTTACTCAACAATTTAGTAGTTTTATAACTAATCGATTCTAATAATACAAAGAACATGACTAGCAAAACACACAGCCGAACAATTTAAGCGAGCAAACCATTCATATCTTGCTACCTGCATACTAAACTCTAGTTGGAACAACACCGATACATTCAACCTACAAATGCAACACGTTCATAACTAAATAGATCAACAACTCAAAACAACAATAATAATAAAGCCACCTCGTGAAATTTATCGAAATACAATTTAACCTATATTAAACTTATTTGATTAATAACACTATTTAATAAGGTTTATTTGAAGTTTCATTTAAGAAATATAGAGAACAAGTTATAAATTAATCATTAATTAATAAAGCATTTTTCAATTTTGTCAATATTTTATCAATAATCACGTATTTAAATCTATTATCAATAACTAACTTACAGTTTATGCGCAACATATAAACACAGCACGCACAAAACGAATAAATACACATGCTACATACACAATACACATTCAATACACACGAATACATATTTGCATAATGTATCAAACGAATACCACAAATACACACCGTACAACACAACACACGCACACATACACAACACACGCACATCACCCAACACACAACACACACAATAACCACACACACACACACACACACACACACACACACAAACACACAACACACACAACACACACACACACACACATACACACACACACATACACACACACACACACACACACAACACACACACACACACACACACACACAACACAACACACACACACACACACACACACAACATCACACACAACCACACACACACACACACACCACACAACACACACACACACACACACACACACACACACACACACACACACACACACACACACACACACACACACACACACACACACCACACACACACCACACACACACACACACACACACACACACACACACACACACACACACACACACACACACCACACACACACACACACCACACACACACACACACACACACACACACACACACACATAGACGCACACAGAACGCACACACACACACCACACACAAATACACACACACACACACACACACACACACACACACACACACACACACACACACCACATACACACGCACACACACGCACACACACACACACACACACTACACATGATTACCACTCCTAAAAAGGACGATTATCTTGTGATTCCGATTACTTGTCTAAGCGTATTTTTAATGTTCTATTTATATTACATACTTGATATCAAACAACAGGTTTGTTCCAGATGAACTAGAATGTTACGCATGCCTAATACGAAAACAATAAACTTTTAAACTAAGTAGGTACACTTCTATGAAAAATTGTAGGTATTTTTGGTATTGCGCATGCGTAACAATCCGGAATTTATATGGAACAAACCATGTATCACCACACCAGGCTATATCACATTATTCATATTTTCCAAAATTTAAAATTTTCTACTAATCTGCCATGCTGCCAACTGCGAAGCTTTCGGTGGACACTATGATTCTACCAACCAAGTTACAATTTGGCCTCTTTCACATTACATGCACAACCTGTCAAATTTTTACTACTACTGTCGTTGATAAATTAGCTGTAAAATTGTATTTTAAACTATACTATAATATAAATGTATAAATGATCAGATCAGACCGTAACCATACAAGTTTATCTTCAGAAAACTCAGAAATTGGTACGTTGGGCAGTGCGCATAGTGGATGTACAGATTACAAAACGAGACATGACACGTGGCAGTGGAGGTTCTTTTAGTTGCGCAGTAGGGCCAGTGTTAGACAGAGAAATTATTCGAAAAAATAAATGCAAACAACGTTAAACACTGCTTGCAGAGTACGAATTTCGTCCGCATCTCGTGGGCGTTATTTTGAGTGGTCATGACTCGTTCTGTGATCTGTCTATAATATGCTAAGAGGCTAAATGGTTGTATGAAGAAAGTTTATCTCAAAGGTCACGGGTATGACATCAGACTTTGCGCAAGTAACCTGGTGTGACTGATCAGTAATCAGTAACCGATTACTATTTGAGCAAAGTAACTGTAATCGGTAATCGATTACTTTTTACCTGTAACCGTCCCAGCTCTGAATACAAATATGTAACTATTCTTTTTATTTATAATAAGATATTAATAAAACAAGCATTGTTAAACATGATGCCTCCATAGATACGATTTAAAATTCGTGTTTATGGCAATTCGAATGAATTTTTAGTCTCGACAAGTCTGGGCCAAAAAATTAACACTCACGTGCCATTTACAAAACACCCATTTTCACATTAATATAAAAATAACTATTTAGTGAAACGTCTGATGTATTTATGTTAATACTCAATTCACAAATTCCATCAATGAAAATAGGTAGTTCATGATTCATAAGTAAATCATCAATTTATTACAAGAAAAATAAAGATGAATAAAGAATGGGTGGAAGTTAGATAAGTATTTATTAAATAAATTGTCTAAGAATACATTTCAAAATCCAAATTTTAAAAGTAAATAAGTGACCTACATGAACCTGCACATTAAAATAATGAAATTATTTTGATTGCATCTGATTTATAAGTTTGTACGTTCGTACCACATTTTTTACCTTTATACCTCAAAGTGTTCAAATTTAACCGGGTTAAAAATTAACACACTTGAATATTTTTATCGTCCATGACGGTATTAGAAGATGATCGTTTACCTAATTGTACCATTTTTCCTTTGTTTGTACCTCAAGGTTGGTTTATACCTAATTTCCAATTTTTTAAAGCAACTTTTCGTTAAAGAGATTTTCAAACCAGGAAGCAGATACTGTTTCGTTTTGGTTTGTAATCGTTTGTACCATTTTTTTCTTCGTATTTCAATACAAACTAACAGTTAAAAATTCCAGCAACCCACTTTAATATTTTTTATCGTTCTCAACGGAATTCGAGTGGGCATCGATTGTACTCCATTGTACCATTTTTCCTTTGTCTTTGTGCATCATTTTAATAATTTTAGTTGCTTTTGACGACATACGAAACAGTATCGTTTGTACTACCACTTTTACTTTCATATCCAATTTATGAATAATGTTTTTACCAGATTAAAATCTTTCTCAGATATTTAATATACAGGGTGTCCCAGAAGTTCGTACCAAAAACTTGGGAAATGATAGAGGGACTAAAAATAATTATAGTAGTGCTTCATACAAAATTTTTGCCTTAAGCCCTTCGTTAACGAACTATAGGGCTCTAAAGTTGGGAATTAAAATTGGTTTTTATTTATAATTATTAAATGACTTATTGGAAAATAATACAATTTTAACCGTTTATAAACGCCATAAATGTACACTTGGTGACGTTATAATTAGTAGCGTCATAAACAAGTTTGCACTACACTTGTGAACTCAGGTACGGACTAAGTTCAATGGTTGATGCGGCAATTTTTTTTTTAAATGTAATTTTTTTCACTTACAAAAAGTTCTTAAACATTTCTAAAGAAAAAACATCCTCTTGTGACATCTTAATAAAATTAACGGTTTAAAAGGTCCGGCAATTTTATATCGCACTGCACACCTATCGGCATTGGCCATTTTTTAAAATGTAGATTTATAAAAATAAACTTTAAAAATTTTTTTACTAGTTTTATTATTTACAACGGTGATTTTAAAAACACTTTAATGAAAACGAATATATCTTAATTTAACAAAAATAAAAATACGAGAATAACAACAAAAACCTTAAAAGTTAATAACTACATTCCATTATAACAGATTAAAGTAACGAGTAACCAAAAAATTAACGATAATAAAAAAGGCAAACCGGTATAATAAAATTACAACCAATACAATCAAAGTTCAATATGGGTTCCCTTTAATTCCACACATTTCCTCAGTCTTCTAAGATTAGATCTTTGTGCTTGGAATGACATTCCTGGATTATTTCGGATGTTTTCCCAGTGAAAACGTATCCTATCAATTGATTCGTTTCTTGTATTTACATTTGTACTGTGAACTAAACTTTTAAGATAGCTCCAAAAATGAAAAACTAATGGGTTTGCTGACGGACGAGCTGGCCATTGAAATGGTCCACCCCTTTCTATCCACCTATCTGGAAAAATATTGTTTAGATGGTCACGTACCTCACGATAGAAGTGAGGGACGCCCCATCGTACATAAACCACATACATTGGCGCTTTTGTAAATGTACAACCTTTAATAAAATTGGCAGAATATCCTGCAAAAATTGTAAATAAGACTGTCTGTTTAAACGATCATTGAGGATTTATGGACCAATTAAGTGGTTGGCTATAATACCTACCCAGGCGTTGACTATAAACCTTTGTTGGTATTTAGTCTGTGGGGATTTTCATCATCCCACGGATGTAGGTTATGGGAATTAATTATACCATCCCTGGTAAAACCTGCTCTATCTGTAAATAGGAAATGTTGGTCTTCCCCTTGTTTACCCAAAAACCAGTTCGCATAATCAAGCCTAGGAGGATACTCATCTGGTGACATAGTATGAACTTTTTGAAAATGAAACGGATTCAATAGTTGCTCGTGAAGAATTCTATGTACGCTTGATTTTGAAATATTAAATTGTGCCGTAAGTTTCCTCACACTGGTTGTAGGTTCATTATCAACAGAATCTAGTATCTTTTCTTCAATTATTGGAGTACGCACGATTCTTATATTTCCTTCACCTTTCTTCGGTAAAAATGAACCTAAAACGTAATTATCCATTGTAAAAACCAGTTTATAAAATTACTGCATTAATCTAAATGTACCTGCTTCTCTTAAACTCCGATCTATGCGTTCAAACGTTAAAAGCGGATTATTTGTCCGCTGATTTGCTGTAAATTACGGATAACTATTTGTTGGAAAATATGAAAATGTGAAATTTGATTACATCGAATATCTTTTTTTTGTTTTTTATTATTATATTCGTATTTTTACTTTTGTCAAATTAAGTTGTGTTCGTTTTCAATAAAGGTTTCTTATATCACCATTGTAAGTAAAACAAATAGTATAAACAATGTAAAAGTTTATTTTTATAAAGTGGACTGTACCGATTTATTAATAATTTACGAATAATACAAGGCGCTTACTATAATGGTATTTTAAAAAAATTGTGAATTCGTCAAAGGGTGTGTAGTGCGATATAAAATTGCCCGTGTCTCTTAAACCGTTAAATTGATCGAGATGTCATAAGAGGATGTTTTTTCTTTAGAAATGTTTAAGAAATTTTTGTGGCATTTATAAGTGAAAAAAGTTATATTTAAAAAAAATTGCCGCATCAACCATTGAACTTAGTCCGTACCTGAGTTCACAAGTGTAGTGCAGACTTGTTTATGACGCCACCAAGTGTACATTTATGGTGTTTATAAACGGTTAAAATTTTATTAACTTCCAATAAGTCATTTAATATTTATAAATAAAAACAATTTCTATTTCCCAACTTTAGAGCCCTATAGTTCGTTAGCGAAGGACTTAAGGCAAAAATTTTATATGGAGAACTATAATTATCTCCCAAGTTGTTGGTGCGAACTCTTGGGACACCCGGTATATTAAAAATCTGAGAAAGATTTTAATCTTGTAAAAACATTATTCATAAATTGGATATGAAAACAAACTGTTTCGAATGTCGTCAAAAGCGACTAAAATTATTAAAATGATATACAAAGACAAAGGAAAAATGGTACAATGGAGGGCAATCGATGCTCACTCGAATTCCGTCGAGAACGATAAAAAATATTAACCCCTGGTTTTAATTTGTACTACTTGAAATACGACGGAAAAAAAGTGGTACAAACCAAAAGGAAACGGTATCCGCTTCGTGATTTTGAAAATCTCTTTAAACGAAATAGTTCTCCTTTAAATCGATTTGGAAATTCGGTACAAACCAACCCCTTCAGATGCAAACAAAAGGAAAAATGGTACAATTAGGTACAAACGATCCTCTCTCGAATACCGTCATAAACGCCAAAAAATATTAAAGTGGGGTGCTAACATTTTTTAACCCCGGGTACAAACGGGGACAAACTATTATAAATCAGATGCAATGAAAATAATTTCATTATTTCAATGTGGGTGCCAGGTTCATGTGGTAATAATGTGAGATGTAATTTCGCATAAAGAAGTTATCAGCAATTAATTGATTATGCGTACTTTGCTCTTGTCTTACGCTTGAAAATTGTATATTTGCTACGTAAATTGTTGAGCAATAAATTTTAAAATGCAAATCCTAAAAGCAAATAAATGAGAAATCATTTAGCATGAAAAGTTAATTATTACAAATACTTCATTCTTATGTTACGCTATCACCCTCTTGAAATTGTTAATTTACTATACAGGGTGTCCGGAAAAATGTGGGAAATCTCTCGGATTTATATCGAAGACGAAAAAATAACATGACAATTTCCTATAAATTGTTTCCTCCAGACCCTCCCTACGGAGATGTGAGCCCCATAAGGGCGCCGCTGGAAATATTTTTTTTTTAATAACTTTTAAAGTACTTGACATCATTTAATAAAAATTCAGTATGATGGCCACTAGTAAGGTGCTCTTAAAATAGTATCCTTGAAACACATTTAGCTTGTTTAATTTACCAGGGATGGACTAAGTTGTACCCCTTAACGCCTAAATTTTTAACATCCGGTATGATAAAGATCTAAAAAAAATATGTTTGAGTAGTTTGAACTTTTCTCTAAAAAAAAAGGTATACTTGTTTAATATCGATAAAATTAACTATTTTCGAGAAAAAAATAAAATAAACGAATTTATGTTTCATTTTCATTTAATTAAAAACTTCATAAGTGGGTTCAACAGTGGGCTCCGTGAAGTCTGGTCGCGAGCACGACGAATTGAGGACTTCTGTACGCGCCACAATAACCCGACATTGTTCCTTAGCACATCACAATGAAACGTGATTCTCTGTAGAAGCTCCTCCCTAGTATCAACCGGACTGGAATACACCAAGGTTTTGAGGTGGTCCCACAGGTAAAAATCCAAAGGCGTCAGGTCGGGAGATCCAACAGTTTGGATAGACGTTATTTAAGTGTTCCCGCACAGCAACGCATCGTGCATAAAGTACATGTTTCGGCGGGTTTCAAGAGGTAAATGCTCTATTAAATCTTGAAAAGTGTTCTGGAGGAACTCCAAGTAAAGTTGTCCATTCAATCGCGCCGGCAATACAAATGGTCCAATCAAAAATTGCCAATGACTCCTGCCCAGATATTAATTGATTGAAACTGATGTTGATGATGCGAAACAATAGTTGCATGAGGATTTTCATCAGCCCATACGTGTGAGTTGTAAATTCGTGATACAATTTTTGGTAAAAGCTGCTTCATCTGTAAAAAGAATAGTGCTAATGAAGTTTTCATTATTTCGTTGCTGATCCAATAGCCAGTTTGCGAACTGCATTCTACGAGGAAAATCTTTAGGAATCATGCACTTTTTGCAAATGATATGGGTATAACAGCTGTTCCTGAAGAACTTCATGAATTATTGTTTCCGACTTTTAAATTGTGCGACTGATTTGCGAGTGCTCGTTGAAGGAGTGTCATCTACAGCATTCAAAATATTTTCCTCTAATTCCACCGTACGCACTGTTCTTGTCAGACCAGCATCGGTACTTTTTTTCTTAAACATTCCTAAAGTTATAAAGAAAGTCAATATTGTTACCTTAGTAACCGAAATCACTCACCATTCTCTCTTAGACGTTGATCAACTCGTTGAAATGTCTTCTGATTTGTAATAGTACGATTAGGAAATCTCTCGTGATATAATCTTCTTGCTTCCAAAGCATTGCAAGAGGCAAGACCATACATGAGATGCATACCTGCATGTTCAATAAAAGTGAATTCCATATTTCGAAGAAGTTTACAATTCAAATCACCACGAAATCCAAAAATCAGTAAATTTAAAGTAAATTAATGTCGATCAATGTATCAGCAATGTGACAAATGTCAAGTTCTAAAATGGAGGTTATTTATTTATTTCGTATCATAGGAATGTTTGACATATGTTTTTTTGAGTGAAGATAAATAAAATGAACAAGAAATAAGATTATACCTCGTGGGTCAATAAACTCACTTAAGTTTGCAACATTTTTTAAATAATTAATATGTTTAATTTGGTTTTCTTAATTTATTACTAAAGTGTTTTCTCGTAAAAATTCGAAAAAACACATGTTTTTTAATAATTTATTAATTATGAAACATTAATTCGTTTAATATTTTTTTTCTCGAAAATAGTTAATTTTATCGATATTAAACAAGTATACCTTTTTTTAGAGAAAGGTTGAAGCTACCCAAAAATATTTTTTTTAGATCTTTATCATACAGGGTGTTAAAAATTTAGGCGTTAAGGTGTACAACTTGGTCCATCCTTGATGAACTAAACAAGCTAAATATGTTTCAAAATACTGTTATAAGAGGCCCTTACTAGTGGTCATCATACTGAATTTTTATTAAATTATGTCAAGTACTTTAAAAATTATTCAAGAAAAACTTATTTCCATCGGCGTCCTTTAGGGGCTCATATCTCCGTAGGGAGGGTCTGGAGGAAAAAAAATTTATAGGAACTTGTCATGTTATTTTTCGTCTTCTATCTGAATCCGAGAGATTTCCCACATTTTTCCGGGCACCTTGTATAAATTGTTGGGTAATTCGTTTTAAAATGCAAATCCTAAAAAAAATTAATATGAAAAGTAATGTAACTTAAAAAAGAAATTAATTGATTACACGTATTTCATTCTTGCCTCACTCTAGCTAGCTAATTTTTACAATTATTTATTGACTAGGTAAATTGTGAACATTTTTTTTTTTTTTAGTAAAAATGAAGTAGTTAATTAGCAAAAAAATGTTAGTGTTTGTTTAATATCGATCCGGTATAGGAACATATTTTTGTGCAGGTAAGTGGGGGTGCTTGCCTAACGTTAACCTAACACACCCAATCTTAAAGTGGAATAGCTGCTAAAGGGAAGGAGGAAAAAATTTTAAATTGCGGAAATTAATTAGCAATAAATGATCTCTTAATTATGCACTATAACCGATTTTGAAATGTGGTAGTGGGGGTACTAGGTTAATGGACATAAAAGCTTTATAATTATTTTATATTGTGTTTAAGTGATAATTCGAATTTTACTTTGAGTTTTTTTTACCGTAAAATATGAAAGAAATTTATTATTAACTTCATATAGGTGTCTCTTTCATTGAATGTTCAGTACGATAAAAAAAGCAATATGCATTCATAGTCGAAAGAGCCATTATGAACCCAACTTTCAACTATTTGTTAATTTCCAAATCCAGAATTGTAAATTGTTGAAATTTTTTGATCCAGGTAGGCAACGGATATCATCTCCAACAAAAGATCCCGTAAAACCTGTTTTGATTCAAATGAAATCAACAGTATAGGTATAAGAATGGAATTTTGTGTATACTACGGAAACACGTTAATAAAGATAATAACAATTTTAATTGGTTGGTGCATTAAAAATATACATGAAAAACCTCATTACATTTTTGTTTTTAAATCTCGCTATATAATTCTGATTTGATAAAATACAACTAAGGCGTGTTTAAAATTCTGTTACTAACCGTTCTTACACATTTCATATAAATTATATTTCTCCTCTTGTTACATATATTTTACACAGACGATGAACATTTCTTCTCTTTTATTCCTAGTGACGGGCTCAAGTCTGCTTTTATCACAAACGACACAGGAATGTAAATCTGTTAAAAACGTTGCACTTAGAAACGTCAAAACATTCGAATCGGTTGCTTTCTTCTTCTTTTAATAATTCTAAAATTGAAGTGAAAAGTATTTTCGTTATTTTTAAATTGATTAATAACACTTTTCGATATTTCAACACAGTTTTCAGTTTCAAAACAGTTAGATCTATACACTAATTTAATTTTCTTATTAGACGGATGACGTAAAGTGATTTGTTGCTCAAACAATTTTCCTTGTTCATACGGTCCAAGATAATGTGTAATAATCCACGCTGATTTAGTTCCAGTATTGTTAACACCTTGTATACTCCAGAATACATCGTCTTCAATTTGTGTTCGCCAAAACGTATATGAAAATGCTTTCCCCACCATTTTCACTTTTTCACCAATTTTTAAATTAAACACGTTTTCATAATTTTCTAACATTTTTATATAAATCTGCATCTACGCAAAGATAGAACTGATCCATTTCGATTTTGTTTCGAATAGGAAGGGAGGTGTTGGCAATTGTTCAAGCACATTTATGTAGTATGATGTTAACCAATCTAAAATTTTAGTGACTGCTGGAGGATAAAAATAGTTTTCGTATGACGCTTGTGGATTATTTCCAAAGTACTATGACATTTCTCAGGCGTCGCTTCTCACATTCCTAATTAATTAACTAAACTTTGATATTTGAATTGTAATTGGCTTTTTGTGGGTATTTTCCAATAACGTCTAGAAATCCTTAGGTTTAAGTAATAAGCTAGCTTGTCATTGCTAATTGAAGTTGTATGGTAGAAAGTTTTTCACAACTTTACACTTACATCATAATTTGATTACATTTTGTTAAATTTGTTCTTTGATTAACACATTTTTCACTCTTAGCTTTCGTCCGTTAGAGGGTGTTCTGATTTGTCATCTTCAAGGCAGTTTATACTAAATTCCATTTAAGAAGGTAGTGAAGGAAACCAGTTTTAAACACACAAACGTATTGTCATAAAATAGTGATTATTTGAAGTAAAATTCATGTTATGTTGGTAATAGTGATATTTATATTGGTAAAACTGTTTGTCCTGCTGTCAGATAATTTAGTCAACTCCATTATTTTGTGTTCTTTGTAATCCTCGTGTTTTCATTTATATTCTCCTATCCGTCATTTTACTACATATTACGTAATAGTTCTTTTCAGAACTCCACGCACCGCATCATTTACCTAACGTAAGTAGCTAACCTACTTGTATAACATTTAATGAAATAAACATGTTTTACAGTGTTCATATTTTGTGTATTATGGCAGAACAATTACCGTTTAAGAACAATAAGGGTAAATTAGTATGAAGTGGTCAAAGATTGAGGGCGTATAACATTTATTTACGAAACAAAGTAAATAAAGTAAATCTGAAGCTGTTAAATTAACATCTATTGAGTCCGGCCTTGGTGAGCAAATGTTGTAACATTATCAAAGAAATAGAGAATTTAGTATTGCACGTTTAAAAAGACACGAACACGTCAAAGTCAATATAACTTCAAGATTTTGAAAATCAGGTATCCGAAGGCATGCTATTCGTTCTTTTCTAAAATGAACTGTCTACTTTAGACAAAGTCTTAAAGCGAGTATTTAGTAACTTATCGTAGCGCTACAGGAGTATCTATTGAACTTTATTATAATAATACAAGTTTCCTATTGGAGATAAGAATACACTATTTCATATTTAGATGTATTATGTCAAGTACTTATTTACTAAATAAAAAGCTTAATAAAATTTGAGTTATTAATATACACAGGGTGTTCCAGTTTTTGTAGCAGGACTTTAATAGTCGATAGAGCTTTCAAAATTAAGACAAAAAGTTCATATAAACATAGGTTGCCTAACGCTTAGTTTTGAAATACAGGGCTTCAAAGTTTTAATTTTTTGAGTTCCTTTAATTTATCTTCAAAACTATTTAAAATAATAAATCCAAATTTAGTACACATATTACCTCCTTAAACTCAATATTAAGAGTAGTTTAATGTTTATCGATATCTACAGGGTAGGACATTTTCTGGGGTGATACACCCTTTATCCCCGAACTTTTTCATGACGCCTCTAACTCTAAAACCAAAATTTAGATTGCCCATTTCATTTAGGAAATTTTTTGTCTTCTGCTTTTTTTTTTTTCGAAAAATGCATAGTTTTTGAGATAAATTAGCTGTAATCCATGAACAGCTTCCAAATGGTACGTAAAGAACGTCTGATGCTCCCGCAAAAAATAGTGTGCCATGAAAAGAACAATAAAAAAAAAGAATCAAATTATGTCAAATCTCACGTTTTATTTTAAATACGACTTGTGCATAAGAAAGAATGTAATTTATTTACATATTTTATTGTGTTAATTTTTATTGCAAAAGTGATCTTTTATAACGCCATTTTTGTTTTCTAATCAAGAAATAGCGGATATCCATTTTATGTATGGCTTTGTAACTGGAAGTTCAGCAGCAGCAGCCCGTGAATATAGGCGAAGATTTCCTTTTAGAAGAGCTACGCATCCTTCAGTATTTGTAAGAGTTCACCAACAACTTATAAGTCAGGGGTTAAATAATGTGCGTCAAAATAATAATCATAGGCAGCAAAGAAATATTGCACGACGAATTTTGCGTGAATTCGACAGAGATCCCACAACTAGCATTAGAAGAGTATCCGTAGCTTTAGGTGGAGTCTCAAATACTACTATTCACCGAACATTAAGACCGGATCACCGAAATCCTTACCATCTACAACCTGTTCAAGGACCACAACCAGGGGATGCAGAGCGTAGAGTTGCGTATTGTCGATGGATTCTTGCTGAATATAATAACAATCCAGGTTTTTTAAATAATGTTTTATGGACCGATGAATCCTGCTTCACTCGCCGTGGTGTGGTAAATTTTCACAACCAGTACGTTTGGGCACATGAAAATCCACATGTAGTTCGCCCGAGACATTTCCAACAAGAATTTAGTGTGAACGTCTGGATAGGTTTTACAATAATCACCTTTTGGGCCCTACTTTTACCACCTCGGATGAATGCTGCGGCTTTCTTGGAATTCTTAGAGAAGAACATGGGAATATGTGGGAACATATTCTAATCAACGTTGTCATAGTCATTTACGAAGTAAACGGCTACTTCGGATGTCCGAGGCTTGATGGCTCAAGTCCAGCCTCAATCTATAGCATTTTTGAATCGGTTTAAGAAACTGGCTCGACAACCATTATCACAGGAAGATGGATCGGTATAGTTAGGCTCAGTTCCTGGCACCAAAGATTCCAGATCTAAATCCCTTAGAATTATTTTGTGTGTATTTATATAAGAAAGGGTCATCAACTCCTGTGACAACAAGTTTAAATTATTTATTATTAGATTAGGGATTTGTTTGTAATGAAATAAGACAATTTATTAATATTCCACGTTCAATTTATTATTCGTTCGTTGAATTATGTTATTCAACAAAATGTTCACATTTTGTCAAAACATTTTTGTTTTTTAAATTTATTTATTTAATTAACGATAGCGTTAAAATTGTTTTGTTGTTATTAGGATTAGATTTAATTTGTTTAATTTATTGATTTCTTTTCTGTTTTTCTTGTTAAATCTTAACATTGAAATTTCTGTCCAATTTTTCCAAAAATATGTATTTTTTTAAAAGTTGGAAAATTTAATAAGGCATTAATTATTGTTCTTTATTTAATTCAAACTGAAAAGTTAGAAAAATCAGGATTACTACTTTATTTAAGAGACTAAAAACTTGAGAATTGACAAATTTGATTCTTTTGTTTTATTGTTCTTTAATATGGCAATCTAATTTTTCGAGCATCAGACGTTCTTTACTTACCATTTGGAAGCTGTTCATGGATTAAACAATTGCAATTTATTACAAAACTAATGCATTTTTCGAAAAAAAGCAACAAAAAGTTCTAAATCAAAATGGGCAATTAAATTAATTGGTTTTAAGAGTTAGCTCAGATGACAAACAGATTCGGAGGATAAAATTTACCACCCCATTGAAAATGTACTATCCTGTAGATATTTATAAACGTTAAACTACTCTTAATATTGTGTTTAAGAAGTGTAATATGTGTACTAAATTTGGATTTATTATTTTAAATAGTTTTGAAGATAAATTAAAAGAACTCAAAAAAAATTAAAACCTTGAACCCTGTATCTCCAAAACTAAGCGTTTCGCAACCTATGTTTATATGAACTTTTTGTCTTAATTTTGAAGGCTCTATCGACTATTAAAATCCTGCTACAAAAAACTGGAACACTCTGTTCGTAACTATTACTGTAAAATGAAGGTCGACTAATCAAAATTTCTCAATTTTGAGACTGTCCAAGTCTTCGCGTTTTTACTACTTGCTAACCCAATTACCGAAAAATTTGAAGATTTCTAATAGTCGGCAAAAATCTTATAATAATAGATAAAGTTGATATGCTTTATTTTTCAAATTTTCTAGAATTAGGCAACACACCGTTCAATCCCAGAGTTACGCTAAACAAACAGATTTAGATAACGATCAGGTAAGAGAATTGTCCTTTGTTGTAGAAATGTACACCCGAGCGCTATTTATGGCTATTACACTGATCGCATGAAAACAGTTCATATACAGTGTGTAAATAAAGTAAAGAATAATGTTCCTATTTTGTTTATAAAAAAATTAATAGCACACTTTAAAATAATGATAAAAACTTTGCTCAAATTTTATAAAAATATATATTTAGAAAAATATAAGGCGTTGCGAAATAAATACACGTAAATTATGTAGGTTTTTGTATTATTTTTTACTGTTCACTCCCAAAGTTTCTAAGAATAAGTTGAGACACACTCTCGCTGCATCTCGAATGTTCACCTAAGATATGTTTTGGTCCATTCAAAATATGGGCTTCAAGTTCTTTGATTTTTGCCTGTAATGAGACCGATTGTGATTTTCTGTATTCGATGGCTTTGGTAATTGCAGTTCTAAACCTTAACAAATTTTTAGAAAGTGATTTTTTTTAACTTTAATGCCGTTTTAGGTTTCTTTGTTAGTTCCTTTAATTTATTTATGTAATTTCTCCAGATATGGCTTTTACATTAAATTTTTTGGATCATTACTCTTGGACCATAAGGCATAACCTCCCGCAATTTTCTATATACGCTGCTGCCACCGTCGCCTACTAATTTAAAGTATTTTATTCCATACATATTTAGAGAATTTTTAAATCCTTCGACAATGATAGCAGCTTCCATTCCCGTTGACGTACCACTCCAGTTTTTATAGCATGCCATCTACGTACCTATCCCTTCTGGCACATATAGTACAAAACTTATTTTTTACTGATATATATATATATATATATATATATATATATATATATATATATAACCTTTTTTGTTCTGAGCCCTAGTATACATGCAACACCTGATAAAGTGTTGTAGTTTGTGCGATAGGATCTTTAACTCCAAGCACCTTCTGCTATCACAGCGATTAATGGATATCCATCCTTATCGACTTCTCCATTTTCCAACGCCAGTCGAGCTTCCTCTTTGGTGGCAGTTTCCATCTCTTCCACTGCGGCGAGATTATAAATATCAAATATTTTTTCTTGATATTGTCCGTACGTTGCAGATGAAGGAGTTGGTATACCCAGAGCACTAGAAAATTCCTTCAGTTGAGAATATCCTGCACCGATGGAAATGGTAGCAGACACGGTTGGCATATTCAAGTTCATTTCCGGTTCTTCTAGTTTGTCGGTACAAACACTATCCATGTAATTGCACATTTTACATTTAAATGTCAGTTTAGATATATAACCGTAACGGTGCTCGGATACAAAGTTTAAATCATAAAAAGAACACTGAAACCCTGCGTGCTTGAGAGATTTTAGAGCATTCAGGAAGTATTCGCCTACCAGTAATAGTATTTGCATTTCCACAGTTTTTTTCATATTCAATTTCTAAATCCGATAAATTATCTTCATCACCTAAAGTTTTGTTTTCACAACCTTCTTCGTGCTCTTCAATGGACTCGACAGACATGTCTTCGTAAAATGAATCGTCCTCGATATGTTCATCTAAGTGTTCTAAGGAATTTGGGGATACATCGTCATTAACATGGCTTTTGTCAGAATCCTTGGGTGGCTGCATCGTGGTCTTCTCCAGAACGTTATCTGACGATGCAGTTTTTCTAAAAGCAAGAGGAAATGTTTAAAATGCAATCATTCCAATTACTATTTGCTGTAGTGTCTACCAGACTATAAAAACTACCGTTAAAAAAAATCAAGAAAAACTTTGTAAAAATTCAATTATCACCATTTATGATTTATTATCCTCCTTTTCGTTTAAAAATTTATTTGCATTTCAGCGTTGAAAATATATAAGGTTTTATTTTAAAAATAATATAGACCAGGCGGTGTCTGTTTTGGGTTGGATGTTTTCCATATGAGTAGTAAACGGACACCATCCCCACTCCTTTTTTTACGTCACAAGCCCCGCCCCTTTCACTTTTTTATATGCCCACGTGGGGGACCGGATTTTCCACCCTTATTTTTACTCGCTTACGTGTAGGACGTGTTTTTTCACCCCTATTTTTACACACCCACGTGTGAGACCGTATTTTTCATCCCTAATTATTTTTATATACCCACGCGTAGGACGTATTTTTTTTACCCCTATTTTTTACATACCCACGTGTGAGACCGGATTTTACCCTTATTTTTACTGCTTACGTGAGAGACTGTATTTTTACTTATTTTGAGATGGTGATCTTTAATTATTTTTATTAATATAAGATGATGATCTTTAATTATTTTTATTAATTAATTATCCTAGGGAGATTCTTAATCTGATAGTTTATAAGAAGATGATGATCTTTAATTATTTTTATTAATATAAGATAATGATCTTTAATTATTTTTATTAATATAAGATAATGATCTTTAATTATTTTTATTAATTAATTATCCTAGGGAAATTCTTAATCTGATAGTTTATAAGAAGATGATGATCTTTAATTATTTTTATTAATTATTTTTATTAATATAAGATGATGATCTTTAATTATTTTTATGCTTAGCATAGGGCGTATTTCAACTCTGCATCTAATAATTTTACTCACTTACGTATAGGAATGCATGTTCACTCTCTATTTTATGACGCATGTAGTACATTTTATATTTTTCTGATATTAAAAGAAACTAATCAAGGTAAAGTTAACGTATACGTTTTGATTTTAAAATACTATTAAATTCTATAATGACAATAAACAGTTAATGGTATTTGCATAATCAGTTAATTACCCTGTTGTTGTCATACAATGTGAATGTACTGTTTAGCGACTATTTTAATATGTATTTATTATTAAAATTTAGTAGATTCCGTATTGAATTTTTATCAAAGGAGATAGCATAATTGTTTATTAAATTATTAGATTTCTTTTAATTCTCACTTTACAGATTGAGATCTTCTATCTATGTGAACATTTTATTTATACATAGTTTTAAATTAAACTACTTTAAACGTGTAATTAACTATTCAATTAACCAGTTTTACAGTGATAGTAAACATAAAAGGAATGAATATTGCGTTTATTTTATTTTACATTTTAATACGCTTTTTCAAGAACTCACAATTAAACCATAATAAGTGGAGTATAACAGGGACTTTACAATGTAATTTGTAATATGTTTTATTATAGCTGGTCTAGATAAGTCTTAGCTGGTCTAGTAGTTGTTTTTCTTTAATTGCATGCAGCGACCTTCTAACTATACACGAATTTATAACGATACCACCCGATTACGACGACCTTGTAACTATACACGAATGTATAACGATACCACTCGATTACGACGACCTTCGACCATATACACCGAGTTTATAACGACAACACACGAGCTACATTAGTTTATAACACAATCGCTTAGCGTATTTTTTATTTACATCCGTACTTCTATAAACTATTAATGCATCATATTAATGAGGCTATCAACTATTTGAAAAGGTTAACTGTTAAAGTATACGATGAAGATCGTTTAAAGCAAACCTTGTATTATTCTTATACGAATGATACTCAAAAATACTAGTATAATTAACATGAAGATTTTATAAATCTACATTCAGAACAAGGAAACAGTTTTAAACACAAAGAATTTTACCTAAGCAGACAATGTATTACATAAGACGTTTTTACAAAACGTACTTATTCAACGTTGAGAAAATTGTTAGTCATGAGAAACAAGTTGGTTTTGAAGTTAGCCTTGAAGTTAGCTAGTCATAGGTTTTGAAGTTTCTGAAGTTAGCCTTGCGAGCAACTTTATAAAATGTACACTTGAGTTTAGCTGACGTGTATTGGTTTATGTCTATTTTATTATGCTAAGAAAATGTTATTAAAAATGTTTACTATTAATTACCCTTTGTAGACTGTATGTTTATCTATATACGAAATTTTATTTCACAACAGCATACTTATTCTACCTTGAGAAAATTGTTAACCTTGAGAAACAAGTAGGCTTGAAACTCAAAACTCCCTGTTACCATTCTCGTCAATGTATAGCGGTCCAATGCTGACCTGGTTTGTTTGCAGGACGTGTTACGATAATTGCACAGGTCGAGGTGCATGTCGTAGTTGATTAAAGCACATACAAGCCGAAACACATTCTTTGTGGCTGTCGATTTCAAGCATCTCAACACTTGTACCGCATACATCTTTGTGGATTTTTATCAGATGGATAAGCAATGTCAACTAAACGTTTAAAAACATCTAATCTGAAATAAGAGTGACGTAATCTAATTTATTTTGAAATTTCATAGAGCATCACCATCATCGAGATTTTGAGATACTATCATCTCATCGTCTTCACCTTGAACGATTATATTGTAACAACTATAAAAGTAGCTAATAATCCCTGACAGTTTTATCAGACACTATTATTAATGGACATGGGTTAGCCCCAAATTAACTGGTTTCAACGGCTCTGGGAATGCTGCACAACTTAAAATCTTCAAGCTCGGTCGTCGCAGAAGTTGTACCGTATTCATTTCCTTCAATTTTATCTGCAATCAGCTTCGAGACTGTAGTACGTTTTCTAATACATAAACAGAATGTTCAATACTGTGATGCTGTAGCAGCAAAACACATTAGCTAGCTAATTTCACCTCTATATTATTTTACATGCATACTTATCATAAATACACTGTCAAAAGCTAATTAAACATAACTCAGGACTGGATAGCAAGCAGCGTTTCCAATTATAGCTTTTAGTCAATACAATATTGCCTACAACACATACAATCGACTAGCATTGCTTTAGCACGGATCAAACGAAAACACGCATGCTCGCACGTACGAACGCTCACACGCACCAGCACGCACGACACGCTCGTACGACGCACGCTCGCACGTACGCACGCTTACCGCACGAACGTACACACGCACGCTCACACGAGCCTACGTAAGCACGCACGCACACACGCTTGTACGTACGCACGGTCGCTCGTTCGCACGCACGTACGTACGTACGCACGCTCGCACGGACGCACGTCACGCCACCACACACACACACACACGCACACGCACGCAGACGAGAGAGCAAAACACGCAAAACACACTAACACAATAACACGCAAATACGAAAAATACGCTAACGCGAAAACATGCTAACACAAAAACACTCAAACGAAAAAAAAACGCTATCACGAAATCACGCTAACACGAAAATACGCAAACGCGAAGACATACAAATGCGAAAGCACGTAAAACGAAAACACGCAAATACGAAAATACACAAACGAAAACACGCCAACTCAAAGACATACAAAACGATAACACGCTAATGCGAAAACTCGTAAACCTACAAACATGAATCAAGACGGTGGAGCACCGTTAGGAAAAAACAAGTTTATTAACAAAATTGAAGGAAAGCTTATCGTTTGAAAATATATTATTATTATTATTATAAACAACAATACATCATTATTATTTAATAACATTCTTTATCGATTTTCTTCTTCTTCTTGAACTGTGATTCGTCGTCATCATCATGGTTTGAGATTCGTCCTTTTTCCCTACCTTATCGCTTTTCTTTCTCTTCTGTGAATCATCACCATTACCTTGGATGTGAGATACATTCAGCTCAACCACGTCATCGCTTTCATAATTATCTTGAACGGTTATGTGGTAATAGTTTATTAACAAGTCAGTAAAATCTTTAATGTCCGCTGATGTTAGCTCATAAACAGGAGAATACATTATAATAAAGCTCACACGATGTCAGTTACACTTTAAAGAGCGAAACACATGAGAAACGAGAACGCAACTAGCCTTGGGCCTTGTGCGCAAGCGCGCTCGTCAATGTTTGTGTAGAACCGGTTATCTTCGGGGAAGTCTGAAGTATTGACGTAACCACACTCTATTGTTGTCCCTAGGGACATGTTTTATAAGTCTAAATGCCTCTTTTATGGTCGAGGTATTTTCGGCGTCTTAGGAGAAAATACCTCGACCTCCTAACGGTGCTCCACCGTCTTGATTCATGTTTGTAGGTTTACGAGTTTTCGCATTAGCGTGTTTTCGTTTGACGTGTTTTCGCTTTAGCGTGTTTTCGTTTTGTATGTCTTTGTGTTGGCGTGTTTTCGTTTGTGTGTTTTCGTATTTGCGTGTTTTCATTTTACGTGCTTTCGCATTTGTATGTCTTCGCGTTTGCGTATTTTCGTGTTAGCGTGATTTCGTGATAGCGTTTTTTTTCGTTTGAGTGTTTTTGTGTTAGCATGTTTTCGCGTTAGCGTATTTTTTCGTATTTGCGTGTTATTTGTGTTAGTGTGTTTTTGCGTGTTTTTGCTCTCTCGTCTGCGTGCGTGTGTGCGTGTGTGTGTGTGTGTGCGTGCAAGCGTGCGTACGTGCGTCCGTGCGAGCGTGCGTACGTACGTACGTGCGTGCGAACGAGCGAGCGTGCGTACGTACAAGCGTGTGTGCGTGCGTGCTTACGTAGGCTCGTGTGAGCGTGCGTACGTGCGTGTGTACGTTCGTGCGAGTAAGCGTGCGTACGTGCGAGCGTGCGTACGTACGAGCGTGTGTACGTGCGTACTTACGTAGGTTGCGTGTGAGCGTTCGTACGTGCGAGCATGCGTGTTTTCGTTTGATCCGCATGCTAAAGCAATGCTAGTCGATTGTATGTAGTTGTAGGCAATATTGTATTGACTAAAAAGCTATGATTGGAAACGCTGCTTGCTATGCCCAGTCCGTTGAGTTATGTTTAATTAGCTTTTTGACAGGTGTATTTATGATAAGGTCAGACTTGCATGTAAAATAATATAGAGGTGAAATTAGCTAGCTAATGTGTTTTGCTGCTACACGGATCACAGTATTGAACATTCTGTTTATGTATTAGAAAACGTACTACAGTCTCGAAGCTGATTGCAGATAAAATTGAAGGAAATGAATACGGTACAACTTCTGCGAGCGACCGAGCTTGAAGATTTTAAGTGTGTGCAGCATTCCCAGAGCCGCGTTGAAACCAGTTAATTTGGGGCTAACCCCATGTCCATGTAATAATAATAATAGTGTCTGATAAAAACTGTCAGGGATTATTAGCTACTTTTATAGATTGTTACAATATAATCGTTCAAGGTGAAGACGATGAGATGATAGTATCTCAAAAATCTCGATGATGGTGATGCTGTCTATGAAATTTCAAAATAAATTAGATTACGTCACTCTTATTTCAGATTAGATGTTTTTTAGAACGTTTAGTTGACATTGCTTATCCCATCTGATAAAAAATCCACAAAGATGTATGCGGTACAAGTGTTGAGATGCTTGAAATCGACCCCCAGCCACAAAAAGAATGTGTTTCGGCTTGTATGTGCTTTAATCAACTACCGAGACATGCACCTCGACCGTGTGCAATTATCGTAAACACGGGTCCTGCAAACAAACCAGGTCAGCATTGGACCGCTATCAACATTGACGAGAATGGTAACAGGGAGTTTTTGAGTTTCAAGCCTACTTGTTTCTCAAGGTTAACAATTTTCTCAAGGTAGAATAAGTATGCTGTTGTGAAATAAAATTTCGTATATAGATAAAGCATACAGTCTACAAAGGGTAATTAATAGTAAACATTTTTTAATAACATTTTTCTTAGCATAATAAAAATAGACATAAACCAATACACGTCAGCTTAAACTCAAGTGTACATTTTTATAAAAGTTGCTCGCAAGGCTAACTTCAAGGTAAACTTCAAAACCTATGACTAGCTAACTTCAAGGCTAACTTCAAAACCAACTTGTTTCTCATGACTAACAATTTTCTCAACGTTGAATAAGTACGTTTTTGTAAAAACGTCTTATGTAATAGCATTGTCTGCCCTTGCAGGTAAAATTCTTTGTGTTTAAAACTGTTTCCTTGTTCTGAATGTAGATTTATAAAATCTTCATGTTAATTATACTAGTATTTTTGAAGTATCATTCGTATATAAGAATAATACAAGGTTTGCTTTAAACGGTCTTCATCGTATACTTTAACAGTTAACCTTTTTCAAATAGTTGATAGCCTCATTAATATGATGCATTAATAGTTTATAGAAGTACGGATGTAAATAAAAAAAATACGCTACCTAGCGATTGTGTTATAAACTAATGTAGCTCGTGTGTTGCCGTTATAAACTCGGTGTATATAGGTCGAAGGTCGTCGTAATCGAGTGGTATCGTTATACATTCGTGTATAGTTAGAAGGTCGCTGCATGCAATTAAAAGAAAAACAACCCTACCCCTAGACCAGCCCTAAGCCTTATCCCTAGACCAGCTCCCAACCCCTAATAAAACATATTACAAATTACATTGTAAAGTCCCTGTTATACTCCACTTATTATGGTTTAATTGTGAGTTCTTGAAACAGCGTATTAAAATGTAAAATAAAATAAACGCAATATTCATTCCTTTTATGTTTACTATCACTGTAAAACTGGTTAATTGAATAGTTAATTACACGTTTAAAGCAGTTTAATTTAAAACTATGTATAAATAAAATGTTCACATAGATAAAAGATCTCAATCTGTAAAGTGAGAATTAAAAAGAAATCTAATAATTTAATAACAACAATTATGCTATCTCCTTTGATAAAAATTCAATACGGAATCCTACTAAATTTTAATAATAAATACATATTAAAATAGTCGCTAAACAGTACATTCACATTGTATGACAACAACAGGGTAATTAACTGATTATGCAAATACCATTAACTGTTTTATTGTCATTATAGAATTTAATAGTGTATTTTAAAATCAAAACGTATACGTTACCTTTACCTTGATTAGTTTCTTTTAATATCAGAAAAATAATACCCTACATGCGTCATAAAATAGGAGGGTGAACATGCACTTCCTATACGTAAGTGAGTAAAAATTATTAAGGATGCAGAGGGTTGAAAGTACACGCCCTATGCGTAAGCGACTAAAAATAATTTAAGATCATCATCTTATATTAATAAAAATAATTAATAAAAATAATTAAAGATCATCATCTTCTTATAAACTATCAGATTAAGAATCTCCCTAGGATAATTAATTAATAAAAATAATTAAAGATCATCATCTTATATTAATAAAAATAATTAAAAGATCACCATCTCAAAATAAGGGTAAAAAATACAGTCTCTCACGTAAGCGAGTAAAAATAAGGGTAGAAAATCCGGTCTCACACGTGGGTATGTAAAAAATAGGGGTAAAAAAAATACGTCCTACGCGAGGGTATATAAAAATAATTTAGGGATGAAAAATACGGTCTCACACGTGGGTGTGTAAAAATAGGGGTGAAAAAACACGTCCTACACGTAAGCGAGTAAAAATAAGGGTGGAAAATCCGGTCCCCACGTGGGCATATAAAAAGTGAAAGGGCGGGCTTGTGACGTAAAAAAGGAGTGGATGGTTCCGTTTACTATATGATCGAATTTTTCTTAATGGTCCAAATGGTATTAATAATTCCTACGCGTCCAACTGTGTCAATTTTATTAAACAAAATGTTAAAAACATAATTTGCATTTTTTTTCTTTGAACTAGAGTATCTCAAAATCTATTCATTTCAGAGAAAGTTGCAAGGAAAAGTTTCGAATTAACTTTACATAAGAACAGTTAATTTAAAATCGAAAATACTTCTTAGTATTGCAAAAATAGCAAAACAAGGAAAAATGTAAAAAGAAGTATTTTTGAAATTTTTTTCGAATACTCTATGCAGAGCCTAAACTAAGACGTCTAGATACAAGAAAATTTAATGATAAATAAAAGAGCAATCAAACTCTCAAATACTTTTTGAAAAATTGAAATCCATTAAATATGAGCACTACCTACCTGTTATATGACTATTCGAAAAAAATTTCAATAATACTTGTTTTTTTACATTTTTTTATTGCTTTGTGCTATTTTTGCAATACGAAAATGTATTTTTCGATTTTAAATTAGCTTTTTTTTGTGTAAAATTTAATTACGAAACTTTTTTTCCTTTGCAACTTTTCTTTGAAATGAACAGCTTTTGAGACATTCTAGTTCAAAGAAAAAAAAGGCAAAATTTTCATGTTTTTTTAATACTTTGTTTAATAAAAATTTGAGCGTAGTGAAATTATTAATACTAGTACCATTTTGGAGCTATTAAAGCAAAAAAATTCGATCCTATGGAAAACATCCAAACATTGGCATTTTAAAACAGATGCCGTCTACTCTAAGACGCTGATTGATATCTGACAGAAATTTAGGAAAAATTGTGGTTGTTTTTCGTGAAGTCACCAAAAATAAAACTAAGTGTAGATTCACAAAAACTGTAGAAAGCATAATATCTAATTTTCTAATTCTCCAAATAATACTAAAATTGAAAAATTTGATGTAGGTAGCTTTAAAATAAATACATTACCACTCTGCATAATTTGGAAATATATTGCTCTCTGATTGAAAAGGCCCTACTAAATATCGTCTTTTGGGTAATTAGGCATAAATACTATTGATACTTTCAAAAATAATTATATTTAATTTTCACATAAAATAAAGAGCTTACTTCATTCTTTTCAACGCTGCAGCTTTGCTGTCAATTCTTGATCTTTTCTTCATACTCATTCGTGCTACGGATATGGGTTTACCGTATTTGCGACCCATGGTAAGCTTTTGCCCACTTTTCACTTCTTACAACTGAACTTTTGAGATTTCACCGTTTCACAAAACTTCCAAATTGCGCACAACGCTGACGTAAGACTGCTAAATCAACTGATAGGTACGCCCTTATATACAAAATTTTTCTAATATAGCTTATAAAAATAAAGATTTTCTATTTCGGCTTAGCGTTTTATTACAATAGGATTATAATTCCATTGAGTTTACCTCTAGCGGGCGGTAATTTACGCTTTGACCAAAACGCGTACGTTTCTATTGAAAGTCAAAGGTTAGAAAGAAACAGCTGTATATTCGAGATATCTCAGTGTAATAAAGCGCTAAGCCGAAATAGAAAATCTTTATTTTTACTAACATTATTTCTTATAATATATAATTTGGGTGACCATATTTATTTTCAGAAAAATAAGTACAGAAATAAAAAGTAACAAAAGTTGTATTAGGAATAGATAAAACGGACAAATCAAAGAACTAAATGTAGAGGACATAGCACATCAAAATGAGAATAAAAATAAAATAATTTTAATGACACATGCATATACATAATATATGTCTATATTCCTATATTAGAAAAATAAAACACATAAAATACTTGGCAGAAATGTTAATGTTATTAATTATTTTGACCTGCCTGCAACGCCATCAGTGGGGTCACCTTTGTGCCAATCGTATTTTTGAGAGCTAGGATAGATTCCAAAATTTGCTTTCTGGTCTTCAAAACTGGAACATTTCACTGCAAGTCTCATCGAAGTTTGTGACACTTGCATCACAGCTTCTAGTGTCGATATTTTCATTTCGATTTTTCTGCACAGTAGTTATAATATTAGAGAATAGTCGCTCAATTGACGCACTTGTTCCAGGAAGACAAAAATAAACTGACATAAATCTCACAATTTTGAAATCTTCACTTGATCCAGACTCTTGTGATATAAATTGCTCCACCAGCGCAAAATTAATAAAAAGTTATTTTGAAATTAGGTGCTAATTGCTAATTTAGTGCCAAACTCAAAAATAATGCTCAGTCGGTTTAGCAGAAAATTATTACATTTGCTGACTAATGTTAAGCTTGAACACTCAAAAACCCAATCTGAGACATCATTTCTAAATATCAAAACGACCAAATTAAGTGCTAATTAGGTGCTTTAAGAAATAATATCATATTATGATTAAAATTATAAAACTGTTGTTTTACCAGATAGTACTACATGAATGGAATGTACATATTTTCATTTAAATAAACCCGATAGATATATATATATATATATATAATATATATATATAAAACTTTCCTTTATAAACGTACAATGGAAATATTTTATCGTAAAATTTGTTGGTTTTAAGCGAATATAGATTTAGACGTCAACTTGCGTGGTACATGACAAGAGTAAACATATTCTTAAATAATTACGTGCTAAAACATATTGTATAGAAAACCTTCGCTTATAAACGTACAATTGAAATATTTAATCCTAAAATTTGGTGCCTCGTTAAGCGAAATGTTTGACTTAGACATCAACCTCGAGTGGCACTGACAAGAATAAACATATCTAAATAATTACGTGCTATAACGTATTGTAGACAAAAACCTTGGTTAATTAACATACAATCCAAATATTTAATCGTAAAATTTAGTGCTCGCTTCCTTAAGCGAATTTTTGGACTTAGACGTCAACATCGCGTGCGAACTGACAAGAGTAAACATATCTTAAATAATTAGGTGCTAAAACATATTGTATAGGAAAACCTTCGCTTAGAACGTACAATGAAAATATTTAGTCAACAAATTTGGTGCTCACTCCTTAAGCGAATTTTGGACTTAGACGTCAACCTGCGTGGTGCACTGACAAGAGTAAACATATCTTAAATAATTACGTGCTAAAACATATTGTATAGGAAAACCTTCGCTTATAAACGTACAATTGAAATATTTAATCATAAAATTTGGTGCTCGCCTCCTTAACAGAATGTTTGACTTGACATCAACCTCGCTGTGCACTGACAAGCGTAAATATATCTTAAATAATTACGTGCTAAAAGATATTGTATACGAAAACCTTCCTTTATCAACGTACAATCAAAATATTTAATCCTAAAATTTGGTGCTCGTCGCCTTAAGCAAATGTTTGGACTTGGACATCAACCTCGAGTGGCGCACTGACAAGAGTAAACATATCTTAAATAATTACGTGCTAAAACATATTGTATAGGAAAACCTTCGCTTATAAACGTACAATTGAAATATTTAATCATAAAATTTGGTGCTCGCCTCCTTAACAGAATGTTTGGACTTCGACATCAACCTCGCGTGTGCACTGACAAGCGTAAATATATCTTAAATAATTACGTGCTAAAAGATATTGTATACGAAAACCTTCCTTTATCAACGTACAATCAAAATATTTAATCCTAAAATTTGGTGCTCGTCGCCTTAAGCAAATGTTTGGACTTGGACATCAACCTCGAGTGGCGCACTGACAAGAGTAAACATATCATAAATAATTACGTGCTATAACGTATTGTATACAAAAACCTTGGTTAATTAACATACAATCCAAATATTTAATCTTAAAATTTGATGCTCGCTTCCTTAAGCGAATTTTTGGACTTAAACGTCAACATCGCGTGTGCATTGACAAGAGTAAACATATCTTAAATAATTACGTGCTAAAACATATTGTATACAAAACCTTCTTTATAAACGTACAATTGAAATATTTAATCAAAAATTTGGTGCTCGCTCTTAAGCGAATTTTTGAACTGACGTCAACCTCGCGTGGTGCACTGACAAGAGTAAACATATCTTAAATAATTAGGTGCTAAAACATATTGTATAGAAAACCTTCGCTTAGAACGTACAATCAAAATATTTAATCAACAAATTTAGTGCGACCTCCTTAAGCGAATTTTGACTTAGACGTCAACTCGTGGTGCACTGACAAGAGTAAACATATCTTAAATAATTAGGTGCTAAAACATATTGTATACGAAAACCTTCGTTTATGAACGTACAATCAAGATATTTAATCCTAAAATTTGGGCACGTAATAAACTTACTGAAAAACTTGAAAACAATATTTATTAATAAGTAAATTACATATGGTTTTACACCTTAAGCCACTTTTACAAAATTTATTAGCTGAATACATGATTATATGGGGACTTAGTAAATATTTCTTTTTAACATGATTTCAGATTCCTTGCAGTCATCATATTGTATCCATCTATATTTTTACGATGACATATTGCCGTATAATGCCCAATACATCCCATTAGATTTCTAGTAGGAATTACTGGTGATTTGTAGTTTATAATTCAACTAATGAAACTTCTTCTTCATAAACGACAGCTTTATCTTTTGAGGAATATCTTGAAGTTTAACACTGATAACCTCATCGGTTGAGTATACTTAAAGATGAGAAAGTATCTAAAAATAGAGGATATTTTAGTTTATTTATTCAGATGATTTTGTAAATGCATCCCGCAATATTTTAATTGATATTTAATTAAATGTGTTCTATTATTGAAGTTGTGTATTTATTGCTGCTTGGTGGTACATAATTTGAAGCAATGAATGTTTTAGTAATTCAATTTTATACTTTACTAGCTTACCTGTCCGTTACTGTGATCTGAGAAGAAATATCTTGCGCCCTGTGGGTCGACATTTAAATTTTGTATTCCAGAAACCTTCCCGGTAGTGTACTCAAAACTTTCCAAAGTTTCATGCGACGCGTTACTGCGATCTCAGAAGTAATAGAGCGCCGATATTTTGAATTTTTATTCCAGAAACCTACTGAGTGCACTCAATAACTTAAACTTTCATGGCGATCGGTTGATGGTGTAGTAATGCCTAAACATACAGAGTTACATGATTTATATATATATATATATATATATATATATATATATATATATATATATTATATATATATATATATATATATATATATATATATATATATACATATATATATATATATATATATATATATATATATATATATATATACAGTGTCCGGAAATTGACCGACAACGCTTGACTGATAGATCATTTTTATAAAATTGATATAGAAACATGCAGCTCTTTTTCTTCTTCTGTAATTTTCAAGATACAGTGTCAAAGTTTTACTTTTATTTTCAATTTTGTCATTCATTACTCAATAAACGACACAGCGATCCAAACTTAATTTGGTATTGGCTTACTACTAATGGATAAGCAGGTAGAGGAAGATCGCTAATTTGGGAGCTGGCATCACTTGACACGAAACGATTAAAGTCAGTGGCACGGTTGATTTATTTATACTTTCATAAGCAATAGGAAAAGCATTATATTATTACATTTTTGTATATTCCGAAGAATTATTATAAATAGCACTAGCAATTAGCAATAAAAGATTTCAATTATAAAATTATCTAGGTATGTATACGCATTGACTAATGTATACGGGCAAGTTCGTAGGATACCTTCATCGCCAAGTAGCGTGAATCTTCCTGTAAATAGCTGTGAACTAAAATTGACGTACCTGTGTGTGAAATAGTAGTAATTCAATCCATCACATTGTCTTGAATTGAGTGGTTGTACTGATACAAACTCTTTTATCTATTAAATGTGTAGTTTGATTTGATTAGTTGTCGATGTTAACATAAGTCAAAGGTAGGATCTTCAATCTTTCCGTGGAACAATTTGAACATTTAGATACTTTTCGAAAAGTTGGATATTCTGTGAATAATTTTCTACACAAAAAACCGGCAGTTACTTGACAATCTATTAAAATACTGTTACTTGGTAACATTTCCCTAAAAATAAGTCTGATAGAAGTTCAGCGCGTAGTCTATAAGAATTTTACGGACACCGTTAAAACCATGTCGCTAATTAACTTAAACAATATGTTGTCTGATGTGCTATTAACTAATTCCTTCATTTTTTTTGTATTAAGATAAGCAGCGATACAGAGTTGTAAAATGCTGTCAAACGCGCAAGTATTAGTGAAAGAAAATCGTTTCTTGCCAAATGCAACCGCTTTTAAGCTTACACTACCTCCATTTTTTATTATTGGCATTTTATCTATTTTTTCTATTAGAAATTCATTTTCAATTTGTTTTTGTAAATACTTTCCTTTTCTTTGTGTTTTCATTGTCGCATGACCACGCCAATCTTCTACTTCCCGGGACGCAATTATTTGCTTTGTACTAGTGTTTTCGCAACTTTTACAAAGCCTTTTTTGCCCATATCCTTCTTCTCCTATTGGAACACTAAAAAGTGCATGCACATTTTTTGGCATATATAACATGTATGTCACCGTTTGGTTGGTCTCCATTATTACACGCAGGGCATCCGTTATTGGTCATATCCTCGGTCATATGCCTTATGTTAGAGTTCAGATAACTTTGGGATGAAAAATTTCGAGATGTGTAATTCATCTTGTGACTTAAGATCCTAGTTTTAAGCGTCCATTTAGGAATTGAATGTTTTTTCGAGAAATTCATCAACCCGCATTGGCGTTTTCTCCGACTTTAAGAAAATATTTTTATTATATTAAAATCACTTTCCACCGACGCACTACTCGCTGGTATTCTTCCATATCCAAATTTATCTCTACATATACATGACCACATTGGTATTAATTTCAAATCTTTTATTAACTTATCGGCAAGTGCTGGCAAGTAATGCATTTTCACGATCTCCATCATTATCAGCAATCATTTGTTGTATGTCACGATCTAAATCTTTTGCCCATTGAGTCCATGTATTCGAAACACCTTCTTCCATTTCACTATTTACTTGACAGTCATATTTTGCTTCATTTTGAAAACATGAATAATCTTCATTGATAAAATTAATAGTTCTTTCATTTTGTTTTATATATTTCACATAAAGTTTTATTTCCGTCATTTGTTAATCCTTCTGTTTCACTTCGTGTTATAATAAACATACCTTTTAGTATTTCTTCTGCAGTAGAAATACTGCGACACAAAATTAATTGTCCTAATAATGATAAAAAAATGTTTTTACACGTGGTCCAACGTCCTTAAAACTTAGCATATGTGTTGATAAATGTGCAACATCTATTCGTATGTAACATGCAGGTACATTTTCAGTTTTACACGCCTCGCAGTAATCTTCTACTGTAATATACCCTGAAAACAATCGGTCGCTGCAGTTAACAGTGCTCGATTAGCATCACACACAACTTCGTGGACAAGGTGGTCCAGATCGAACCCACTGCTTAACCAATACTGATTGCATTGGTATGATGACTTTCAAAGCATTTATACTGAAAGAGCCCATTTTGTTTAGAATTTGCAACACAATTATACAAAAAAATGTGACTTGTTTTAGTTGCATTTTCTCTTTTAATTTTTCGTATAATGCTTCCAGTGGCATCTATATATATATATATATATATATATATATATATATATATATATATATATATATATATATATATATATATATATATGCAACTGGATTCGTCTGAGGTATACCTTTGATACACATGCAGTTGATGGTTCGACCAATAGTGAACAAAGAATGGATTAAGTCCAATATTATGAATAACGTTTTTAAATTTAGTGATTTTATTGGATCTTTGTCAAGATAATCCTTTTGTTTAATTTGATGTTTAGCAGTTCTTAATACATCGCTGTTGTATAAATGCGGATGTTCTATAATTTCATCACCGTCTTGCAACAAACTTTCTGCCATGTTCGCTCTATACTTTAATACGCTGATTCCTTGAAGTTTTTCTGCAATAGCTCTTCTTACTGGATTTCGTAAATATCGTTTTCCGCAACGTCCTTCTCCTTCAATATAGGTACACTGTAGTTTTGTAGTCAGTTCTTCCGAAGTATTAATATTACATTTAATGATCGAACCACATTTACAGGTACCACATGCATATCCGGACTCTGCGTTGGACGACAATTTGTGGCGCTTAAAATTAAACTCACAACTTATTTTTGTAGCTTCCCATATTTTTTCGTTAAAAATATGTTGCCATAAACCCGGTTGTAGTATGGTATACATTCGTGTTGAAACAGGTCGATTTTTATCTGCATTCCAGTACATCTTATGTATGATCATGGACTTAAAATCTTCTTTAGGTATGTTTATAATAAACGTAAATAAACCACCCGCATTATCGAGTTGGGTAGTAATTAGCATGGTCTGAGAATGACTTGTATTTAGATCAGTGTCTTTATAACTTCCATCAATTGATTCACCGACTGCCTCGCTGACTGCAATTTCAGGTACACCAGGGTGTTCCGATAGTGTATCTCTTATTCCAAACTTATTGCACGACACATACGTATACAAAGCATTTGATGTCATCATTTTATCTAATTCTAATGAAATTTTATTCCATATTAAATCATTTTTTGATGTTACCCGAAGATTGTCCCTTATAAGATCTTTTTTATATTTTACTAAAATCTCCTTTATAACACTCTTATTAATTTTATCGGGTCTTCCTACACGTCGCGTCTTTAACCTTCTTAATTTTTAATGATATGTCAAAAACAATTATATTTAAATGAAAAAATGTAAATTACAAGTAACTAACAACACATTTCTAAAGGACAACTTAGGTGACTAAATTATTTTCACAGCAATCCGTAAGGAATGCCAAGACAGATTACCAAATTTGCAAGATGTTTCAAAAGGGTATTTATGTGGAAGGTTGATAATCTTTAAACAATAACTGTTAGTTCCTGGAAACATGCTTTATCCTTTATGCATTACCAAGCTACACCCAGCAGTATCCATTACAAGGGCTTGATAACACAGACAATGATTAATAACTCCAGTTAAACATCATGATCAAGCTTCACCAATAAGGAAGTATAAAAGGATAAATATTTAAACTGAAACTGTTATATGACTGAGGGAACCATTCTGTCGGCATTTGTTAAAATCACGTTTCACGAACTCACCGGCTTCCGCATTTTTTATCCCGTCTGATCCATTAAGTGTAAATTTCATACCGTACTTCGTATACTTGCGTAATGCGTAATAATGCAGTATATTATACAAAACAATTTTGCATAGGTTTCAGCTTATATTAAGGAGATTTTTTATGATCTGCACAAAACTGTAACTGTTGGAAAAGCATACAGTAAGAATTATTAAGTGGGACCCACAGTTTCTCAGATACACATGTATATTAAAGTACTAGTGGTACTCTCTACGCCTGTCAGTGAAGTTAACAAAACTCGCTTAAAAACACAATCACCACATTTTACGATTAAATATTTCGATTGTACGTTAATAAACGAAGGTTTTCGGATACAATACGTTAGAGTAAACATATCTTAAATAATTACATGCTATAGTCAGTGATCCACGCGAAGTTGACGTCTAGGTCCAAAAATTCGCTTAAGGAGGCGAGCACTAAATTTGTTGATTAAATATTTCAATTGTACGTTTATAAAAGAAGGTTTTCGTATACAATATGTTTTAGCACGTAATTATTTAAGATATGTTTACTCTTGTCAGTGCACACGCGATGTTGACGTCTAAGTCCAAAAATTCGCTTAAGGAAGCGAGCACCAAATTTTACGATTAAATATTTGGGTTGTATGTTAATTAACCAAGGTTTTTGTATACAATACGTTATAGCACGTAATTATTTATGATATGTTTACTCTTGTCAGTGCGCCACTCGAGGTTGATGTCCAAGTCCAAACATTTGCTTAAGGCGACGAGCACCAAATTTTAGGATTAAATATTTTGATTGTACGTTGATAAAGGAAGGTTTTCGTATACAATATGTTTTAGCACGTAATTATTTAAGATATATTTACTCTTGTTAGTGCACGCGAGGTTGATGTCGAAGTCCAAACATTCTGTTAAGGAGGCGAGCACCAAATTTTATGATTAAATATTTCAATTGTACGTTTATAAGTGAAGGTTTTCCTATACAATATGTTTTAGCACGTAATTATTTAAGATATGTTTACTCTTGTCAGTGCACCACGCGAGGTTGACGTCTAAGTCCAAAAATTCGCTTAAGGAGGTGAGCACCAAATTTGTTGATTAAATATTTTCATTGTACGTTCCTAAGCGAAGGTTTTCCTATACAATATGTTTTAGCACCTAATTATTTAAGATATGTTTACTCTTGTCAGTTCGCACGCGATGTTGACGTCTAAGTCCAAAAATTCGCTTAAGGAAGCGAGCACCAAATTTTACGATTAAATATTTGGATTGTATGTTAATTAACCAAGGTTTTTGTCTACAATACGTTATAGCACGTAATTATTTATGATATGTTTATTCTTGTCAGTGCGCCACTCGAGGTTGATGTCTAAGTCCAAACATTTGCTTAAGGCGACGAGCACCAAATTTTAGGATTAAATATTTCAATTGTACGTTTATAAGCGAAGGTTTTCGTATACAATATGTTTTAGCACGTAATTATTTAAGATATGTTTATTTGTCAGTGTACCACGAAGTTAACGTCAAATCCTATATTCGCTTAAGGGACACGCAACAAATTTTACGATAAAATATTTCCATTGTACGTTTATAAAGGAAAGTTTATATATATATATATATATATATATATATATATATATATATATATATCTATCGGCGTTTATTAAATGAAAAATATGTACATTCCATTCATGTAAGGTACTATCTGGTAAAACAGCAGTTTTATAATTTTAATCATAATATGATATTATTTCTTAAAGCACCTAATTAGCACTTAATTATGGTCGTTTTGATTTTTCAGAAATGATGTCTCAGATTGTTTGAGTGGGTTGCAGTTAACATTAAGTCAGCACCAATGTAACTTCAATTTTCTGCTAAACCGACTGAGCACTTAATTTTTGAGTTTGGCACTAAATTAGCACTTAATTAGCACCTAATTTCAAAATAACTTTTTATTAATTTTGCGCTGGTGGGGGGGCTAACTTTATATACGTCCAGACCCTTGATTCCATTTAAATACTTCAACCCATCGATCTTCGGTAGCTATATTTTTCGAGTTCCACTCGGCAATTTTATCTTCTGACAGTTTAGCTTGTAATAGACTAACTTCATCGAAGAGTTCGTCCTCATTCAGTGTCGAACCCAAGTAGTCTTTAAAAGCAGCACATGAACACAAAATTTGATTCCATGAAACTTGGTTTCTCAATTTTATCCATTCAAAGAGCCTTAATTCATTTAAATTTGTACTCCAATTCTTCAAGTAACTCACACAATTTGAATAAAATAATCTAACCTGTGAGATGAAGTCATCTCGATAGTTTAAACTACCTTCCCAACTGTCAAGTTGTAAAAGGGATTCTCTTACTTTAAGCGGCAAAAATAATTCATTCAAACGATTTTCAAGCTTATTTTGAAGATCGAAATACTCTAGAGCGGCCTCTGTTGCGCATATTTTGTCACCCTCTACCTTTAATATGACTTTGTGAAACATAGAAGCAATGTTGTGTACAAACCACATCCAAATTTCGCTGGTGCGACACTCAAAAATTGCTTCAAAATCATTGGACAATTTTCAATAGACAAAAGTATGCTTTCAACGGTTCGTACATTTGTAGAATTCGTTCAATTGCGGGCATCAGACTTAAAAATCTTGTTTTAGAAAATGATAACATCTTTTGTATTCAACATTAACAAAGTCGCAGAATTGTTTAAGTTGATTTACTCTCACTGTATAAATATAGAAATGCTTAAATAACTTAACAACAATAACCTCAACGTCAATTGGTAAGACGTCCGTAGCATTTTGTACGCAATTGTTCAAAATGTGTGCAACACAACCAATGCCAACCAGAGGTTTGCCACGAGAAGCATTCAATTTTGCAAATAGGTTGTTCACTCCTTTCTTTTCATTCCGCAAAATTTGTATTGGTATTATCAGCAGCTAATCCAATACACTTGTCCACTAAATTGTGGGTTTTCAAAGTATTAAACACATAACTATTTAACTGTTCTGATGTTTCACCAGGTAAGTCTTGCAACTGAAGTAATTTCACTTGAATACCTTTTCACAATTAAAGTATCTCACCAACAAAGGTACTATTTTAATTTCTTTGTGGTTGGACGAATCGATCATGATGCTAACAAAATGTGCTTTGTGTAGATCAAGTTCCAATCGCAACTGGGATTCTTTAGCAAAACATTTTTACAATGGCTTCAGTTTTGGTTCGAGCTGCCATAAATTTGGGCTCAAACATGTTCGCTATTAGCTTTGATGTGCAATCCAAAGATCTAAAACTCTGCTGATGCTTGATCGTATGATACGCGAAAGTACCTTCCTTGGCTGCAATTAACATATTTTCAGAGCTGAAGTTTTCACTTTTGAAAAAGTGTTTAGTGTAGCGCTTTTAGACTTCGTATTTGCAGCTAATGTATGCTTTTTCTTGGTTAGATGAGCCTTAATATTGCTGCGACCACTGTTGGAAATATCAACATCACTTCTACAAATTTCACAGTACACAATATGCGGACTCAATTTATTTTTATTTTCATAAACGGATATTCTTTCTGTAACTCCAAATTAAAATGACACTTTCTTCGAGGCGGTGCCATGTTTACGCAAATAATGCACAAGTAGGTAACTGAAATCAAACGACGTTGCTTTTAGTAAGCGAAACCAGCACAGAAAACCAGACTGCATTCAACAAAACAATTAACAAATAATATGTTCGCTTGCTGTCGAACGGTAGAACTCGTGTAGAATTGAACTTGTTTAGTCTTAGTCCGAGCGCTGTCGCTATTTATATGCGGCTCGCTAAACTTCGCTTCGATTCTCGCACGTTCCAGTAGCGGAGCATTCTGGGCTGTGCGTCTAGGATAATCGAGGGCGGACTGGAACGTTCGGGAAACAAACTACGCGAACATTCTCAACAACTTCTTAACGTCGTTATTGCATCATGATCAGTGAATCACCGATAAGCATTCTTTTTAAATAAAAAATAAATATTTTGGTATACCTATTTGCGATATTTGCATCTTCTAGAAAAAGAAAGTACATTTTAGTGTACTTCATGCTTCTATTAAGGACCTTAGGACACTGGCAGAAAAGAAAGTACTGTCCTACTAAAATAAGTACGTATGGTCACCCTATATATAATACATCTGGGATATTTACCTGAATAATGAACTGTAAGCTATTTTTGTTTTGTTTTTAGTTTTAATTTTAGTGTTATAGTATTTTAGCGTAAATGTTCTGTCTGTGAAAGAGTTCATTATTTGATCGCTATTTTTCATTATAATAGTCTTGCAGGTGAAAGAATTTACGATTCAGTTTCGTTTATGTTATATAATACATTTATAGTTCTGACTATCATCAGACATAATACCATCGAAGTGCTTTATTTACTCAAACAAAGATCGTAATTCTAATTATAAATGATGATAATGGTTTACAATATAAGTAGCAATTAAAACTACATTTATTTGGAAGATTTTGAAATTCCATTGCGTGATTTGTATCTAATATACTAATACATCTTAATTAGTAAATGGGCAAGAAGTAATGTACATTTATTTTAAATATTTGCTAAAATATGCATGCTACCTACAGAGAAATGCAAACATAATACAATGATAATTACCTTTATATGTAGTACATATTTGAAAACCATATCTGTTTGTTATTCAATTTAGAATTATGTTTCTAAAATGCAAAGAGAAGTGCTAAATACAAGATATTATCTATAACCTCTAGGGTTCTTGGTAAAACGCGCCAGTTAATGACATTTTCGCCGCAGGGACTTGTGTTTAATAAGTTGCCTAATGCCCAGATTTGGTTACAAAGCAAAACATTTGTCACTAAATACTGATGATGATTCACTACTAGATTTCAAACACACGAGTTTGTGGCGAATACTGCGAAAGTTGGGATTCAAATATGAGAAGCGAAGCAGAAAAACTATTTTAATTGAATTATTTATGGAGTCGTAAATACTTAACTTCTATCAAAAAGTATCGTGAAGAGGGAAGAAAAATTTATTATACAGATGAAACATGGGTTAATGCGGGGCATGTGAAAAATAAAATTTGGAAAGATACTACTGTGACAACTGCAAGGCAAGCATACTTGCAGGGTCTTTCAATCGACATCAAAGATCCATCGGGCAAAGGATTGTTCTGCATATGGGTAGCACCTCAGGCTTTGTGGAGGGTGCTTATTTAAATTTTGAATCCAGAAAGACAGGTAAACAATAAACGCAGGTTTATAATTGCAAATTTACTTTTACCAATTGTTTTAGGTGATTACCATGAAGAAATGAATGGTGAGGTGTTTAAAAATTGGTGGGAAAGTGTTCTACCGTTTTTAGAAGATAACTGTGTGATCGTAATGGACAGTGTGCCTTATCACAGAATTAAAGCTGAAAAAGTTCCTAACCAAAGTTGGCGAAAAGGTGATATCATCGAGTGGCTTCCTAGCAAACCAACAGGTGGAGACTTATTAAAAATAGAACTATTACAATTAGCAAAACAATATTCCCAATCTCATCCAACTCCTTACGTTATTGATGAAATAATCAACAACCGCGGAAGAATCGTATTGCGATTGCCCCCATATCACTGAAATTTAAATCCGATTGAACTGGTATGGGCACAAGTTAAACATTACGTAGCGGCCAATAATACGACATATAAAATTGCCGATGTAAAAAAACTTGTTGGATGAAGGTATTGTCAATGTTACAGCACAAAAATGGTATGATTGTGTGGAACATGCAATTAATGAGGAAAAGCGAATGTGGGATTTAGATGGTATAATAGAAAATAGGTTGGAAGTAGTTATAAATTTGCATTCTGATAGTAGTTCTTCAGAAGAATCAAGTGACGAAGATTAATTTGTAATCGTTATGTAATTATATAATTTTGCCTTAATTTATTCTGTTAAATGAAAAATGAATCTTACAAGTTAAGCTTATTTTGTCGTTCACATTTATATTTTTTGTATCACTTTGGTTTAATGAATGTTGTGCGTTTAATTTTGAAATAAACTTACAATTGCTGATAAATGCAGAGATAGGTGCTTACTCAATAGTAGTACGGGGGCAGCATCCCCACTCCACTGGTTTTGTGACCTGGGGGCACCTTGGTCGCCATTTTTTAATCGTCCACGTGTGTGGGGGGGGGTATTTCCACCCTATTTTTGGCGGCTTCTTTTCGGTGGTCATTTTCAACTCCTTGATGGAATTTTCACCCTAACAGAGCCCTTTTGGTTGTGTTAAGAACTATTTTGGTAGTTCACCTTTTTTTATGGTTTCTTTTCAGTGGTCATTTTCAACCCTTCGATGAAATTTTCATCCTAATTAGATCCTTTTGGTTGTGTGAAGAGCATTTTACAGTTCAGCCTCTGGAGTGTGAGCAAATGGACGCGCACGTGGGATCGTATTTTTTGGCCTATTTTTAGGGTTAATAAACGAGGATCATTTTTTGATATTAAAAGAAGCTAATCAAGATAAAGGTAACATATACGTTTGATTTAAATACACTGTTAAATTCTATAATGGTAATAAACAGTTAATGGTATTGCATAATCAGTTAATTACACTGTTGTTGTCATACAATGTGAATGTACGGTTTCGTGACTATTTAATATGTGTTTTATTATTAATATTTTATTAGGATCCCGTATTGAATCTTATCAAAGGAGATCGCATAATTGTTGTTATTAAATTATTATTAGATTTCTTTTAATTCTCATCTACAGATTGTGACCCTTTACCTGTATGAAAATTTATTTAAACATTGTTTAAATGAAATTGCTTTAAAAATAAAACGTGTAATTAACTAATCGATTAACCTGCTTACAGCGATAGTAAACATCGGAAATGAATGAATGTCGCTTTTATTTACTTACCTTTTAATACACATCAGGGTCTCAGCCCCCTGTTACATACAATATATTTTGGTTTAATTATGAGTCACAGTGTATCGGAATCCTTTTTACTTTAATTGTGGGTCATAATTAAATCTAGTTGTCGTTCAAGGTAATCACTACCAAATTAACTAAAGTTTTACAAAACACAAGCACAAGCATAAACACAAGTACACACACAAGAACAAGCACAAACACAAATACAAGCACAAGTACTAGAACAATCACAAGCACAAGCACAAACCCAAGCATAAGAACCAGCACAAGAACAAACAAGCACAGGAACAATTACAAGCCCAAGAACCAGCACAAACACGCACAAACAAGCACAAACACAAGCACAAGCACAAGAATCAGTACAAGCACAAACAAGCACAGGAACAATTACAAGCACAAGAACCAACACAAGCACAAACAAAAGCACAGGAACTAGCACAAACACAAGAACCAGCACAAGCATAAGCACAAGTATAAGCACAACTACAACCACAAGCGCAAGCGCTAGCACAAGCACAGACACAAGCACAGATACAGGTGCAGACACAGAAGCAAACACCGTCACAGATGCAAACACTGCCACAGACACACCCAGATACACAGACACAGGCGCAAACACAGACACAGCCACAATCACACACGTGCAAAACCCGCAACTACACAAACACGCAAACATGCAAACACAAACACGCAAACACGAGAACATGCGAATACGTAAACACACATACGCGAAAACATGCAAGCACGCAAACACGAAAACACGCGAACATGAAAACATGCGAACACACAAACACGCAAACGCTAAAACATGCAAATACGAAAATGACCTAAGGCAGAAACATACAAACACGAAAACATGCAAACACGCAAACGCGAAAACACGCAACACGAAAACACGCAAACACGAAGACATGAAAACACACAAACACGAAAACACGCTAACGCGAAAACATGCAAGCACGAAAATATGAAAACACGAAGACGCGCTAAGGCGAAAACACGAAAACATGCAAACACGCAAACACGCTAGCGCGAAAACATGCAAACACGAAAATGCGCTAAGGCGAAAACATGCAAACACGAAAACTTGGACACCCCGCAAACACGAAAACACGCAAACGCGAAAATATGCAAACACGCAAACGCGAAAACATGCAAACACGAAAACGCCCTAAGGCAAAAACATGCAAACACCTAAACACGAAAACGCGCTAAGGCGAAAATACGCAAACACGAAAACATGCAAACACGCGAACGCGAAAACATGCAAACACGAAAACGCACTAAGGCGAAAACACGCAAACACGTGTGTGGCTGTGTCTGTGTATGTGGGGGTGTGTCTGTGGCAGTGTTTGCATCTGTGGCGGTGTTTGCTTCTGTGTCTGCGCCTGTATCTGTGCCTGTGTCCGTGCCTGTGCTTGTGCTAGCGCTTGTGCTTGTGGTTGTGGTTGTGCTCGTACTTGTACTTATGCCTGTGCTTGTGATTGTGCTTGTGCTGGTTCTTGTGTTTGTGCTAGTTCCTGTGATTGTGTTTGTGTTTGTGCTTGTGTTGGTTCTTGTGCTTGTAATTGTTTCTGTGCTTGTGTTTGTGCTTGTGCTCGTGCTAATTCTTGTGCTTGTGTTTGTTCCTGTGCTTGTGTTTATGCTTGTGCTTGTGTTGGTGCTTGTGTTTGTGCTTGTGCTGGTTCTTGGGCTTGTAATTGTTCCTGCGTTTGTGTTTGTGCTTGTGCTGGTTCTTGGGTTTGTGCTAGTTCCTGTGCTTGTGTTGGTTCTTGTGCTTGTAATTGTTCCTGTGCTTGTGTTTGTGCTTGTGCTCGTGCTGATTCTTGTGCTTGTTCTTGCGCTTGTGCTTGTGCTGGTTCTTGAGCTTGTAACTGTTCCTGTGTTTGTGTTTGTGCTTGTGCTGGTTCTTATGCTTGGGCTTGTGCTTGTGCTTGTGCTTGTGATTGTTCTTGTACTTGTGCTTGTATTTGTGTTTGTGCTTGTGCTTATGTTTGTGCTTCTGTTTATGCTCGTGCTCGTGCTTGTGCTTGTGTTTGTGTTTTGTAAAACAAACTTTCATAGGAGACAATTTAGAATGCAATCCCTGACGCAAACCAACCCGTGGTCTAACCCCAGACCAAACCCGATCTCCCAAGGCTAAAATACGACCCATATGTGGGCATTAAACTATGCGAAAAATGGCATTATAAAAAATTACTTTGTTATACGTTATTGATATTAAGTTTCGTTGTTGTACATGAGATTAATTTGGTAGTGATTACCTTGAACGACAACTAGATTTAATTTTGACCCATAATTAAAGCAAAAATGATTGCGATACACTGTGACTCATAATTAAACCAAAATATATTGTATGGAACAGGGGGTTGAGACCCGGATATGTATTAAAAGGTAAATAAACAAAAGCGACACTCATTCATTTTCGTTGTTTACTATCGCTGTAAGCAGGTTAATCGATTAGTTAATTACACGTTTTATTTTTAAAGCAATTTCATTTAAACTGTGTTTAAATAAATTTTCATACAGGTAAAGGGTCACAATCTGTAGATGAGAATTAAAAGAAATCTAATAATAATTTAATAACAACAATTATGTAATCTTCTTTGATAAAATTCAATACGGGATCCTAATAAAATATTAATAATAAAACACATATTAAATAGTCACGAAACCGTACATTCATATTGTATGACAACAACAGTGTAATTAACTAATTATGCAATACCATTAACTGTTTATTATCATTATAGAATTTAACAGTGTATTTAAATCAAACGTATATGCTACCTTTATCTTGATTAGCTTCTTTTAATATCAAAAAATGATCCTACCGTTTATTAACCCTAAAAATACGATCCCACATACGCGTCCATTTGCCTACCCTCCAAAGGCTGAACTGTAAAATGCTCTTAACACAACCAAAAAGATCTAATTAGGATGAAAATTCCATCGAAGGGTTGAAAAGGACCACTGAAAAGAAACCATAAAAAACAGGTGATCTTGAAAATGGTTCTTAACACAACCAAAAGGGTTCTTGTTAGGGTGAAAATTCCAAGGGGTTGAAAATGACCACCGAAAAGAAACCGCCAAAAATAAGGTGGGAAATACCCTCCCCACACACGTGGACGATTAAAAAATGGCGACCAAGGTGCCCCAGGTCACAAAACCAGTGGAGTGGGGATGGTGCCCCCGTACTACTCTCAATAAAAACATTTTTTGGTTATTTTATGTGGAATGTTAATGAAATTAGCTGAAAATCTTTTGAGTAGAATGAGCCACATCTCATGGTCATTTAAAATATTATTTTTTGCGTATAAGTTTTCATGACTTGCATTAAGCGAATGAATCCGTTGTAAATAACACTATCAAGTTACCTCCATGGTCACGTGTTTATGTTTTGCTTTATATTCACAAAGTCAACCATTACAATTCTTTTCATCAGTGGCGATCTACAATCTCGTATAACACATTTTATTTGAAACACACGCCTATTTCAGTCATGTACTGGCTAATAAAAGAAATCCACTGATTTATTAAACAGGTTTATAAAATAAATGGCGTTTACAAAATTACATTATTTTTAAATTTTCCCGCATTTTGAAGATAACCAAAAAACATAGCTGTGTAAACTTGCCCTCAGAGGTGCCGCCATCTACTACTTTCTTAAATGGAATATAGTATAGTAATATTTACTTTATCAAACTATATATAGCAAGCTTATATTTTTCATATTTCATAGATGTGTTTGACATCTCCAGTCATTCAAGAATGATATTTCCATTTACAAAGGACGGTAACTGATCGATACCGTTTAAATTTATACAGAGTATCCATGTAGTATTCCGTTCTTCTGTGGTGGTGTTATGTCAAATCTGTTACAAAAATGACTTTGTGAATCGTTAATGAGGCAAACTGGCATACTTTAAGAAATTATTTTAAAATATACAAGGTGGTCCAAAAACGTGGCAACAGATTGTAAAATTGTTTAAATTGCACACCCTTTATATTGGTGCATTTTTCGATTCGTGTATAAATGTACTTTGCATTGATATTAGGTTTCTTTACTACTTAATAAGGGATTTTAGGTTAGAGCGTTCACCTAAATAGTAGGATTTTTACAAAATGACAGCCATTAGTAAATAATAACGTATTAAAATGTTATCTTAAAAACAAAATACCATACAGGGTGTTCCTTAAATTAAGCCGAATTACCATATTTTTAAACAAGCATAACCTAATTTTTTAAGTGGAATGGCGCAATTTTTTTATCGGAACTCGATGGGGATTTAGATTCTTTATCTAAATGATATAAAGTTTGAATAACATAAAATAAACTGCAAGTGAGTTATTTTGAAAATTGTCAAAAAATGTGTAGGAACTCATGTTAAAACGATGCAAATTTTTATTGATTAGGTAGGCAGTGAACAATGAATATTTCAAGAAAAGATGGACCTATCCTTTCCATCATGGTTTGTCTCGTTCTTGCAACCTTTCGGTACACATAAGATTTTATATTTCCCTACAACAAATCCATAGGGATGCAGGCAGGGGATCTTGCTGGGCAACTAGTTGCTGCACCGCGTCCTATCCATTTTCAGGCAAACATTCTTTAAGATGTTGTCTAACTGGAAGACTAAAATGAGCTGACGCTCTATCGAGTTGTAACCACCTAGCTCTTTTTGTACGTTCCGAAATGTGTCGCATTAAACGCGATAGATCTTGGTGAAGAAATTGCAAAAATATAGGTCCTGTGAAACTGCCTTCATAAAGTTATGGGCGAATAACGTAATCATCTATTGTTCCACCCCATACATTCAAGATCTGGTTATGTTGATATTTTGCGACATAAACAATTTTCAGATCATGGATGGTTGCAATAATGAAAATTACGTCGATTCACCAAGCCATTTTTGTGGATTGTAGATTTCGTCAGTAAATAACACGTACTTGAAAAAATCGCCATTTTCTTTAATTTTACTTTCAGCCCATTCGCAGAAAATTACTCTCCTTACATAATTATCTCCAACCAATTATTGATACAGTTGGGCGTGGTACGGGTGGAACGTATTAGTATTGAAACATGTACACCAATTACACTAAAGTATTAGCAGATCCGTTAAGCGTTTGTTGGTTACAAAAACGATCCCAATAATATTAATCCACCCTCACTTTGCAAAAATAAAAAAACGTATACCCAATCGTTTAGGAGCTATTATAAGATCTAAACTGATATTATTTCGTTTTTTTAACTGCAATCTCTTTGTAATAAAACCCCCGTCCCGCACTTATCTCATTCAAGAGAAAACCGCAATAAACCGGCCCGCATCTGTCACACTAGAGAGATTTTATACCAAAAAACGAAAATAATTGTGTTGCAGTAAAATATTATTAGACGATTTATGAGGATATAAAATACACAGATTTCGATTTTTAAACTGGAACTCTTTTGCAATAAAACCACTCCACATCTGTCTCACGCAAAAGAAAGTAAAGAAAGAAATTTATTATGTTGTAATAAAATTCGAATTTCGATTTTTGAGCTGCCACTCCTTTGCCATAAAACCACCCCACAGGTGTCTCACTCACAGTAAAATATTATTAATAAATACAAAAGCTTTCAAAATGTGTGAATCTTGAATTTTGAGCTGAACCTGTTTGCAATAGAACCACTCCGGATCTATTTGGAAAAAAAGACAACTATGTGTTAAGTGGAAAATTTATTGTATTGCAATAAAATATTATTCCATGTATTAGCTTACAAAATGCGCAAATTATGATTTTTGAGCTGCAACCCCATTACAATAAAACCACCCCATATACATTTTATTATAGAGAACTATGTTTAAAATTATAATAATTGTGATGCAGTAAGATATTAGTCAATGTACAACCTTACAAAACTGGAATAAAACCATTCCACATCTATCCGCAACCCAGCTGAAAATGAATCACTCCACACCTGTCTCGCACGAAAGATACATTTTTTGTGTAGCAAACGCAGTATTTTCGATTTTTGGGCTGCAACCACCCCGCACTGTGCTTAAAATTAATGAAATTAATTGTAATGCAGTAAAGTATTTTTAGTCAATATATAAGCTTCCATAATGCGTGAATATTGATTTTTGAGCGGCAACAACTTTGCATAAAGCCACCCAACGTCGCACACAAGAGGGAACTTACCTAAAAAGAAAGAAAATAATTATGAGCTTTACAGAATGAGCGAATTTCAAGTTTTGAGCAGCAACCCCCCGTGTATTTCAATCTGAAGAGTTATGCTTAAAATTAAAGAAATTGTGTTGCAATAAAATATTACTACCTCACGTATGAACTAACGAAATGCCCGAATTTTGATTTTTGAGCTACAATCCTTACAAATAAAAACCCCCACTACGTATCTCGCTCTAACCTCTACTTAAAATTAAAGAAATTAATTGTATTGCAGTACAATATTTTTATAGTAGCATACAAAACGTGCGAATTTCGATTTTTGAGCTGCAACCCTGCAACCCCTTTCGCAATAAAACCACCAAGAATGTGTCTCGCTGTATAAATAAATTAATTATATTGCAATAAAACAATTATTACACTGCGCGAATTTCGATTATTGAGATCAAACGCTTTTGTAACAAAAACTACCTAGCGTGTATTTCACTCTGAAGAGCCATGTTCGGAGCTATATCTCAAATTACATAAATGAATTGTGTAGCAATAAAGTATTATTAGTATCATTATTATTGGCACTGGGGTGGTCCTTTCAAGTCCCTGCACCGCGACCGTATATCTGCTGTGTCCCCTAGGATTAGTCTAACCCTTCAAAAGTCCGGTTTCTTTCATGAAGTCTAAGATCTTTGAGGGATGTATGTTATTTACTTCTTATCTAATCTTTTCCTTTACAAGAAGTTTTCGTATCATCTGAAAGCTTCACAATGACAGACGACGTCACCACAACCTCTACGTAACGAGCCAGTCCCATTGCGTGCATATGCTTGTTCTTGCGACAGTGTCCGGTGACAATTTGCGCCGTTTTGTATTTGCTCTGTATGTTTAGCATTTGCATACACTTGAAGGCTAGCCTCCAGTTGAATACAAATGAGTTCAGTGCTGAAATGCCCGCTTTGCTGTCGGTCATTATAAATATTTTCCTTTTGTAAAGTTTCTACGGCTTGAAATACGGTCCTTGCATGCCCCAGTCTTCCTGAGATACTGTGACCTGATCCGTTACTCCCGTATATTCCGTAGCCGGTACCATCACTGGTTTTAGAACCGTTTGTATAATAAATGATCCCCTCCAACTTTGTTTTGTTGGCGATTTCTTCCCACTCCTTATGAGAGTGTTGGTACCAAACATTTTCTTACACGAGACTGTTTTTGTTATTCTCTCAGAAGTCATGCTGAGGATGTCGGCCTGAGAGAGCCGTTAAGGATGGTAGAGTGCTCAACTCTGGACGACGTATCCTCTCCAAAGATTTTAGGTCTATATGCCCCTGTCAACGCCTCAGCCTTAATTACAAGCTGTGAAGGCGGCGAGTTCAAGACGGTCTCCATAGCTGAGGTTGGGGTCGTTCTCATCGCCCCTGTAATTCCAAGGCAAGCTAGGCGCTGAACCTTGCTAAGTATCAGTATACTGCTCTGCGTGTGCATCTTGTGCTACCACACCAGAGAAACGTATGTTATGACCGGTTTGATCATCATAGTATATATCCAGTGAATCATTCTTGAAGATAGTCTCCACTTGTTTTCGAACGTTCTTCTATAAGCCCATAAGGATTTAGCAGCCTTGTTCGCTATGTTCTCTAGATGTGGCTTGAAAGTTAATCCTCGGTCTAGTGCGACGCCCAAGTATTTAACTTCTTCGAGAACCTGGAGATTTGCGCAGTAAATTGCTATGTTATTTACCTTGGCCGGCCTCTTTCTCGGTGTGATGAGGTTTGTTTTCGTTTCACTGATACGGTTTCCTCAAATCTGCTTTGTTTCACAATTGCTATGTTGTCTGCACAGCTAACTGTGTTGTATCTTGCCTCACTTAGTCTCCTCAGCAGTGCGTCAACGACGAGATACCACAGAAGGGGTGATAACACTCCAATCGTTAAGTGTGGCCCATACATTCCTTTGTTTGAGCATGGTGTGTATCCATCTACTGATAGTAGGATGCACTCACTTGCGTTCTACAGCTCTTTGAATGGAGTTTAGCGAGGTATTGTCAAATCTCCCCTTAACATCCAAAAAACAGGCATTGCAACCTGTTTGAAGGATATTGCCTTTTCAGCGTTATCCACAACTCTATTAATGGCTACCTCGCTGGATTTACCTGGTTGATAAGCATATTGGTGTCTAGTGATTGGGTCAAGGCCCAGTATTACGTCTCTCATATGTTTATCAATGTGTTTCTTAAGATCTTTAGAAGAAACGACTTCAGGCTTATGGATCTGACGACCTTGGTAGGTCGTAAGAGTTCCGCCCAGGTTTTGGTATGAAGACGACTTTGACGTCCCTCTACGATCTGGGCACGTACCCCAGGGCAAGGCTTGCCCTTAGTATCGTGCACAATGTGGGGGCTATCAAGTCGAATCCTTGTAGTAGACCAGGAAATATTCCATCATTTCCCGGGGATTTGTATGTACGGGAAAGTTCCCAATCACTTCTTTCCCCTGCAAATGGGTTCCAGAATTGTTGGTTTACCTGTCCGTCAAAATGAGGGTTTTTGCTCCGATTGAACAATAAGCTTCAAGGTTTTCTTCCCCGTGTCTGTATACCCCCGTCGTCGTTCATTTGTTTAATTTCTTCACAGTACCTCCTCCAAGAGTCTCATTTGGCCTTTCTTATGGCCTTGTTATACTCGGTAAGGGAGGCTTTATATGGCTTCCAGTTCCCGGTGCTTTTCGCTCGGTTAAAAAACTTTCTCGTCTGTGCCCTTAATCGAGATAATCCCGCGATCCACCTATTCACAGTTGAGGTTCTCCTCTCTTTTATCGGACAGCTTGCCTGGTACGACCCTATAATGGCTGTGTGTACACTTGATTCCATGACCTCAAGCGGCACAATCCCCAAGTTTATCAGCTAGTCTTTCTCTATGGAGATTCCAGTTTATTATCCTTTAGTTCCTATAAACGAATACAGCGATGCGTTTTGTCCTATGTTAAAGCATATGTATCTACGATCGTAGAGATGGGCTCATCCGATACATGCCATTGTGAACTAGGCTGCAAGCAGTCACGGTCCCGAATGTTATATCAATCACTTCCCTCTGTATAATGTCAACGAAGGTCAGTTGATTAGGGACACTCACCTCTGTTATTGATGCCGGTATTGCCCCAAATCGTATAATCCGAGTTGGCATTACAACAGAGTAACCAATACCATCCCTTGCGCTGCCAGTGTTCCACCAATCGTGAGACTTGAGTTTACAAAATGCCCTAATTTCGATTTTTCAGCTACAACTCCTTTGCAATAGAATCACTTCGCATATTTCGCACAAAACTGAATTATACTTAAAAAGAAAAATGAATTGTGTTAGAATAAAATATTATTACTCCATGTATCAGTTTACAACATTGACTTGCAACAAAATATTACTCCTCCATGTATGAGCCTACAAAATGAGCGAATTTCAATTTTTGAGCTGTCGCCCCTTTGCAAAAAATTCACCTTGCATGTTTCTCGCTGTAGATTCACGGGTAAGGTCTACCTACCATCGAGGCGTCACGTGCGAGAAGGAAATCAAGGGTCGATATGGAGGATGTGATACGACGGACTAAGGAAGTTTGTGAATTGGTTGTCTTCCAGATCATTCGTATAGCTTTATTGACCGAAGGCAAAGCAACAAAATCAAGGATCTCGTTAGCAAAGGTATCTTTACCTACGTGACTCATTACGCAGGAAAAGAAGAGTGGGGGATGTTGTTATGTAAGAACGGGGACCGGACAACTGTTAGAGGGTTACGGTAGGGTCACCAAAATGGGGCCGCAACTTAAGTGGCGTACCGTCTGGAATGGGAGTGGGGGAGTTCTCTAAAAGGCATATATGGTTGTGGTTGAACGTGACGTTTTTCCCCGGAAAGTTTAAAGATTTAAGGGATGTGTATAGCGATTTTTGGGAGGCAATGGATTTCGGGATATTGCAGTCGGCGAGATGCAGCATCACTCTCTGAGGAAAAAAAGCTTTGAAATCCAAAGACCCAATAGACAGAAAGAAAGCAAAGTTAAAATACAACAAAAATTAGTATATTAGTAAAATAAATACTTTATAGAATTGCCACAGGTCCTGGCGCTGCTCCCAACGGCGCTGGCACTCCTGGACTTGTCCTGTTCTCTTCTTGATATGGTCTTCCTTGGCTTGACAGTCGATTGTCTCTCTTCCGGGATGCAGAACCGCTGCTTTTGATTGGCTTCTATTTATTCTATTTATTTACTTTCTTATTTTAATTAAGCGGTCGCGCACTACGGCACTTAAGTGTAGTTACCTAACGGGGTTAGAATAACAGTGTCTATTACTTACATATGGCGAGCAGATTTATATGAGTTGAACGGTTGGGATTTTAGTTCAGCTTCTTACACTGTTAACTCTGCGTGGTCAACTGTGTAATGGGGCTAACTCCATTTTTTAATTCTGTTTTAGTTTTATGGCATTAGAGGGGGCGCAGTAGCAAGTCCATTGTTACTCCGTCATGATCGCTCGCTGTGGTAGCGACTGTTCTCACCCTCTAATTACAGCAACACTGAAGCTGTATGGAACTAACACGGTTATGGAAATAACTAGCCGCATGACCAGCGTGGATCATTATTGTATTTTAGTGCTTTTAGCTTGAGCTTGCACGACCGACTGTTTTCAAGAAAATAACACCTTGTAAAGTGCTGGCTTCCTAACCTTATTGGAAGCACTAGCTATATAACGGGTGCACATCGTCAATGCCCTTTAGCGCTTTTTGGATTACATGAGAGCGACCGGCCGTTTTCAAGAAAACGACACCTCCTTATGCAGTGCTAATTTTCTACCCTTGGTGGAAACATTAACAAAGTGCCCTGCACTTATCATTATTGCTATGCAACTTGAATCTGCACGACTGTTCAATTTCAATAAAACTACATTGTAGTAAAGGAGCACTAATGATAGAACCGGTTCACTTCGTAGGTGCTTTGCAATCTAATATCATCTCAGTGTGCTGTTTTCGAGAAAGCGATCACCACCCCCCCCCCCATTTGCAGTAATGGTGCTTTGGCCTTATTAGAAACATTCGGGAACATATTGTTAGTGCTCGTTAGTGTCTGTAGTGCTTAAATCGCCATCGCCACCTGTTAGAGCTTCAGTAACGGTATAAAGCGAGAAATAGACAATTATTTTGTTGGGAACAATTTTTAAAGCATTAAAAGACACTAACAATGTGCAACGTGAATGGTTTTCAAAGTCAAATTCCATAAGTATAAAGCGGGGCCAAGAAAAATTCGGAATTTGAATATAAATCAAAACGAACCAGAAGCTTTTGACCTGGATCCATTGCAAAGCTAAATTATTCAATGTTAGAACAAGGTCAAGTCGTTATAATTTAAGATTACTGGACGGTTATTCGAATTAAACCTAGTGGATTTGGTTAAAGTAAAGTTTTTAATTTGCCCCACGGTTTTTTACTCTTTGAAGAAGACCTTAAACATTCTCAAGGTAAGGTTTAGATACACGCTCAAAGTCCAACTTCTAGGAAATCTAAACTACGTAGAGGACAAGCTTTAGATACTATTTTCACTTCATGAGGCTATAAAGTATCGTAGTATTTCACATTAAAAAGAAGGTATCTCATTAAGTTCATTGACCGATGACATGGTCGTAATATAATATAATATATGTTGGCTTTGACCCCGTTTTAATGTTGCCGAGGTTTTTTTGGAGATAGTGAAAGATAAGACACCAAACGTTGGTCCCAACTGCAGTTGCGTAGCTGTGTGAAGCCGACCCCCCTAAGTTGCATATTTCGTAATTAACTAGTGGCATTCGATGGACCACTTATTGACCACACAAATGACCACTAACAACTTTCATTGACCACCCTCTATTAAAAAGTTATTGCAAAAATAAGATTGGGGGGCAACTTCACACTTACCCCCCGAAATCGAAAATCGCCAATTTTTATTACTCTATCTGATTGACCATCGTTTGACCATGATTGACCATGAATTCGATTTGTTTGACCACCCTTCAAAAAAAAAAACTAAAATATACTTTTATATTTAATTAAAAATTATTATTAAATACATAAATAAAAAGTTTACCTCGAGTAGGATTTGAACCTGTACAGGTCGTAGGTAAACTTTTTATTTATGTATTTAATAAATTTAATAATAATTTTTAATTACATATTTACTTTTGAACTTATTCGTTCATAACAAAAACTTATAATAATTATACTTTTATATTCATTATAAGGCATGGTCAATCCTCGAATATGCTTTTTGAGGATTGACCACCCTTCATTTCCTATGAATAATCATCCAGAAGAACAATTAGTGCATTTTGTTTAATAATGTACTATTTCGAATTTTGAGACATGGTCAATCCTCGAATATGCATTTTGAGACATGGTCAATGGTTGTATATGCATTTTGAGGATAATCATCTAGAAAAACAAGTAGTACACTTTGATTAATAATGTATTATTTCCTGTTTTAAGACATGGTCAATACCCGAATATGCATTTTGAGGATTGACCATCTTTTATTTCCTATGTATAGTCATCCAGAAGAATAAAAATTGCATTTTGTTTAATAATGTACTATTTCGAATATTGAGATATGGTCAATCCTCGAATATGCTTTTTCAGAGATGGTCAATCCTCGAATATGATTTTTTAGACATGGTGACACTTTGATTAATAATGTATTATTTCCTGTTTTAAGACATGGCCAATACCCGAATATGCATTTTGAGGATTGACCATCTTTTATTTCCTATGTATAGTCATCCAGAAGAATAAAAATTGCATTTTGTTTAATAATGTACTATTTCGAATATTGAGATATGGTCAATCCTCGAATATGCTTTTTCAGAGATGGTCAATCCTCGAATATGATTTTTTAGACATGGTGAATCCTCGAATATGCTTTTTGAGTAATTGACCATCTTTTATTTCCTATGAATATTCATCCAGAAGAACACGTATTTCATTTTGATTAATAATGTATTATTTGGAATTTTAAGACATGATCAATTTTTATTCTTCTGGATGACTATACATAGAAAATAAAAGATGGTCAATCGTCAAAAAGCATATTCGAGAATTTACTATGTCTCAAAAAGCATATTCGAGGATTGACCGTGTCTTAAAATTCGAAATAAGACATTATTAATCAAAATGCACTACGTGTTCTTCTGGATGATTATTCATATGAAATAAAATATGGTCAATCGTCAAAATGCATGTTCGAGGATTGGCCATATCTCAAAATTCGAAATAGTACATTATTAAACAAAATGGACTGTTATTCTGGATGATTATTCATAAGAAATGAAGGGTGGTCAAGTCTCAAAACGCATATTTTTTTTTGAAGGGTGGTCAAAAAAATCGAATTCATGGTCAATCATGGTCAAACGATGCTCAATCAGATAGAGTAATAAAAATTGGCGATTTTCGATTTCGGGGGTAATCGAATGCCATTAATTAATTACGAAATAATCAATTTGGGGGGGGGGGCAGCTTTACACAGCTCAGTTGCGTTTCAAGGTTCAAGGATACAGAAGTGTCGGTCTGATTAAGCTTGGCTCCGCTTCAATACCCATTTCACCTTGAAAAGTATGGACGTTGTTTAAGATGCTTTAGCCAACCAAAACAAAAGACTGGATTTGACTTAAAAGGAACTACAATTTTTTTCAAGGTTGAACACCTAATTTATTTTATTCATGTTCACGGTTTGAAATTGTTCCAGTTAATTGATTTCCAGTTTACATTGTTCGTTGTTCGAGTAACTGTAATTTGATCAAGATTTTTGTTGCAGTGTCACTTTGTTTGAATATTATGGGATTGCATCTGTCTATAATTTGATCTTTAGCATTTTATATGCGCGATGTCTGGTGCTCATACTTTCGTTTCTTGGAAAATTGTAATAGTCATTTTTCACAATTGCGAATTCTTCGGATTTATCTGATCTTATTTCGAGTTTTTGATATTTGGCCTTGAACTTTGTTCGAAGTTAATCAACACCAAGTTAACGGAATGCAATTATATACTTATTTGGCCGGATTCATTGTTGCTTGCCATTTAATTCCAAGAGGTTGTGCAAAGGTGATTGGTTTAGCCGGGGGTTGAGGACGGGTTCCTAGGTCTATCAAAAAATTTATGCTGAATTGAGAGCGGTATTTGCATTGATGGTCCAACAAAATGATTTTCCAAGTTTATATTGAAACCAATACAGAAATCTTGCAGCTGAACGTAAGCCTTAAGGTGGTTCACGGGGCAAAAAATGAAAAAATATTCGAATTTGAGATTTTTCATTTTTTATCATCTGGAATTCTTGTGCTTTAATTTAATTTAAGTTTTGTTAAATTCTGACCAGTACTTTTCAAGAAATTAATATTTTAGCAAACATTTACACATTTACAGTGTAAACGCATAATATTGATTTTATCATAGTATATATACATTATACAGTGCTCATTTATCTCTGTAATTTTTATTTATGTGTTGGCTACACTGCTACTTTGTCAGCTGACAATTAGGTAAACATTAGCTTGTGTTATTTTGACTTTAGACTGTAGTTTGGTGTTTTGAGGTTAGAACTTAGAAGTGCGTTTAGTCAGTGTTTTTCTTGTGAAAATGCCTAGATATTCTTCAAAAATTTTTAAAAAACGGAAACCCGTTTTTAGTGGCGTTAGAAAACAAGTGGTAGCAAGGATTGAAACTGAAAATTCTTCTGCTATTGTGAGTGAAACTTTGAACCAAGCTTTAGAGCCTAGGCCTAGCACTAGTCTTAGTAACAGTAGTAGTAGGCCTAGTACTAGTGCCTCAAAAAGAAAACTAAGCCCTAATTTAGGTAAATATGAGTTTTATAGAACTGATGAAAATTCTTGTTATGATCTTGTATCCATGGAGACTTTGTAAAGTTTGATTTCAAGTATTGCTGTTTGCCTCAAAGTGTCATGGTCAACTTTGTGTTTTCCCCAGTAATAGGCAAGGCATGAGTGTAAATGTCAATCTGATATTGTAGTTTCTTAGTATCAGAAAGTAACAGCAAGAAAGTAGGCCTAACTAATATGACAGATTTGAATGTACGATGTGCATATGCCTTTCGCTGTATTGGAAAGGGCCAAGAAGCGGCAAAGAATTTTTTCTCTCTAATGAATATACCGTGCCCTTCTGAATTCAGGGGTTACAACCACATTTTACTGCAGGCTGTACAGGCTGTTTGTTTTCAATCGATGAGTGATGCTGTAGAAGAATGTGTAGGATTGCAAGAAAATGAAAACCGTGACATTACTGCTCGTGGTAACGCAGAGGTCATTTATCTCTCAATGGCATAGTAACTGCGATAAGTGCACTAACTGGTAAATTGCTTGATGTTAAAATTATGTCAAAGTTTTGTAGATGTAAAAATAGATTGGAAAACCAACATGACTCAAATTGTATTGCAAACTTTTCTGATGAAAGTGGTAGCATGGAAGTCAAGGGTATTGTCCACATGTTTCGTGAGTCACAAACCAAGCACAACATAAGATATAAGTACTTTCTTGGTGACGGTGACAGTGCAGCATACCCTTCAGTTGTTGCTGCTGAGCCATATAGACCTGATTTGTCAATAGAGAAACTCGAATGTGTGGGCCACGTGCAAAAACGCATGAGCTCACGCCTTCGAAAGTTGAAATCTCAAGCTGGGAAAAAGAAACTAGAAGATGGGAAAACACTTGGAGGTCGTGGCCGGCTTACAAATGAAGCAATTAATGAAATTCAAACCTATTATGGCCTTTCCATCAGAAGAAACACTTCAAATTTAGATAATATGAAAAAAGCTGTTTGGGCCGAATAGATTCATCTGGCTTCTACAAATGAATCTCCAGCCCATGAGTTATGCCCTCCTGCACCAGACACGTGGTGCAAGTGCCGCAAAGCGATGGAAAGGAAGAGCCATATGACCACTCTATTTATACCCATTTCCTAGAACAGTGATGGAGGAAATAAAGCCCATATTTAGAGACTTATCTCAACCAGAATTACTCCGCAGATGCTTACACGGTGGAACCCAAAATGCTAGTGAGTCTCTCAATACCTTGGAACTTGACGTGTATGAGGCAATCTGTTCCTATAATGAGGGAAATATAGTCAGATGTAAAATCCTAGAAAAGTTAGGTATTGTTCCTGAAGCTTACTGCATCAAGAGAATGAAGTTTGTCGACGCTCTACGAGTGAAAAAGGCAGAAAAGGCATTGGAAGCAATTGAAAAAAAGAGCCGGCAAAAGCTAACAGCATCTAAAAGAAGGCTGTAGGATATGTATGAAGAAGCAAAGGATCCAGACAACCCTAACTATGGAGGTGGGATGCATTAAAGTAAAAATTTTCAAAAAGTATTGCATTTTTAATGTTTTTCTAACTTTCGGCTGATTTTTCCACTTAAGGAACATTTTCTCAGGAACGGTAAGTGATAATGAGATGATTTTTTTTGTTTACTTTGTCTAGTCTTGCTGTAGCTACATTTTAAACAGAGGGTTTCTCAAAATTCCTAGTACATTTTTTAGAAACTTGATTTATATAGAAAGTTTCTAATTCAAAAATATAACTTTTTTAAAAAAAAATATAAAATTCTGGTTTGTGATTGTATTTAAACACCCTCTGCTCAAAATATCTAGAAAAGTGTAAACTTTCAGTGAAAAAAAATTTTAAAGCTACCACTTTTACTTTTTATTTAAAAGTTGAGCAAATTAACATGTAAAAGATAGGACCCAGCGACCCCCCTTAAAAAGAAAAAATAAACGATTAGACTAAATTTGAGAATTCCTTCAGAAAACACTAGAAAGCTGGCAATTCTTTCTTTACTTCAATAATCATATTTCGACTCTTGTTTAAAATAATGTTTTACTGAAATCGTCCATTTTCGGTCTCATAACACTTTGGAGCAGGAAAATTGAATTTTCCGGAAGTCATGAAGATTTCAAGTTTTATTTTTAACATTAAAACTTGATTAATTGTTTCGGTCGCCTCAGTAACCTGAGCAGTGGTGAAAGTACACTACTAGATATTTATAGAACATCTCTACCCTTAAAAGTTTTAAAATACATTTTTATGATAATCGGCGATTTCAGAAAAAATAATATGCGTGAACTCGTCAGTAAAATGTCTCGCTTGACTCGGAGCCTTAAAATACTCGGCACAAAGTGCCTCGTATTTCAATATGGCTCTTCGATAGTAATTCAACATTTTTCTGACTGATAAATGTAAATATCTATTACATAATTTAGTAAACGATATCAACGTTTCAAATTGCGCAAATAACATTTTCATAATCAATCCACATTTTAACTTTGTGTATTCAAATATTAAATTTAAACATCGATTATGTACGCAATTGAGAAGTAATTTAAATTAGAAATGGGGTTGGTTCTCGTTTTTAAAGCGATGATGGTTGATCTCTCTAATAAGCGTATTCAGTTCCGTGAACCGGAAGTAATTATTCGACGGATATTGATAGAAAACTTTTCAGCTATGGACGTGATTCACTTTTTGAAGAAATATCTAACTCTGTCGACAAACTAACTTTCCCACATGCAGAATTTTTGTCACGTATAATCCGTACTGCCCTAAAATAATTCAATTCCGCTTTGGGACGCGTTTAATTAGGAATTTTCATCACACATAAACGATTTAATAACGTTCTCTATTATTAAATTTCCTTTCCGTACTGAATAATATACAAATTTCTGTGATTAACCAGTGGAGGCGAGAGCGTTAATCTGACATTAAACTTTAGAGTAATAAAAAATGTAGATCTCCAACTACAACATGAGATATTAAAATCCATTTAAATATCTACTTTCTGTTTGCTCAAGTAATGCACCCTTTTTCATATTTTTGTGGCGTTAAAAAGGATTATAAAAGCGATTCTAGTTTCCACCCTTTACATTAATGTATACGTATACGTTTCCCTCCTTCTTTTCGTAGAGTATGGATATAATTCCTTTGAATGCACAAGCATACTTCCATTTATTTCTCAAAAGTTTTAATGATGTCTGTCCTCTTGTTGGGTTGCTTACTTCAAGTCTGAAATCAATATGTCAAAATACGTTAGTGTTTATCCTCCAAAAATCTGAACGATATTAGAAAAGTATTAGATTGTAGCAGAAATAATTACGGTTACTATTTATGAGAGCATGAAACAACTCCCCCCTAGCAAGATTAAAAACCCCAACAGAAGGAACACAGCAATCTTAATGCTTGCCAACTTGGGCACATACAAACGGAAAAGAGAATCTAACTCCTGTCAGGGCTCTCAGCAACCAGAAGTGCATACTATGATAAAGCTAAGTAAAAATTAAGCTTGCGGTAATAATGATTTGAACTTCTTACTATAATTCTTTTTCCTAAATTAATTCCCTTCCACTTTCATAAATGTTACTCCGTTCGGTGATAGACCACTGTTTTCTATGCCTTTCCTCCTTTCCTATTTATTTTTACTTTAAATGTTATTTCCAAACATTCTTTTCAGATGAGCATGTTTAAACATAGTAACTTTTGCTATTTGGTGTTTCAACTGTTTGAATTGAATTACGTACTGTTAAATACATTTTAAAAACCTCAATCTCTCTTCTACCCTCTTTGTACTGCTGGAGCTGTACACTACCACAGTTTTGACTTGCTAGATGTTGTTATTAACTCTGTGAAAAAATCCGTAAATAATATTGGGTTAAAACCAAGCTTCGTCGTAAAAAACAGTAAATATTTCTACAAAAGTAACCCACTATCATGGCGATAAACGACTATATCATTGGATACCAAATCAAATTGAAAGTAGATGTGCTCCCCAATTTGCTAACTTGATAAGATTCCACACAAATAGCATTCATGACGTCTTGAATTGTCTCATGATGTACGGTAATTTCTAGGATTGAACCGAATGTTCTTGCACGAACCGTTTTAGACGAGTTTAGTTCCGATTGTAAACGTCCCGGTCGTTATTTTAAATTACTTTACAAGTAGTATTCTATTGGGTGAGTGGTGCGTAGCATATTTTTATGTGAGTAATTCGAAAGAATTTTTATGGAAACTTCATCTGACTTTTTCTACTCAAATTAAAGTCAAAGACCAAGTTCAAATAACAACTGGTCTTTTCCTCCGAATTTATATATTTTTGATAATTGGTATTTTAAATATACTTTAACTTTCCTCACAAATTAAGGTTAAAGGTCCATGTTTGTCTGAGATTACAAAACACAAAACTCTTTTCGTATCTGTTCTCGACAATTGAAATTTCAAGATTGACCTGGCCTTTCTTTTCAAAGGTCAAAGGTCCGTGATTACAGGACAAAAAGTCAGTCTTCATCAATTAATTTTTCAATATGACTTCAATACCTGACCTGTTCCTTATAAATTAAAGTCAAAGGTTAGTGTTTAAGTCCGCAAAGCAGTTGAAACAATTTAGTATTTACTCAGTGTTGCCTTGTGTCCGCCAAAAAAGATCGATCATTTCCTGTTGTAAGTATGAATGGCTCAGTTCTTAACTTTTCAGACTCTATTGCTCTGTTGGGTATGACTGTATCTTCAAATCTCTCATGGGTTGACCATCTTCTGTCAGCTACCAAAACAGCTGCTCGTAAAATAGGCCTTTTGTACAGATCTAAGCAGTACTTTACCTCTCGACAACCCCTTCTGCTGTATAAGGCCCAAATTCGGCCTCATCTGGAATATAATTCTCACCTCTGGGTTAGTGCTCCTCAATACGCTCTCGATATCGTTGATCGTATTCAAAAGAGAGCGATTGGGCTTATAAATCACCCGTCCTTAACTTCTCACATACAGTTCCTTGAGCATAGAAGGTTTCAGTTCTTTCTTTGCATTATCGTTATTACAACGGCAATTGTGCTGCTGAATTATATTCTTTGATAGTTGATACCATCTCGGGCTATCTTTGCGAGAAACACTCAGTTCGCTCATTCACATCATCAGTATGCAGTACAAATCTCCACTTGTCGTACCACACGGGCGCAATCCACATTTTTCTACACGGCTTCTAAACTCTGGAATGGTCTCCCTAGTTCCTGTTTTCCTCCCACTTATGATATGAGAAAATTTAAGGTAGCTGTCTATAGGCATCTATTGGCAATTCATTATCCCACTATCCATCCTCCTAAGTGTTCCCGAGTGCTTTAGCACGATAGGCCAAATTTAGCCTGTTCAAGTCCACAACCATAAAAATAAAGTTAGGATACAATGACACTTACGGTCTTAGATGACGCTACAAACTGGGTGTTCTATGCCTGTAAATAATAGAAGCCAAATATTTTGCTTTTAAGAACACCTTTTAGAGGTTTATTGGTATGGATTCTGTTTTTGATCTGAGATATTCAAAATTTTTACTTGTAATCTAAACTTGTTGGGTAATGGTAATGTTTCGATGGGCAACTAAAATTTGTCGTTTTAATCTTTTAGGCATCTTTCTAGATCATTCATTTCAAAATCAGCTCGAATATTCATAGCGCGGTACTAAAAGAAGTGCATCTCGTATTTTGTCGGTGATGGGAAGACCAGCTGAGGTCAACGGTCTTTTAATACCTTCAAAGGCCTTTAATTACGGTTTCTGGATTTGGATAACGTTTTTGAATTTAGCATATTAAAATTCTTTTTTCTTTTTTCAAATTCTTTAAAAAAGACTAATGGCAACATGCCATGTTTAACTCAGCATATTGCAATCTAAATTTAAATTTATTGGAGCGGACTATTGATATTGTTTTGGCGGACAACTGGATTTTGTCGTTTTAAGCATCTGTTGTAGAACAGATATTTTCAATATCCGTTCGTTACTCGATAGTGTGGCACCTTATTTTAACTTTGGTCGGAAGACTCCTACTGGGTGAATGATCAAAGTCGACCATTTTAAAAAGAACACCGTATGACTATAGGTGTCATTCGAAACTATTTTTTGTTGAGTTTCTGACGGTTTTTGCATTTAAACATCGTTTTGGATCCAGCAAATATTTATTTGTAGTTCATCTCAATTCTCATACTATATCTGTATTATAAATGTGAAAAGGTGTTTGACTTCGGGACCGTACCGAGTTACTAATTCTGTATTATAAGTGACGACGGAAGCAGAGTCCGCTTTCGAAACGTCGCGCTATAAAGCCTGATGACGGAAGCAAAGTCCGCTTCCGAAACGTCGCTCTATAAAAGCCTGGTGACGGAAGCAGAGTCCGCTTCCGAAACGTTGGGCTATAATATCAAAAACTGTGGAAATAAGCTAATCTCATACTATTGTTTTGATGGGGTAACAACTAGAATTTGTGATTTCATTCGGGCGTACCTGCATTTCGTGCAAATGTGTCTCTAACCGATTAAAAGAGATTTAAAGAGTGCATCTCGTGAGACCATGCATGGTTCAATCTTTATTTAAATTACACTCATAACTATACGTGTCATCCAGAAGACGTCTGTCGAGCTAGCTCCCCCTCCCCACTACCTTGTAAAAACAGAAAACAAATATATGAAAATTACGAGCTACTTATGAGCTTTTATATTCTGCGAGGAATTTAAAAATTTCCGTTGGGGGGCGCGAGTCGACGTCGACTCCATCTCTTAAAAATAAAAATATTGAATCGTTCTTTGCGGCAGAGCCTTTAAAATATAATATAATTTCGATTTTTGAGCACATCGTTTTAACACAAAAACAACCCTTTAAATAATTTAACTCCAGTGAGAACTACACTAAAATTGAAAAAATGACTCTTTTGCATGTAAATATCATTTATTGATTTAGAGCTCTCAATATACAGCACGCAGCGCCTAAGGAAACGAGGGGCATGGGGAAGAACTACAGCGGGTACCGATTATAATAAAAATACCAAGCAGTGGCGTATCACATTTGTATGATTTGTATGTTTATGTAGAATTAGAAGAATGCGTATTAAGATGAAGAAAGTGATGAAGATAGTGATAGTGATTATCAGTTTAGTTACTTGAATGACAGTGAAGATGAAACATTTTAGACAATAATGTTATTAATATCAATATAAGCAGTGTATCTTATTTTTATACATGTAATAAGATATTGATTTTATTAATTTCATCATAGTATTACTTCTAGTATAGGTTTTAATTATAATAAATTGTGTATTTAAATAAAATATCATTCTTTGAATATACCATCAAAATATACATTATGACGATGCGACACCACTGAAGTAAACATCATAAACTCGTAGTTTGCGTATCGGCGGGCTCGTCTCCTTAGATGCCGCGTGCTGTACGTATTTCGATTGTTGACTCCTAACCCATTGACGGTAAAACTACCCCTCGTTTCCCCGGCGCAAGAGAGAACTATGCATAAAATGAAAAAATTTAACTATTTAGTAGGTAATTATTGTTTATCCATTTATGAGCTCTCGAGATGCGTCTATTTTGATTATTGAGCTGCAACCCTTTTACGGCAAAACCACCTCTCGTCTCTCCAACACACAAGAGAGAGCTTTACTTAAAATGAAAGAAATCTTATGTATACTTCTCTCTCATGCAAAGAAAATGCGGGGTGATTATTTCTGTAAAAGAGTTTTAACTTAGTATCAAACACTTGTATTTTCTAAGATCGTAAATCGATAAACAATGTTTTGTCGTAAAGTAAACTCTTACTTTAAGCAAGTGGAAGTGTTTACTCGCACTATTATTTACATTACATACACAAGCATAAGCGTATGTGTATAATTAGACGTACGGGTCGATTTTCCCCAAATTTTGAAAACTACTGTGTATATTACGATTAATTAAAATTCTATAAAAATGAAATAACATTTTTGGAAAAACCAAATCCGTACGACAAATTGTATTGCACATTCAAATCACGTAACGAAGCGACCACTTCTTCAACTACATCACAAAAACCAGGATTTATGTAGAAAGTTTCGAAAAATAATTCAAAATTGATTGTGTACGGTTTGTTGCATATTCCCTGTCCTTAGCCACCTTAAGTATAGTTTATGTTGTGCTGGAAAGATTTGGGACTAGTTTTATTTTAAAGAAATTGCAGTTCAATAATTAAAATACACGTATTTCGTTCAGAAAAATAAAATTAAATTAATTGCACACTGTTCTGGCATATTTTGATAATTTTTTTATAAATTATATTTTGATGTATTAAATAAGCATTACTATATGAAATATGAAAGCATGGTGATTTATAATAGGTGTTCAAAACTTTGATATCGTGTTCGGAAAGTCATTTTAAGAAAAAAATACGAAGATGGGTCGTATTTTGTTTATTTACAGAACTGCATGTGTTTGAAATTTTATTTAATTATTAAGTAAAATTAAAACTTGGGTAACAAGAAAAATAAATGACCATGAAAAAAAAATGTTATCTATAACAGTTGTTCAAAATGCCCCCCTTGAGCTCGAATGCAAGCATGACACCTGCGAACCATTGAGTCGTAAACATGCGCTACATGGCCATCTTGCCAAATTTCGTTAAATCTATTTGTTATTTGGTCAAGTAATTGTTTACATGTATTAATTTCGACACTGTAAAGTAGTTGCTTCAAATGGCCCCAAAGAAAAAGATCCAAAGGGTTTAGGTCGGGAGATCTTGGCGGCCAAGCAATAAAACCTCCCCGACTAATATATCGTTCAGGATAATGTCTATTCAACCATTGACGTACTTGTCTACCATAGTGAGGTGGACCGCCATCGTGCTGAAACCACATTTGTTGCAGAACAAGAAGAGGAATATGTTCAATCTTCTCGTTTTCATCAAGAAAAGTGAAATGATGTTCTGCATTTAGCCTGTGTGGTAAAATTTTTAATTCAAGCAGTTCTCCGTTAAAGATACCATCCCAAGTATTCACACTAAAATGGTGTTGAAATCGCGATTGTCTAACAGCATGTGGATTCTGGAGATCCCATAGATGGTAGTTATGAGTGCTATTAATACCCTCTCTAGTAAGTAGGGCCTCATCTGTCCATACTATTCTAGTTAAAAATATTGGATCTTCGGCAATTTTTTGTAACATCCAAGTACAATACTCTACATGTTGGCCGTAATCTACAGGGCGTAATGCCTGGGCACGTTCAATGTGATAAGGGTGTAATTGTTCACTATGAAGTGTTCGCCATACAAAGTTTTGAGATAGACGAAAATGCGCTGCGATGCGTCTAGTGCACAGTGTGGGGTTGTCCAACACTGCATCAATTACATTTTCTTCATTATGGACAATATATTCTCTAGAGTGATTACCTCGATTATTACGTGGAACAACAATTGAACCAGTTTCTTTGAGTCGTTGGAAAGTACGGCCGAAAACTCTGGGACACGGTTGACGTCTATCAGGAAATGTTCGGCGATACTCTCTAAATGCCTGAAGACCGTTACCATTACAATACCCATATAGATAGACAATATTTGCATATTCAGCTATACTGAACTCACTCATTTTGACAACTATCAGCTTAAATGTTTCACAAATTATGTAGTTTATTTCGATGGCTAATAGGTTTTAAAGTTGTACTTTAATGATTATTTCTAATTCGATAAAATTTAAATCTGATGAAGTTCAATAAATAAAGAAAATACGACCTATCTTCATATAACATTTTTTTTTCTTAAAATGAGTTCCCGAACACGATGTCAATCTTTTGTACACATATTATAAATCATCCTGTATCTTCGTGCAAACTTATACGGAGTGGTCCGTAAGTAATCGTCTAAAGTGAAGTGTAAGATTATCGGCCTCAAAATATTACGATCTGACGCAACTTGCTTTAATAAAATATTCATAATAAAAAAGACACGTGATGTCAAAGTTCCAAACAAAATATATTGATTTTTGAAATATCTCCAAAACGAAAAAGGTATCTTTCTCATTCTTGGTATAATAAATAGAGATACATTGATTTTAGCTCATTCATACGTTTATATTATGTGCAATGGCATAGAACGCAAGCGGTAGCAGGGTCCGCTCTTGCCTTCATGTCACCCCGGACAAACAGATAATTTGCCGCTTGTTTTTTTTAAATAAAATAAAAATTATGTTAAAATCATTTATTTAAAAAAATATATGTAATACATTACATAGTAAACATTTAAAAAGGGCAAAACTTAAAAGTACTGGTACATATAAGGTGCATTTTTATTGCTATACTTATATTCTATTAAGAAAGTACAAAAAATATTGCATAACCAAACAGAGAAATTTTAGATTCTATAAAAATATAACTATAAAATAAAATAACCTAAAAGAAATTTTTCTTTCTAACTTTGATTTCCGCAAATGTTTTTATTACATCTTTTAAGTTAACTTGATCCGCAATTTCATGCTCAATCGCTAAAATGGCCAACCCATTAAGACGATTTTGCGTTGTAGTTGAACATAAAAAATTCTTAATCAATTTTAATTTGGAAAAACTTCTTTCTCCACTTGCAACAGTTATTGGTATACACTGCAATACTCTTAAGGAAACACTTAGGTTTGGGGGACAATTTAACATTATTAATTTTAGAACAGTGCTTGGGCTTTCTTTTTTGCCCATAAGCCCAGATACTGCACAAATTTCTTCTGCTAATTCTACCCCATTAATATCAACAGAATCACTGTGAGTTAAAATACTTTCTAGATCGTTGCAATGTTTTAAAAGATTTTCTTTAGACATGCCCTTTAAATCATATATTATATAAAAATTGAAAATAATTACTATGGTGACTAAGTTGTTTAAATCTAGTATCTATTGCATTTAGTGCCTGGTCAATTGTAAAATAAAAAAAATCGACCTTATAATTTTCTTTAGGATTCTCGATCGGTTCATCTCGAGCTTCGTATGAGAAATTCCTTTTTTTTCCTTCTTACGCGGTGTCGTGGTATTGTTGATTCAAAATTGGCTTCAACGTCAATTTCGTCAGCCAGTTCTCTCGCATCAACAATAGTTTCATTAAAAGATTTATCCGATCGAAGATCCTGAAAAAACTTTTTGCAATTTTGCAAAATATCAAGTACACATGCTAGATCATAATCTTTTGTCTGCAACAATTTGCTTATTGGATTAATACAGTTTAAAATTTTATACCAAAGAACTATTGAACACAAAAATTTAAATTGTTTAATACAACTTAATAAACCCTGGGCTTCGTCCCTTATTAAATTATCAATTTCTTCATTCTCATAAATGCTTAGCAAGGCGTCGTATACGCTTCCGATATAAAATCTTGAAGGCTTTAAAGCCTCTATCCTACTCTTTCATCTAGTATCACTTAATTTTTATTTAATTTAAAGTCAAACCAAAACATGTTTTAGAAGAATTGCCCAGCGAAAAGTAGATGCTGGAAAAAATACATATATTTTTTGAATCATATTAAAGAAATTAGCGCCTTCCAAAGATTCTTTTACCATATCGTTAACTACATGGAACGTAGAAAGTTCGCGGATTTAGGTTCTTAATCCTAGATTGCACTCCTGATTTATCGCCCCGCATATTAGACCCGTTGTCATATCCCTGTCCTCTTATATCCTGTAAATTTAAACCCAAATTATTAAGTTCTGCAATTTTAATTTCAAACATTTGCTTCCTTGTAGACCTTTCAACTGGAAGAAAACCCAAAAAGCTTTCCTTAATTTTAATTTCAACCTCATCCTGATTGGAATCAGTTTTATTGATTGAAACATACCTAATTACAAGAGTCATTTGCCATTGGATTTTTTTGTGTGGGGGTGTCTGAAAACTCGTGTCTATTCTGTTCAAATTGATAATCAAGAGCAACTTTGGAATCGCATACAGATGGCATGCGATGAGATTAGGACTATGCCACAAATTTTTCGGCGTGTTAGGTTTCATTTGCTAAGAAGAATACAAGCTTGCATTTAAAAGGAAGGAGGACATTTTGAACAATATGTATAAAAATAATTATTATTTTGTTTTTGATTCCTTCAGTATCTCTTTAATAATGTACCTAATAGTTAACTGCGTTCTTTTTTTGTAAAATAAAACAAATTTTGATTTTTATTCAATAATGTGATCGTTTATGTTAATGCAAAATATTTCAAAAACGAGGTGCCGAATCGAAAAAAATACCAAGTATGATTTTATTCGCAGAATTAAATGTTGAATCTACCAAAAAAATATTTCTTCAAAAAACCAGGAGCGTGTGTTTTTTTTACTTAAACTGATTAACTTAAAATATTCTACGCCACTGGATGGAGTCAGTTGACTCAAACTCACCTAGGATTAATTGTATTTAATTAGACATTTAGGTGTACCAAATCTCAGTGTAATATCTTTTTTAGTTTTTGAGAAATCTTAAAAAGCCTTAAAAAAAGTATTTTTTAATCAATCTGTATCTCGGTTAGGAAGCATTTTCGGAAAAGCGTTTATGGTCATTTTTGTCTTATTTTGAATCATAGAATCTCCAGTTTTCGTTTGTCGGTGATTTTAAAATACACCCTGTATACGTAATGTATGTATGTATGCTGGGAATCCATGATTGTGGCTGCAGGAGCTCGGAAAGCTCGAGCAGCCCGCCTGCCCCTTGGGGAGGGAATGAAATACGTGGCCTTTTCCTTTTTCCTTCTTACATTGTTAGTTGGCGATGTGAAGTGTGTTCAAGAAATAAGGACAAAAAAAGTAAAGAACAGTGTTCTTTATGCAAAAAAATTGTATGCGTTTAGCACAGAAGCACTATCTCTAATTTATGTAAATGTGTTTATTAAAAGCTAATAAAGTTGTGAACCTGAACTCACCAATTTTGTTAATCATTTGTAAATGTTATTCACCTTTTAAGTTATGGGGTCCTTTCCTACCCCATGCGCCTACTTATGTTACTTAAGTCAAGGGTTAATACATAAAAGTAAAATTTATAAAAAACATTGTGCAATTAATTCAATTTTATTTTAAATTTATGATTTGAGAAGATTCTTGAGTTGCATTTATTAAAAAAATTGTTTCTGAACAATATACATGTATTTTAATTACTGAACTGCAATTCTTTTACCATAAAAGTAGTCTCAAATCTTTCCAGCACAACAGAAATTAGATTTAAAGTCAAAGAATTTATTTTGCGACTAAATATTTTTTATCGATTTACGAGCTTAGGAAATACAAGTGTTTGATTATTAAGTTAAAACTCTTTTATAAACATAATCACCCCGCATTTTCTTCGTATCAGGGAGAACTGTACTTAAGACTTAAGAATTTCTTTCATTTTAAGTAGGGCTCTCTCTTGTGTGCTGGACAGACGAGAGGTGGTTTTACCGTAAAAGGGCTGCAGCTTAATAATCAAAATAGACGTATCTCAAAAGCTCATAAATCGGTAAACCTACAAAATAGTCAAATTTTTTAAAATTTAAGCATTGTTCTCTCTTGCGGGTCAAAAATCAAAATACGTATTTTGAAAGCTCTTAAATCAATAAACAATATTTACCCACAAAAAAGTAACTTTTTAAATTTTAGTGTAGTTCTCACTTGAGTTAATTTATTTAAAGGGTTGTTTTGGAGTTAAAATGATGAGCTCAAAAATCAAAAATATATTATTTTAAAAGCTCATAAATAGCTCCTAATTCTGCCGCAAAGAACGATTCAATATTTTTATTTCTAAGGGATGGGGGGATTCAGATTGATGAGAGGAAGAATAAGCTGCTAGATACATCTTTGATCTTAGTACCTTTTTGGATGAATTTATTTTTTCATCATCATGTAGGTTTACACTGTGAATAATAAATCCGCTGAGATTCAGGTCTAAGCTTTATGAGAACAAGTAGTAAGAGTAGAAGTGAGACACCAATTTCACTTTTGGCCTTGGGGTCCAATGACACCCACGTGGGGATCGTATTTCTTCACCCCTATGGTTTATATTCGGAGGCCTTTTACCCTAATTAGGACCCTTTTGGCTGTATTAAGAAATTATTTAAAGTACAGCCCCTGGAGGGTAGGTAAATTCGTGCGCATGCAGTGTTCTGAGAATAAAAAGATTTAATCTGTTATTAATTAGGGTTGTTTTTATCAAAGGAGATTGCATAATTATTATTACATTTTTTTTTAATCCCATCTACATATTGTGACCTAATTTATTTATGGGTTGGGGTTGTATTCTAATAAGCGACCGTAGTCTTGTAAGACGGGAATCTGTTCGCGGGCTTCTTAATATGTGTTTATTATAATTAAACAGTTATACAACTTCATTTATATTAATTGGAAAGTAGCAATCAGCCGTCGACATCGTGTTAATTGATGTTTACGAACATTTTAAAATTTTGCTATCTTGGATTTTTTGTGGCCTTGAGGCACCTTGGCAGCCATTTTTTTTATATGCCCACGTGGGGATCGTACTCTGTTCTATTTTTAAAGCTAATAAACAATTGGATTATTTTTGATATTATACAAGCTAATCAAGATAAAGATAACATATACAATTGATTTTAAATACGCTGTTAAATTCTATATAATGATAATAGGTTAATGGGTATTGCGTAATCAATTAATTAAGTTGTAGTTATACAAAAGAGAATGTACGATTTCGCAATTGGACGTAAACACCGTGCATATTTTACGTGTATGTATATATGGGGGCCATATTAGTTAGAGAGATGCAATGCAATTGCGAAGCTGTTATAATTAAATTAAATTAGTAACTAACTTAGAAAAAAATGTTTCAAACTCTTCGTGTAAACCAAATATATATTTGCGCAAACAGGTTATTTAATATTGTGATGTATGCAGTGAATTACCTGTCTTCTTCTTTAAGTTAGATTTCGCCTCTATATTATTTTACATACATAAAAGTTCTGTCTCATCAGAAATTCCTCTGTCAGAAAAAAAACGGCTTTAGATTTTATAATCAGGTTAAGCATGCATGCTGACCGCGTATTAGAGTACTATTTTTTAATTTTCGGGTTTTACCGATAATGGGGTTGTCATACCATCACATAAGCCTATTTTACATACAAGCTCTGCCTTAGCAGAAATACCCCTGTCAAAAGGAACTTAGATTAATAAACAGGCTCCTAGGGAAGATATTATAGGGCGGTTACAGAAACAAGTAGCGTACACTATACATAAACCTGTAGTGAGAAATTTACTCGAAACAGGTACATTGTGGGTAATATTTTTTGTTGAGTTATGACAGGCGGGGTCTTTGCGATATGAGAAATCTAAGTAAATATAATGACGGTTATAATTATATACTGACGGTTATCGATATATTTAGCAAGATGACGTGGACCGAGGTCTGAAGCTGAAAAACTATATGTTCTATAATCGACGTATTTTCAGTTATTTTTCAAAGATGCGAAAGATACCTCAGAGTATACAGACGGATAAGGACAACACTTTATTGCGAAAAGCGTCCAGCAATTCTTTAACGAACATCAAATCTAATCATATAGGCAAAATTTAGCGATTCGATGCTTTCATATAGGTAAGAATCGCACTAACGGGGTTACAGTTAATGCGAAAGTCAATAACCTTTACACAGTATCTCTCTCAAGGCTTTATTTGCGGTAAAACCTACGATGCATCGTTTCAGTTGATTTTCGCTGTGGGCATAGTTAGCACTTTTACTTCGGTCCTTGTAACAGAGTATTTTGCTGCAGTTGTTTCTAAGACTTTAGCGCGCGAAATTAGAATGGTGGAATTTATTCGCATACGTCTCACCAGTAAACTAGCGTCCATAATTCGCGTCTTGTAATTTGAACCGTGCTCTCCCATTAGACTAAAGGTATCTCTTGATCGTACAAATTTAATCTTTAACTCAATACCATATATGAGAAACTTTTCCTTATTAAATAAATCCTAGTTCACATAACCAATCATCTCAATCTGTTTGCTGGTTGTTGCAAGTACTTCACGTTTCGAGAAACGTTATTCGCACGTCTCATATAGGTAAAATTTCGCGACGCGACGCTTTCGGTGAAGACTGTTCCAGCGATCCCCACACCATCCCTCCCCGAACATAACCGAGTTTGTAAGACAGGTGTAGGGCGTCGCAACTTGTTCTCGGGTCTTCGCCTCTTGTCGTGATCGTAATTTGTTCGTGGGCCTTCGTGTATTGTCGTGGCACTCTTGGCGGAAAATTTGAATTTGTATTATAATAAGTGGGCGAATGCTAACTTGTAAGACAGGTGTAGAGTTGCGCAACTTGCTCTTGGGGCAATGCACCTCGTCGAGACCCCATTGGCCGAAAATTTGAATTTGTATTTGTATTTAAGTTTCTGCAGGTTATGGCTGGAAGTATGAATTTGGATTATAATAAGGGGGTATAACGCTAACTTGTAAGACAGATTTGGGGAATTTAACAACTTACTTTCAGGTCTTGCCCCTACACCAAAAATTTGAATTTGTTTGTGGCGCCATCTATGAGGGAAATTTGAACTTGTATTATAATAATGAGGCCTAATGCTAACTTATAAGACAGACATAGGGCTTCGTAACTTGCCTTCGGGTCTTAGCCACTGGCCTCTTGGCGGGAAATTTGAATTTGGATTTGTATTTAAGTGTTTACATTCTGATTACTTATTGCGAGAAATTTGAACTTGTATTCTAATAAGGGGCCTACTGCTAACTTATAGGACAAATATAGAAACCTGTGTTAGGGCCTGCGTCTTCCTGCCGTGGCCCCTTGTTCGGAAATTTGAATTTGTGTCGTATTATAGTTGTGTATGGACTAATGAATATTTTCTGTAATAAAGGTGGCACCATCTAGCGTTATATTTCTAGGACTGATCAGGGTTTTTGTTTGTGGTACCATCTAGTAGTATATTTTTAAGCTAGCAAATATTTTCTGCTATAGAGGCGGCGCCGCCTAGCGGTATATTTCTAGGACTAATTAGAGTTGTTTGTAGTGTCATTAGTGGTGTAAAGACTAGTGAATGTTTTCTGTAATAGAGGTTTATCGTGTTCGTCTCTCTCTCTCTCTCTCTCTCTCGTCTCTTTCTCAAACATACAAATCAAATCAATCAAATTATTCAAATCAATTAAGCAAATCAATCCCAAACAAATCACTTTCGATCAAATAAACAATCAGATCAATCAATCTCAATCAATCTATCAACCAAATCAATATCAATCAACCAAATCATAACTTACAGCCTGCGAAAACTAGCTTACAGTTCAAAAATACTGATTAGATTAACTTACACTTTGCTAAAACCAACCAAGCACAATTCAAAAATACGAAACTGATTTTAACTTAATCATACAAAATCAGCTCTCAATTAAAAAAATAGCAAAATCTAAAGCCGTTTTTTTTGACAGAGGTATTTCTGATGAGGCAGAACTTTTATGTGTGTAAAATAATATAGAGGCGAAATCTAGTTTAAAGAAGAAGGCACAGGCAATTCGCTGCATACATCACAATATTAAATAACCTGTTTCCGCAAATGTATAGTTGGTTTTGGGTGTTGACGGTTTACACGAAGAGTTTGATAGACGTTTTATTCTAAGTTAGTTAGTAATTTAATTTAATCTAGCCTGTGATAGCTAAAGGTCCCTATGTATACATGCACGTAAAACATGCACGGTGTTTATTATTATTGATTACGCAATACCTATTAACTGTTTGATTATCATTATATAGAATTTAACAGCGTATTTAAAATCAATTGTATATGTTATCTTTGTCTTGATTAGCTTCTTTAATATCAAAAATAATCCAATTTTTTATTAGCTTTAAAAAATAGACCAAAATACGACCCCACGTTGGCATATAAAAAAATGGCTGCCAAGGAGTCCCAGGGCCTCAAAAATCCAAGATAGCAAAATTTTAAAATGTTTGTCAACACATTAATTAACACGATGTCGACGGCTGATTGCTACTTTCCAATTAATGTAAATTAAGTTGTATAACTGTTTAGTAATAATAAACACAGATTAAGAAGCCCGCGAACAGATTCCCGTCTTACAAGATTACGGGGCCTTATTAGAATACAACCCCCAATGCATAAATAAATTAGGTCACAATCTGTAGATTGGATTAAAAAAAATGTAATAATAATTATGCAATCTTCTTTGATAAACACAACCCTAATTAATAACAGATTAAATCTTTTTATTCTCGGAACACTGCATGCGTACGCATTTACCTACCCTCCAGGGGATGCACTTTAAAAAATTTCTTAATACAGTCAAAAGGGTCCTAATTAGGGTGAAAATTCCATCAAGGGGTTGAAAAAAGACCTCCGAAACCATATGGGTGAAAAAATACGATCCCCACGTGGGCGTCATTGGAAATTCCCCAAGGTCTAAAGTGAAAGTGGTGCCTCACTTCTACTAGTAGGTAAACGTAATATGGATCTAGGAAGATTTGGCCAAATCGTTTTTCGTTTTCTTGAAGATTTGCTAAATTCTTTAAAATACGGTAAATGCCACCATGTACTTTATAAGGGGCCAATACGTTTTCTCTCATTAGTTTAGAAAACCGTATGAAATACATTATTCACGTTATAATATGTCAGAAGGTTTGCTTGCTTGTTTCGGTGGTGACACATTGGAATCAGACGGCCTTGAACAACGCGCTTTCTCCCTCTCTCTTTCTCTCTCCCTATCCCTCTCACTTATTTTTTTTTCCCTCTCTTCGCTTCACCACCCACAACATTGTACCCCCTATCTGCCTCTGTCCCTCGATACCGTCTATCACCCGTATATTAAGCCAGTTAGATTTCCTAACTTTATTGAACATTTTATTTCACGCTTGTGACCAGTCATCGTGAATTTACAAAAAGACGACCGATTTATGTAAACATCGTTTATAATTCCACTCAACTATTAATATTAATTAATAATCATAATTAATGAGTATTAATATTTATTTCATTACGTTTATAACTTTTGTATTACATTTAACCAAAACATTCATAACAAACAAACACAAACATTGTGTCTTGTTCATTCGTGATAAGTATATCTACTCACATTTAAAATGAATGTATTGTATTTTTATCTAGTTAACTTTACACAATAAAATTACACCAGTTTTACTTGGTTTAATTATACTATAGTCTGTCCAAATCTCCAAATTCAGTACGGGTTCTTACAGAGTAACTCTCTCTTTTACTATCATTAGTTATTTCTAAATAACGGTATCCTTATTCTTCATAGCGGTGTTGTCAAACGTAAAATGTAATTTAATAACAAATCATTATCAACTCCGCGTACTGTCAAATTTATTGCATGTTTCTTCTACGATATTTATCCAATTAATCTAACTCCATTTATTAAAAATCGTTCTTTTCAGAACGCCTACATCTAATTCACTCGTCTTATACGGTAATGATGAGCAATTTCTATAATTGTATGATTGAGGTTATTCCAATCTTCAAAACATTTTTGCCACTCTGAGCGAGGTACCTCCAAAACAAGTATTTTAAAAGCTTCAGGATACAGATGAGGCGAATATGGGCAATGAGTTATGAATTTGATATTTTGACTAGTTAAAAATTCTGTAGTTTGACGTGCTATGTGCGCATCTGGGGGAGACAAATTGAAATATACCAATCAGAAATAACTATTCTTCGATCCTCCAATGCAACAGTTGCAACATAAGCGGTTTTTCCGAAAAAACAAGCAATCATTTTCTTTGAAACGCTTCGCGAACGCACCACTTTTGTTAGTTTAGGTTCCTTTTTGAAACATTCATACATATGATTGGCTGTTTGGTTTCAGGTTCATATAAATATATCTGTTTCGTCGTGTGATACAATGTAATATACAGAATTTAAACGATCATGGTTAAATTTTTTAAGCCTTTTCTTGCGCCACTTGACATGTGCTTTTTTTTGGGCTTCTGTCAGATTCTGAAGATTCCAACGATTACAAAGCTTCCTGACATTTAAATGTTCTTTCAAAATGGTGTGTATTTGTTTCGCCGCAATGCCTAAGGATGACTGTATCTTAGTGTATGTTGCACATCGAACTGATAAAATCATTTCACGCACACAATCAATATTCTTTGCGACAACATAAGTGCATGGTCCACACCGCAAAAATGGTCATTAAAAGTAGCTTTTCCACGTTTGAATTCTGGAAACCATTTGTAGACCATAGTTTTGGACGGCGCTTTATACCCACGCATTGCTGTGGCGTTAAACCGTATCGAAAGTCATAAAAACTCACTCGAAAATCATGTTTCGAAATATCCATTTTTTCACAAACTTACTACTTTGGTTACAATCAAACTGTCAGTTTTACTAATGGTATAAAGTGTCAAATTTTACGATTATGACAATCGCATAAACTTAGCATTGCAAGGAGTACTTGATTCCGCGAATGTTTATGAGGAAAACCCCCTCAAAAAACCTCATACAGGGTAAACGGTAACGGAAATCGAAGCCATTACCTTCCGAATGCTAAACAAGTCGTATTACCACAGACCCACTAGCTCGGTGTCTAGATTTATAAAACGGCAAAAAATACAAACTTTTTCAGTAAAAAAAAATTATAACCGTTGATTGAATTGCGCTTCATGTAAATCGTTTAAAATTACTTTTTGTACTTGTTTTATTATTGTTAGTCTAATATTATGTTTACCATTACGATTATTATTATCTTCGACATAAATAATAATTTAGTGCCAGTGCTGCCATCTGTCTTCCTGTTGTTGGTCGTAATCATCATTGTAGGTATTTCCGGATTTAAATTAAAGAAGTAGCAAATTGTAAAAGTGCTCCTTGCTAAAAATAAATTCTAATAGGGACTACGAGACACTGTATTACACATTTATTTTTTTATTATGTCAAATGAGACTAAAAATAATGTGGTGCGTGCCCAGTTGTGTTTAGAAATTAGGCCTTTTATTTAGATTTATAAAAATAGTTTTTTTGGCAAATGTTTTGTTTTGAAAATAATTTATTGTTTTTTTTATAATAATCTTGCTTGCGTGTATAATTTTTTTTCATACACTAACGACTTGTAAAAAAAAAGGAAAAAGGGGGAATTAGTAGTAATTAGTTGGATCTGATAAATCTTCGCCGTTAGAGTTGACATCCACGCACTACTCAAAAATCCCCTTCGTCTCACCCTCATTGATAGCATTTAAATGAAATTTTTTACCTAATTTACGTTATAACTTATAGCAACTTTAGAATTGTACATTTGTCACGCGATCGTTACGGAACGTTGAACAGCAACGACCTTATCAGAATCGATGAGTTTTTTGGTATCAAGGTCACGTAAGCGTATTATTTTATCGTTAACTATATTTCAAACAAATGCACTTGGCTATTCTTGCAAACTAATTTATATTTACACTATTCTAGAATATTCTTAATAAACAACAATGTAAAGTAAATACCTATACGCACGGATCGTTTTCGAAGAGAGTTTCAAGTATATAGCGAATATGGTGAAGTTTCAGTTATTAATAATAATTTGTTAGTTTCTAAAAAAATAGACGCAATTGCATGCGAATATTGATAGTAATAGGAAATGCACTAAACGTATTGGTTGAATTACTACAATTACTCATGTAATTGAGTTAACACCTTATTCTCCACTTTTCCTTAAACTGACGCATGTTAATAACATAAATTGCTTTTTTGATTAAAGCAAGTCTATTTTAACGAAAACTTAGATTTTCATTTTAGATGGGCGCTATTTCTTATCCTTTACGAACATAATACAATTATTTAAAGGTACTTAAGAAATTGTGATGCGGAGAACGTTTAACAGGTAATTTATATTCAGGAAACGTTTTTTACGTCGCGACGCCGCCGATAACTACATTATATTATGTATTTTTGCATCACTTCCTATTTTTGAAACGTAGTTTGTTTGGATACGCCTTTTTTGTTTATTAAAAATAACTTCTGATTTGATTTTATGTTTTAAAAGTTATTCCCCAAGGCGGAAATCATTTTCCTCAAAATAATATTCGTAACAGATTTGAAAACATCACTTTTATCGATATTTTTTCGGTTTCTCATTGCACCGTGTGTCCCGTAAAAGAGGTAGCCGGCTGTACCTCAAAAACTAATTATCTCAGGACTTTAGATAAAAATGTTTTAGATAAAATTTGCTAAGAGAAATCAGCAGAAAATATTTTCAAGTTTCTAAGCTCACCGCCAGAGGGCGTAATAATGACATCAAAACATAAAATATGATTTTCTCAAAAAATATTATTATTGTAACATTCAAAGTTTTCTCAACAAAAAAGCTTTGTCATTTGTCAAAGAAAGTGGTGGGAGAAGGTTACATCTTTAGTTTGAAAAATCTACAAACTTCGGTTTGACTTAACCGAATGAGTGATCTGATTTAGAAGAGCGTTGCATGGTTTACCGTAAAGTAAATTGATGCTTTATAGGTAAACTTTGCCAAGAAAGCGTATTTATCATATTATACAGATAGTAACTGTGCGCGCTTTGTAACAAACCTTTTATGTATGTTTAAAATTTACGTTCATATTGGCAACTTAAGTGCATTACATGTAGCGTTAGTTGCATACCTTATTAGCGTGGAAGTGTCCATATGGTTCTTTTGGTAGATATTTCAAGTATTATACGTCTGCACATCCCTTTCCGCGCTTCGAATCATTTTCGGTCATTGCGCAGGGTTACTTTGAGCATCCTACATTCATTGCTTGAACTACGTGTTTAAGTAGAAGCCATTTTCGCTTTGTTTAAATTTTTTATTAAGAGTGCCACATTTATATGGCAATTTTACTTATACTCTTACCACTTATTTTTACTTTGGGTTTAATTTTATTTTAACGTTGACTTTGCAAGATGATGCAATAGCTTTTGCTACTACGAAGTGGGGTTTTACATTATAGTGTAAGGCAGAAGTATCGCAATAAGACTCATTGTTGTCATTATTTTTTGCTTGTTATTTTCATGAGCTTTTTGTGACTTTTCTATTTTTAAGGTTTATTTGTTCCTTAAAAACAAATTGGCGTCAGAGATTACATTATTTATTTTCAGGTTTAAAGCACCTTTTTTTGTGAAGAGAAAATATCTAAGCAATTCTATTTTTGTTAATAAGCAAATCAAATGTTATTGAACCTGGACCTATTAATCTACCAATGAGCGAAGTGGCATAAAATCTTCTAGTTATTAATTATTTTCCATGGATAATTGTAGCTCTGGGCTAGAAATATTAATCATTAAGTGGGTGAATTATTTATACGACACCCCGTTTAAGATTACAATTTGAAGATTATTCTTGACTGTACAGAATGTTCCAAAAAAGCAGACCAAGATAATGTTAGTATTCTTTTAATGGAACACCCTGTATATAATTCGATTTTTGGATTCTATGTGCAATTATAAAACTGTATTTATATGGGGTTCATGCATGTAACATTTACGGTTTTTGATATAATTCGAATTTTATTATTACGTACCATACCATCTTGTGTTTTGTTAGGAAAACTTTTATACTTGGACCAAGTAAAGACCAAGCTTAAGCCTATGTTCTGAAAAAGAAATATTAGAGATAAAGGCTACGTGGTGATCAAAATATATGTTCAAACCTGCCAAACTGAAATTAAAATATATCGCTTTTCTCAAATAGAACGCCCTGTGTATTTTTACGCTGTGTTAAAGACAATCAAAAACCACACAATTCTTCTTAAGCATCTCTCACTGTTTTTGACTTATTTTGATTTTTCTGTTATTCAATGGTTTTCTCACGAAAACAATTTCCCACATGACAAATATTTGACCTGTCAAACTGTTGTTATCTTTGTATTACTCTAAAAGTGAATTAATTGATATGGTTTATATGTTGGGAGGGGCTCAAAAAAATTGTCTTCCTGCTCAAAGGTTATGCAGAATGAAGTATCGTGCTCGACGCCACTGGGCTCACTTTAGAAAATTTGATAGAGAGATTCGATTCTATTGGTAGTAGATTATGTAAAACACAAAGTGGTGAATCGAAATACCAATAAACAAGAAAAGGAACTTGAGATTCTGGTTCATATTAAAGAAAACCCGCATGTTAGTAATCGTCAGATGGCAATATCATTGGAAACGTCACAATCAACTGTCCATCGGACAACTGGAAAATATAAGTATCATCCTTACCATATTGAATTACACCAGGAATTACGCAATAATGACTTCGAAAAACGAGTAAACTTTTGCCAGTGGATTAGTGCTCAACTTGAGATTATTTTATGTTTTCTGACGAGACAATCCATTTTGGATCCAACAAATGCAAAACCAAAATCACTGGTTTGGTGTGGCATTCTCCACAACAGAATAATTAGACCGTCTGCCGTGACTGCTTGTATCTACCTTCAATTCCTCTAGCAAGTTTTGCCTTACCTCCTTCATATGCTTAGTAATGATGAACGACAGAATATGTGGCTGTAACAGGACGGTGCCCCTCCGCACTCACGAAGTACTTGAATTTTTCGATGATAATTATCCTCAAAAATTAGGCGTAGCGGTTTTGTCCGGTGGTCTTCACGGTCGTGCAATCTTACGCCATTAGATTTCTTCTTATCGGGATACCTATATTAAAGAACGTATAATTGTCACATCTCCTACTACAAAAGAAGATATGGAAGATAGGATACGAGACGCTTGTGGAACGATAACATTTGAGACGCTGGAAACCGTTAGGCAAAACATAATAAAATGACATGTATGCATTCAGCAGGAATTATGAGATTGTTCCTTTATTTTGTATCAAGTTCGTATGATAACGTTTCTGTTGGAGTTAATTTATTTCTATGTTAGTGTTTTGTGTTTAATGCAACTTTGTCTCTTTTGTTTTCAAATGTCATGGCTACTTCTTCAGAATATAGGCGTAAGCTTAGTCTTTCGTTGGTTGAAATATAAAAGTTTTCCTAACAGAACACAAGATGTTACATAATAATAAAGTTATACTTGTAAATGCGATTTTTTTGATAAAATTCGATTTATTTCAAAAACCCTAAATTTTACATGCTTGGAACCTATATAAATAATAATCTCATTACATTTAGAATTCACATCAGTTCTACATACATAAAGACAAAATTTACATCGATTGGGGCTTGAACCTTGGTGGCGCAGTTGTTTAGCGCGGCACTCTAGCAAAGTGCAGGTCGTAGGTTCGAATCCTACTCGAGGTAAACTTTTTATTTATGTATTTAATAAAATTACTAATAATTTTTAACTATATAAATAAAGTTTTATAATTGCATGCAGAATCTAAAAATCGAATAATATACAGGGTTTTCCATTAAAAAATACTAACTTTGTCTTGCCCAGCTTTTTTGGAACAAGATGTATAATCAAGAATAATTAAAAATGCGCACACCTACTAGAGCTTTATAATATGATCAATACATTTTATTGGCACCATTTTACTTTACTCGATCGTTGATTCACCCGGTACAAATATACAGAACCGAAGAAATTTTTATGGTAAAATAAATTGTTGATGATCAAAGTGATTCTTGAAGTTGCGTTACTTTAGTCGGCTGTTTTAAAATGTGCCAACCTACCTATCTGATACCTTAATTTATAATTCGCGCCCCATTTGCGAATCAACTAAGCCATTTTTGTTTCCTGCGAAGTTTTAGTGAGGTTACTTTAATCGGGTATGTTAGGGGTCAAATGGATTCAAACTTGAGTGTTTGAAAACATCTACTGTTTGTAAACTGATGTTGCAGATCAGCAGTTAGCCAGCACTTACAACTCATGGCGTTGGCAGATAGTCCACAATATCTTTGACTGCCACTGCATATCGTTCTTTACAAGGCGAAATAAATTGTAATCGGCGTTCATTGATTTGAGCCAGACAACCGTAAATTCGTTTACAGACAATGGTTCTTTCACTACGCAGACATATTTGTAAGTGACTGACGATGTCTTCATCATCTGAAGGTGCCGTCGAACTTTTTTTAACGCCTTCTTCTAAACTGATGGATTCCACCGAAGCTACAATATCCAGTTTTGACTGCCAGCACTGTCTTTTTCTGCGCGATGCTCGTTAAGCATCGTTTCCGTGTGGATTTTCTTTCAAAAACTGAGTCAGTACTTCATGTACTGCTTGTGATGGGTCTCCGTGGCTGGGAAATTTCTGAAGCAACTTTTGCCCATTCATATGATGGTTACATGTAGAGCTTCAAATCTATAGGTTCCTTTTGATGGCTGAAATTTCTGACTTGCCAGATTTATTTTACATTTGAGCCTGCACCAAGTCCACGTATTCTAGTGTTTCCCTAAGGAGCATCGGGAACACATCCTTTTGTAGTCATGTTTGATGTTGCATCGCATCTTACAATTCGTTAGAATTGCCCTCCATTGGTTTGAAAAATGTCATGTCAAGTAACTGTCGAATGAGGTACAATACACAAAAATGAGACGTCATTAGTTCACACTAGCGAATAACGGTTTCATTAAAATGTGACGCTAGGTGAACACGTATGGGAGTCTTGTTACCCTCCAGCTGTTATGCATAGGGTAGGAAGCTGTACCTAAACCAGTCCTGAAACGTACTTACATCCATCCAACCAAGTGATGTACGATTGAACCTGCATCCAGAACGATATCATGATTTTTTACAGCACGGATAACCTCTGGGCCCATTTTCTCGCCAAGTGTTGTTGACATGTTCGTTCTTCTAAATTACGTACTTGGGAAACAGGGTTTCGTCAGCTAATCCGCAGACTGTGGGGTGGTTGCACTTTTCGAATGGTTAGCAATTTTCTCAGAGTATTTTACGCCACTCTTATAAATACCCTTTCCCTTTCTTGGTTCATCATTGACATTAGTCTCATCGTTTTGGTCAGATAGGCCTCTGAAAACCCTAATCGACGCATATTGCAACGGCTTTTAAAAGTGCTAACTCTTCGATTTCGGAGAAATTTAATGTTGCGTCCATGGAATTTGTTATTAAGGGTGCCAAAAGGTATTTTGTATTGTTTAGATGCGCCTCTCATGGGCCAGCTTACTTCACTTACCGTCTGGAGAGCTTTCTACAGTTGCTGCTGGGTATAATTTTTGTAGTTTCTGGTAACAGGAATCTTTTTATAATCTCGCACCATCTGAAACGATAAAGCTTTGATCAGTGTATATATATATATATATATATTGTATATATATATATATATATATATATATATATATATATATATATATAAATAGTAAGTTTTGAACGAGTCGTTGATTTTGTTCAAATTTTGGTGGGTTATATTAGTGCCAGTTTGGGATTTTTTACATAAAAAAACAATATGGTCAACTTCCGGTTTTACCGGAAACGACGCAAAAGCTGAAAATGTAAATAGAACACCCTGTATATTTTTACATACTTGGATTCTAGGGCTTCAAATACATTCAGTTCATCTGTCAAATGTCGACTCAGGCGCCATTTTAATTGCTTTTTTTTATATTAGATCATTATAAATTGTAGACAATTGACGTACAATTACCCCCACAATATAATTTTTCATAATAATTAATTTTTGTGAAGTTTGTTAACGATCAAATTTAAAAATTACGGTTTTTTAACTAAATCTCACTGTTCCCAATAGAAACATAAATGGGCCACCCTGTATATTAGATAGCTCTTTCAAGTACTAGTAAAACGATATGCATAGTAATTTCCTTAGTTCCTAAATGAAGCAGTAATTTTTAATTTTTTTATTTTTATTAACACAACATGCTCCTGAAACCGACACTGACAAAGTAAAATGGCGTTTGAGTTGACATTTGGCAGATGAACTGTATGTATCTGAAGCCGTATAATCCAAGCGTGTAAAAATATACAGGTTGTTCCATATAAAATTTCAGCGTTTGTGTCATTTCCGGTGAAACAGGAAGTCGGTCATATTGTTTTTTTATGTAAAACAAATCACAAACTGGCTCTAATATAACCCATAAAAACTTGAACAAATTCTAACGATCCGTTCAAAAGTTACAGGGGCGGCCCCTATTTCATTTACACCCGGTATACTTTAGTTCTAATGTCCACCCTCATTTGGACAATTTTTGTCAGAGCAAATCAGTCAACATTTGTCACAATAAGAGACAACTATACAATATTTATTTTCCCAAATATAAACTTTTATAAGGCCTTGATGGTCCTTTTTACGTTAGCATTAAATTGCCTCTTACTATAAAGAACACTAAAGAATTACTTCTGCACAATGGCTTTTACACTTTGGACGATTATTTTGAGTCCTTCGCCTTTTTTGTACACACAATGTGACAATTCCTATACACCTTCATATGTGTCGAAAGGAAATAAATATTATTATTATTCTATAATTATTGAAACACTAATTAAATTACAACAGTTCTGGAATACCTAAAAAGTTCCAAACCAATATTTCTCTCCCTCCCTTCGGAGGTCCGTGTTTTGTTTAAGTATCTAACTAGAAAAATTGTATTGTATGGGAATATTATTTCGTGATGCGACGAGTAATTAACAAATTTAATGGTTGCTCGGAAAAGTATATTAACATTAGTTACATTAGTGATATTACCTAAAAGGTAAATTGACAATTATGTCGTGTTAGAATTTCGTATAAAAATAGTGCATTTTTTAAATTTAATTATAAGGTGCAAGATAAGGATTAAAGTTCAGTGTAAATTTTAAATTTAGAACTTGAACGTTAGGTAACAGGAATGGTAACAATCATGGAATGCATCAACGAAGTACATAAGTAAGAACTATTTTCCTGTTTGTTTATTTTATTTTGTTTCCCTAAAATTTTGTAGATTTTGTATGTTTTAATCTGAAATTCCGAAGTGGTGTTGATTAATATTTTAAATTTTGTGCCGTTCATTCTTCCATTCTATTTGTACAAAATAAGATAACGGAATTTGACGTATTTGTTTTACGATTTATTACTGAAGTTGGTATTTTTGTCCTTGATTCTTTTTGGCGATTGCCTATTGCATTTTCCTTTTTGTGTATTATGTGTTTGTTTTAAACCGGCACAGTTATATTTGTATATTTTACCCATACATGTTATGTTTTTTAATGTAAGTTATTTTAGGAATTTGTGAGTTCGAAATTCTTTGAACACGTCGAGTTCCCAGATAGTATTGCTATTGCCGATTTGTACGATGATTCGTGCAATTGCGTTGACATTTCAAGCCAAACAATTGATGAATTACAAATTTTATGTTTGTTTTGTTAAAAATGAGGTAGAATATAGAGAGCAATACAAAGTTATGATTATTTTTGAATTTGAGTAACGAATGAGTTTATTGATCTTTAGACAGTGATGTCCAGAGTAATTTTTGATCAGTATAGAATTTTATGTTATGCAGCTTTAGCGTAAATTTTGGGTTTAATTAATCAAGCCCAAGATTTTAATGAGAAAAGAATGTTTATATTGCAAATTAAGAGAGAGTTTATTGCTTATTAATGAATTTTGAGCCAAAAATTAAGATGAATGTGTAATGGGTAGAGCATTGAATGCGAAGTGCTTTTTGAGGAATATGGGTGTTTCTCGAATTTTTTATTTTTGAGTGATCAGTTTACACTTCTCACTTGTGCGGACGTCGAGATCTAGTTCATGGCGTGATTATTTTAAAAATTGAAGGTACGGTGGTTCCTTAGTGAAATTTTATTACTGATTTTGACTTTGTTGAGTTGTAACGAGTTACCTTTTTGATAGTTTAAAAAGTGGTAAGGTCCTACTATTTAGCTATGTCGGAACCATGCAGTTTGCCTGCACGGTCTGATGTTCTAGTAATTGTCATGCATGTAACAAACGCTCATTAAATGTAAGGGGACCTAAGATTTGTGTGCCTATAATTTCACGCTCTATCTTCCATGATGCTGCATCTCCTGCAACCAGTGGGGATTTCTTGATAACCAGTAATGCATATTGTGTGTATTGATTCCTCCTTCACTATGCATAGGTGCTTCATCCACCCACAGAATTCGGGATACATGGAATTTGTCTTCCGCTAACGCATTTACCAACCAAAAGCAGTAGTCCAACCTTCCATCGCATTCCGCGGCAATCAATGCTAGGTGCAAATCATACTTCAGTTCGTCAATTTTTGCCATCGCTATAACACTTGAATTATCCTGGTGCAAAATGATTTTCTTGTAAGCTTAACCTGGTCTTTTCTGTCGAATAATTTGGTTTAATTTGTCCAACAGGTTAGCATAATAAACCGTAGTTATGGTTTGCCCTTTAGGTAAATAGTCTACCATTAAAATCCCTTTGGCATCCCAGAATACTGAAGCCATCACCTTACCGGCTGATTTGATACACAGGACTTTCTTCGGACGTGGACACCATGTTCAATCCACTGTTTTGATTGCCGTTTTGTCTCAGCGGTATAATGGTGAACCCAAGTTTCGTCAGTTGTTATCAATCGCCCCATAAAATCAGTCGGATTTGCTCGAAAACGATCCAGGCATTCTTGCGATATTTGCATTCGGACACGTTTTTGGTCTGGGGTGAGCAAACGCGACACCCATCTCGCAGAAAGCTTTTAAATATCCAATTCTTGAGTTATGATATCATGTATCCGTTCTTTTGAGATGTTCACGATGTTAGCTATCTCACTTAACTTCAATCGCCGACCTTCTAAAATCATGGTATGGATTTTGCTCACCATTTCCGGAGTAGTGACACTTTTAGGGTGTCCAGAGCGGTGTTCGTCTTTTATGCTCTTACGACCACGTTTAAATGCAGCCACCCAGTTCTTTACCGTGGCATATGATGGTGCACTTTTACCCAATACGATGTGCATTTCTTCAAAAATCTCCGCGATTTTCAAACCTTTTTTAAACATAAATTTAACAACGGCATGATGCTCGATATTTTCCATTTTAAAAATACCCAAAACAGACTAGTAATAGGCGGCTGCTAAGAACAAAGTATGACACGGACGAAATTAATATTTAATATGCATTTATTGTTTACTTAACAACGCCATCTACGCGGAGGCTAAGCAATTATCCCATCCTCGTATATATCGTATTTAAAATTTTCGAAAAATTTCGCAAAATATGTCAGTTTTTCTAGCGGCATTAGTAAAAGGTATAAGAGGAGGCGTAGAAATTTCTTCTAAACGAGATCACTCGATTCGGTTAAGTCAAAGAGAAATTATGAGCATTTTCAAAATAAAGATGTAACCGTTCCCACCACCTTATTTGACAAATGACAAAGATGGCACCTGATACTTTTTTGTTGAAAAAATTCCGAACGTTACCATAATATTTTTGGACTTACGTTTCCTTGTAATTTTTTTAGAAAATCATATTTTTTTGTTGTGATGCTATTATTACGTCCCCTAACGGTCGTCTCTTAAATATTTTATTGCTATTTCTCTTAGCTACTCTTCTTAAAAATATTTTGTTTTTAGAGCTTTAAGATGATTAGTTTCTGAGATAGAGCTGTCTACCTTTCTTAATAGGACACGCCGTGCATGTTTTTGTCATTAATATAATGGAATTTTTATTTTTAATATCGGCTTACGTTTAATGCTATAACGGCTTTGATTTCACAGCGACGATTTACACAACGATCTCAAGGTAAGTATATAGAAAGATGGTAATGAGGTGGTATTGTAATGGAGACATTAGAAATTCGAATTTTACGCTGTTATATGAAATTAAATGGTTATTGGTTATTTGTATTTGAACATAATTAATATTAAGATAAAAAGCTTGAGCTTGTTTCGATGAGTATTTGCATAGTAAATTGGAAAGCTTTTAAATATACGCGATAATTTGTGGACATGACTGTTTTGTAAAAGGGAGCAAGTAGAGACGCTGTCATAATGAGGTGTATTAGTGGTCTGTCGTGATAAGTAAGCGAACAGAAAGGTTCACACTAAGTAAGCGATCAAGGTTGAATTGAAGTTAACCAAACGGGTGAAAAGCGATTGCTGCTGCTTGATTTATGCTGCAATTAACATTGTGTAATTATAACGAAAAGTCAGTTAGTATTGTGTAAAGAGAATATAAATGATATTTTCGGTATGAATGCGAGGAAAAGCTAAAATAATATAAAGTGCAATTGTTGTCGAGTTGGCGGAAATAAAAAGGATAACACCATAATTTAAAATACGTATTAAAAGTGACGTAATAAGTGAAGATAACGCGTTGTGTATGTATTAGAACCGTAATCAATAGTGTTTAAATAGTAAATAATAAATATAATAGACAGTAATCGATCCAAATTGGTAAATCAAAGTATAAAGGACAATAACTCGAATTTATTGTTGTATAAAAAGGGAGCATTTGCGTTTTGTAAATAGCTTTCATTTTGTTGCACAGGCTTTCTGTAATTAAAACTGAACAATCAAGTAAAAACTGTAGTGTGAATGTATCGAGCAATTATTCACAAAAATCATTAAACTAAAGAAAGAAAATTAGAAGTGTATTCATCTATAACAGAACTATAAGAAAAGATAAAGAAAACAATGGAGAGTGCTTCCAGCCTGGCGACAGAGAACGTCATCCACCTAAACGAGGTCTGTCCACCGGTCAAAGAAACGCAGAGTTGCGTCATCAGTTCGAACAAAGTGGTAACAAGTAAGACCTTTTGATAGTGTAAATAAACGAAAATTGATGTGTTTTATTTACTGTTAATTGTATGTTTAAATACAAATGCTGAACGAAAATGTATTTCGTTGATTATTTGTAAAGGATTGTTTTTACATGTTAATATTAATAAAAATACTAACATAGGATGAGAATCATTTTTATATAATGCTGTAAACAAAACAGTCGGCATATAGAATTTAACTTAATTAAATATTATCACTTTTGATTCATTTTTATTATTGACTGTTGCAGTTCTTAAAAGCTTATACAAATGGTGCATGTGTAAATACTCAAGAAATCAAGTTCAATTAATTGCAAAGTACAGGTAATTAATAACATCAGATGAGAATAATTTTGATGAATGATAACGATAACCATTTAACCCATTGTTAAGCTAGCTGTAGCGTCCCGATAAAAGCAAAAGGGAAGTAATTGTTAAAATTCAATTACACAAACAGAAATGTGATAACAATAAAAGTAAAGTTTAGTTAATGAACGTTATCTTTATAAATTAAAATCACTTAGTTGACGTTGAATCGTTTCACATTTTCATAATAGCCCCCAACATGACGACCATTATAATATTCTGACATGTAAAATATATGAAACAGTTTAGTTGCTCTCCAGTAGTGTCAAGTTGGTGGATCCGTGGTTAGACGATCTGCTTAGCATTCGGGAGGTAATGGATTCTATTCCTGTTGTCGTCTACCCTTTATTCGGTTTTCTCAGGGGGTTTCCCTCATACACATAAAGCGGCATAATCACTGTGTATAGGCATATAGTAATTGTTAAAGTTCAATTACACAAACAGAAATGTGATAACAATACGAGTAAAGTTTAGTTAATGAACGTTATCTTTATAAATTAAAATCACTTAGTTGACGTTGAATCGTTTCACATTTTCATAATAGCCCCCAACATGACGACCATTATCATATTCTGACATGAAAAATATATGAAACAGTTTAGTTGCTCTCCAGTAGTGCCAAGTTGGTGGATCCGTGGTTAGACGATCTGCTTAGCATTCGCGAGGTAATGGATTCCATTCCTGTTGTCGTCTACCCTTTATTCGGTTTTCTCAGGAGGTTTCCCTCATACACATAAAGCGGCATAATCACTGTGTATAGGCATATCATGTGGGGCTATTTAGGTGAATGCTGAGGTAGAGACTTCCTCCTTAGAACTTTAACTCCATTCCTTCCGGTCCTATCCTTAATTCCAACACGCATACATATGTAATGTATGTATATTGGGAATACATCGCTGTGGAGCGTGGAAAGCTTGAGCAGCCCACACTCCCTTGGGAATGAAATACGTTGCCTTTCCCTTTTTTCCCCAATAGCGTATTGCGCGATTGTCATTTATAGAAAGCACACTACCGAATGAGTAGAAGGAATGATGTAGATGTAGGGTATTATGGAGCACGAGGTAGGGTAAGTAAGATTTTCACACTACTTCAGCCACAGCGATGGATTCCCAGCATACCTATGCCTATATACATTACGTATATATATATATATATATATATATATATATATATATATATATATCATGTATATGAGGAAAATAAAATGTTACCATTAAACACACATAGCATTCTTATAAAAGCCACGTTTGAATTCCGTAATTTAATGAAAGAAATAGTTTCACGTGTTATCGAAATCAAATCTGAAATTGGTAATTAAGTTAAAATCCTTACGTTGTAAAAATGTTCGAATTCGAAGCAACTTTCTTAAGATTAGGATAAAACTGAACATAAATGCTTAAATTAAGTATGAATATATTTTACGTATGAATTTCATTTTCACGGTTTCTATAAAATTGATTTCAGAATGTTTTATTAGTCACAATCATTAAAAAGTTGTTTAAATGCGTTGAGAACAACTGCACATAAAAATTTTCAGGCCAGCGTAGCGATTTCATATGTGCTAATGTGCTTTTGAGCAAATTTTGGAAGGTGGTTTAGTTTGCCCATCATCTATATTCTATATTGTAATGTACCCAGACCAGTATAGCGACTGCAAAACTCCAATGCAAGAACAAAGTTATTACACGAAGTTATTTAAGCCAAAATGATCGTCATCAAAACCAGGTAGGACCACTATGTTGTGTAAAAGAGTTGTTACTGGGATATGTGTTGTTGTATCTAAGGGAGGAGGGATAAAGGTAACATAATAAAGCATAACATAAAAACATAATGAAGCACAGTATATAAATTCATAAGCAAGTGCAATGTAGTTCTGCTATCTTTATTCGGGATTGAGGAAAGAAGGACTAAAGAAAACCTCACCGCCTCATACGGCAACAAGAATAACAACATAAATATAGTATCAGTATTAATTATAGGTACCTAGATCAATACGTATTTAGACTCTACTGTTATTGCAAGATTATTGCTATCATCCTACTCTAACCTTAATAACTCACTTAATGTAGTAGTAGTAATTTAATACAGGCCTGTATTTCATAAATGGTGATCAAGTTATAAAACACTTAACTACTTTAGTATAAGGAAAACATCACATGTTAAGGGTCTGCATTTACAATTAACGAAGCAAAAGGTAACACATTTCATAACAGGCATATACACAGTATTCCAACGAGAACATGCTTGAGTTTTGCTGCGGTTATCACCCATAGGTCAGCATTATGCCAGTTTTACCCGAGTGCCGATTTTACGCCTCCACTACATTTACAAGGGATCATCCATCTTAAAATATGCTACATTATAGGTGTGAAATGTCAAAATAAAATATATCAATAATGCAATCAAGAGACCTCTCTACATTAAATAACAAGATTGTGATGTAACATTAACTTTCAAATTATCATTGATATTAATTTATATTAGACTAAATAATTACTCTTACTATAGTAGTGTAATACAAATCACATACTCATTTCAATTATTATTTACGTCAGTTTGTAAGAGAACGTTCTGTTTTCGAATCAATCTATAGTAATATTATAAATTAATTTACCTTTTCATTTAGATAATGACATGAATCACATTATAAACATTTTCTGAAAGACAATACAGTTAATGAATATATAACGTTACCTTTTATTTTATTCTATTTTATCAGACCAAAAATAATACGGTTTTCTTTTGTAAATCTCAAAATCAACAACCCTCTATTATGTTTCCTAACAACCTATATCTAAGCACACCTTATTTTCTACTATCAAAATATACAACAGCCGCCCATATTTACTAGATGGTTTCAATTTAACCCGCCTTCTAATTTATAAAATAAAATAAGTACAGATGCACAAGTTGTGGTATCACAATATGATTACAATTTTTACATTTATAAATTCCCAATTGTATCGAGTATTACTTGATTTTTTAATTTGTATTGGACGTTAGCTATAATTTCAAGTTTTATTGTTATAGATACTGTAACATAATATTATTTTTATTTACTATATGGTAGCATGCAATGTCATACTTGATTAAGCGACGGCTTTATTGTGTCATGTTACTTTGGTCAGATTATAATTCAATTCCTGATATCAATTTTAAGTTGTCATATTAAGAAAATTGTTGGACATTTGATGAAAGTAAAATTTGAGCTCGAATAAAATTCATGTTCACACATTGTTCATTCTCAAAGAGTAGTGGTGAAAATATTGTAAGAAAAGGTGTTATGCACTCTAAAATGAAACATTTTACTTGGTATAATTTTTGATATCAGTTCGACACACATTACGCTATTATAATGTGTTCGATTCCCGTAGCCGTCTACCTTGTATGATATTTTTTCAGGTTTTCCACATGCACATATAGCAGCATGATCACAGCGTATACGTACATCATGTACGGCTATTTAGGCGAATGGTGGTGGAGTATCTTCCCCCTCAGAGTCCTAACTCTATTCCTTCCAACCTTATACTGGCCGCACTCATCCTTAATTCCACCATACATATAATTGTAATGTATGTATGCTAATGGATTGACCAGGGTTGAAGAGGAGAAGGACTACTGTACAGTCTACGACTAGGATATATATATATATATATATATATATATATATATATATATATATATAGCTTCACGTTGCAAACGAACATAATAATGGGTTTGTCTTGAAATTTTTCATATTGTCAAATTGAATGTCATGATTTAAATTATTCAGGGCATGGTCAGCCACAGCAGACCTCTCTGGTTGACCCAATCTACAAAATCTCATATGTTCTTTGCGTCTTGTATCAAAGCTACGTTTTGTGGTCCCGATGTATACTTTTCCACATGAACAAGATAACTTATACACTCCGGAAGATGATAAAGGTTTGACACATCTTTAGGTGATCTTAAATGTTCTTTAATTTTTCTTGTAGGTTTAAAAATAGTCCTAATGCCATGTTTGATTAGGATTTTTCAATTCTATTTGTAACATTAGCTATAAAAGGAAGAAAAGCAGTACCAACATTAAGAACTGGTTTTTCTTTAAGGTTACGCCTAGAAGGTGTAATAACATTATTAATATCTGTAAGTGAATATCCATTATCTTGTAAGGATTTTCTTAAATATTTATATTCATCATTCAAAAATTCAGGGTCACAAATTCGTTTTGCTCGATCTACTAAAGATTTAATTACACTAATTTTTTGACGTGGATGGTGGTTGGATAATTTATGAAGGTATCTATCAGTGTGTCGGCTTTCTGTAAACCTTAAAAGATAGTGAATTATTATTTTAGATATTAATATGTCAAGAAATGGTAAACTTCCATTAGTTTCTTTTTCCATGGTAAACTGAATACTTGGATGCATACCGTTTATAAAAACCAAAAACTCATGCAGTGCTACTTCTCCATGTCTCCAAATAACAAATGTGTCATCTACATATCTATACCAAACTGAAGGTTTTTTAGGTGTATTTTGTAACGCTAATGTTTCAAATTTTTCCGTGTAAAAATTAGCTATAACAGGACTAAGGGGACTACCCATTGCTACACCTTCAATCTGTTCATAAAATTTATTATTCCACTGAAAATAAGTTGTAGTAAGACAGTGCTGAAAAAGAATGGTTATGTCCTTTGGAAAAAGATGATCTATGTATTCAATAGTTTCTTTTAGAGGTACTTTGTAAAAGTGAAATAACATCAAAACTAACCATTATATCACCCTCTTCAATTTTGAAACTATGCATTTTTTCAACAAAGGAGGAAATTTTGCGATAACACCAAGAGTAATACCTTTTGAAGATATAATTTCCAACATCGAAAACTCCATTAGATTATTACCTTTTGATGCTGCTAATGAAGTTAGATATAACACCGTTAACATATTACGTAAAACAAAACCTCCAAAGAGCAACTTATCCTTTCGTCAACGACATGCTTTACTTGATCTTAAACGCAATGAAAGTATTATATTATTAAAATCAGATAAAGGTAATGCAACTGTTATATTAAATATGAACGATTATAACACTAAGATAGAACAATTGTTGGGACCAGAAACTTATCATGAAATACCGAAAGATCCAACAAAAAGTTTCTTTTAAAAACTAAAGAGCTGATTAAATTATCATCTATTCCTGAAGAAATAAAGAAGAAACTATCTAACTCTGAAGCTATTTCACCAAAACTATATGGTTTACCAAAATTCATAAACCTAATATTCCTTTAAGGCCTATTGTTAGTGCAATTGGTTCTCCTACATATCACCTTGCAAGACATCTTACATTGTTATTACAACCTCATATAGGAAAAACACCCATTACATTAAAAATTCTGCCGACTTTGTTGAAAAATGCATAGTTTCAAAATTGAGAGGGTGATATAATGGTTAGTTTTGATGTTATTTCACTTTTACAAAAGTACCTCTAAAAGAAACTATTGAATACATAGATCATCTTTTTCCAAAGGACATAACCATTCTTTTTCAGCACTGTCTTACTACAACTTATTTTCAGTGGAATAATAAATTTTATGAACAGATTGAAGGTGTAGCAATGGGTAGTCCCCTTAGTCCTGTTATAGCTAATTTTTAGATGGAAAAATTTGAAACATTAACGTTACAAAATACACCTAAAAACCTTCAGTTTGGTATAGATATGTAGGTGACACATTTGTTATTTGGAGACATGGAGAAGAAGCACTGCATGAGTTTTTGGTTTTATAAATGGTATACATCCTAGTATTCAGTTTACCATGGAAAAGAAACTAATGGAAGTTTACCATTTCTTGACATATTAATATCTAAAAATAATAATTCACTATCTTTTAAGGTTTACAGAAAGCCGACACACTGATAGATACCTTCATAAATTATCCAACCACCATCCACGTCAAAAATTAGTGTAATTAAATCTTTAGTAGATCGAGCAAAACGAATTTGTGACCCTGAATTTTGAATGATGAATATAAATATTTAAGAAAATCCTTACAAGATAATGGATATTCACTTACAGATATTAATAATGTTATTACACCTTCTAGGCGTAACCTTAAAGAAAAACCAGTTCTTAATGTTGGTACTGCTTTTCTTCCTTTTATAGCTAATGTTACAAATAGAATTGAAAAATCCTAATCAAACTATGGCATTAGGACTATTTTAAACCTACAAGAAAAATTAAAGAACATTTAAGATCACCTAAAGATGTGTCAAACCCTTTATCATCTTCCGGAGTGTATAAGTTATCTTGTTCATGTGGAAAAGTATACATCGGGACCACAAAACGTAGCTTTGATACAAGACGCAAAGAACATATGAGATTTTGTAGATTGGGTCAACCAGAGAGGTCTGCTGTGGCTGACCATGCCCTGAATAATTTAAATCATGACATTCAATTTGACAATATGAAAATATTGTCAAGACAAACCATTATTATGTTCGTTTGCAACGTGAAGCTATTGAAATATATAACACCGAATAATTTTAATAGACAAGAAGAAAATCTCCGTTTAAATAGGTTTTGGCATCTTATAATTAAAAAGAGCATAATGATACGCCTTGATTTTAATTTGTTTTCAACTTTTGGTATGTCTAGGTTTTTGCTGTGTTTTTCCTAGACCTTGAAGCAAATGCTTTACCAATTATATGTTAAATTTCCACAGCACTATAATTTAACATAAGTAGTTGAAATTAAATTGAAATTAAAAATTACAAAGAACGTTCTGCATTGTGCTTTTCATTGTTAATAACACTTCCAATTATTGATAAAGATATCTCTTTGTTAGATTTAACTGGGTTATTTTTTGATGTAATGTTTGGATTTGTGAATGCTTCTATCATTTTAAAATTGAAGTTTTTCACAACTTTACACTTACATCATAACTCGATTAAATTTTGTTAAATGTGTTTTTGGCTGGCAAATTTCATTGTTAGCTTTCGTCGTAGAGAGTGTTCTGGTTTGTCATCTTTGAGGCAGTTTAACAATATTTAATTTTAATGACCTAGTTATTCTTTACTACAATTTTATAGTTGGCTTATACGTTTCTCAAACTGTTATATTAATAGCAGGCTTATGTTTATGTTTGAATTTTTCAAATTTGACAAAATTGTTTACTACATCTTTAACAATTTTAACAAACATTACTACTGACGAAGATAACGTAAGTGTTATCGAAACGTTTAGATTGTATAATTTAAAGTACACCATTAAAAATCCCAAAAAGATAAGTATTTTATTGAGTATTAATGGTGAAAGTTTACATTTTCAAAGTGCAATGTAGTTCTGCTATCTTTATTGGGGATTGAGGAAAGAACTACTAAAGAAAACCTCACCGCCTCATACGGCAACAAGAATAACAACATAAATATAGTATCAGTATTAATTATAGGTACCTAGATCAATACGTATTTAGACTCTACTGTTATTGCAAGATTATTGCTATCATCCTACTCTAACCTTAATAACTCACTCAATGTAGTAGTAGTAATTTAATACAGGCCTGTATTTCATAAATGGTGATCAAGTTATAAAACACTTAACTACTTTAGTATAAGGAAAACATCACATGTTAAGGGTCTGCATTTACAATTAACGAAGCAAAAGGTAACACATTTCATAACAGGCATATACACAGTATTCCAACGAGAACATGCTTTAGTTTTGCTGCGGTTATCACCCATAGGTCAGCATTATGCCAGTTTTACCCGAGTGCCGATTTTACGCCTCCACTACATTTACAAGGGATCATCCATCTTGAAATATACTACATTATAGGTGTGAAATGTCAAAATAAAATATATCAATAATGCAATCAAGAGACCTCTCTACATTAAATAACAAGATTGTGATGTAACATTAACTTTCAAATTATCATTGATATTAATTTATATTAGACTAAATAATTACTCTTACTATAGTAGTGTAATACAAATCACATACTCATTTCAATTATTATTTACGTCAGTTTGTAAGAGAACGTTCTGTTTTCGAATCAATCTATAGTAATATTATAAATTAATTTACCTTTTCATTTAGATAATGACATGAATCACATTATAAACATTTTCTGAAAGACAATACAGTTAATGAATATATAACGTTACCTTTTATTTTATTCTATTTTATCAGACCAAAAATAATACGGTTTTCTTTTGTAAATCTCAAAATCAACAACCCTCTATTATGTTTCCTAACAACCTATATCTAAGCACACCTTATTTTCTACTATCAAAATATACAACAGCCGCCCATATTTACTAGATGGTTTCAATTTAACCCGCCTTCTAATTTATAAAATAAAATAAGTACAGATGCACAAGTTGTGGTATCACAATATGATTACAATTTTTACATTTATAAATTCCCAATTGTATCGAGTATTACTTGATTTTTTAATTTGTATTGGACGTTAGCTATAATTTCAAGTTTTATTGTTATAGATACTGTAACATAATATTATTTTTATTTACTATATGGTAGCATGCAATGTCATACTTGATTAAGCGACGGCTTTATTGTGTCATGTTACTTTGGTCAGATTATAATTCAATTCCTGATATCAATTTTAAGTTGTCATATTAAGAAAATTGTTGGACATTTGATGAAAGTAAAATTTGAGCTCGAATAAAATTCATGTTCACACATTGTTCATTCTCAAAGAGTAGTGGTGAAAATATTGTAAGAAAAGGTGTTATGCACTCTAAAATGAAACATTTTACTTGGTATAATTTTTGATATCAGTTCGACACACATTACGCTATTATAATGTGTTCGATTCCGCGTCATACCTTGTATGATATTTTTCAGGTTTTCCACATGCACATATAGCAGCATGATCACAGCGTATACGTACATCATGTACGGCTATTTAGGCGAATGGTGGTGGAGTATCTTCCCCCTCAGAGTCCTAACTCTATTCCTTCCAACCTTATACTGGCCGCACTCATCCTTAATTCCACCATACATATAATTGTAATGTATGTATGCTAATGGATTGACCAGGGTTGAAGAGGAGAAGGACTACTGTACAGTCTACGACTAGGATATATATATATATATATATATATATATATATATATATATATATATATAAATTGGGATGTATTAATATGAGATTGAATTAAAAAATGGCGACTTATACAAATATGAGGGAAAAATTATTTTTATTTAAAGTTTAGTTGAGGTAATTTAAATGTTGTATGTAATTATGATGATTATAATTGTAATGGAAGTAATTATTTACTCTTAATTTTTATTTATTATATTTTGCACCGGACTAGCTCAGGGATCTCATATGGGGATAGAGTTCAGGGAATTTAGTTGAAGATAAAATTTTTGAGTATAAGAAATATCCTATATGTAATTGAATTTAAAGTATACAAATTGTTCTGAATATAATTTGCTATCAAACGCATGCGTTAATGAACTTAAGTGGAAATAAATAACTGTCAAAGATGTCAAATGAATAATTTAGAAAATTAATGTTTGGATCAAAATGAAAATTTAGAAAAAGATAAGAAATTAATATCGTTACAGGTGTTTACACAAGTAAATATTTAAAATTCTTAACTACAAACATATATGTAACAAATATAAATTGCAGGAAAATAACAATGAATATTCACAATAAGCAGGGTTGTTAAATTTTGTGACTCACATATACAGTCCTTCCTGTTGATAGAATGATGTCTTCGGATACTTCAGCTGGATGCAGGCAATGTTCACTCGGTTACAGTTGTTACCAATACCCAACTGCTATCTCGGTTCTCGGTTGTCGAAGACACCAACTTCCAGGCTTAAAGATGTTTTTCCCCAAAAACAGCAAACGCCAACCACTTATTTATTACGGTAACTTTTTATTTAAATGATTTTATAGCTCAATGAGTGATATCGTTTAAAATATATGTTTAAGTATCCAAGATTTTTGTTGACAACACTTTTATTTTAGCTACCGATAATAATTTTTATTTAAAAGGAATTGTCCGAAGAAATAAAACAAACTTTGACCAAATAAAAATGGGTTTTAATTTGGTAAACAAGAATTAATTTAAATTGGAAAACGCAAAAACAAATCTTCACAAAATCGTAACATCAATTAATCGAACAGAATTATTTTTATTAAACGACAGGTATCGGAGACCGAACTATTTATTTCTATCCGACGATACAAAAACAAGTGCTCTCGAAAATTATTCGTAACGTAAAACTTCTTGACGACAATAATTTAGGTTATGTACTCACAAATTTTACAACACTGTTTTAACCTTTTACACTTTTGAACAATTTCTAGAGAGAGAGTGATTTCCTGAGCGCTTGCTTTTATATGTTTCTGGTTGTTACAAAAATTTCATTTTTTTTACAGCCATATTGCAAAAGTAACTATGGATATGATTGGAGGATCAAAATTACAAATTGTACATAAATGGAATTTTGGCCGTAACTTTCTTATGCATAATCGGAATTGAAAATTAAAAACGGAAATGAAAACTACGTAAAATTTTGAATAAAAGGACACCTAACAAGCTATAATTCCTAACACTAATAAACGAAGTAACCTACTCTAATTAAAATAAGCTTATAGCTATTTACGCTTACAATCTATACTAAAATTACTTGCAAAAATGGAATTCTGAGGACATTTTACACAAGAATACATATCTTTTGTGTTCGAAACATTTAATTTAAAGAAATTTAAAAGCTTTTGTAATATTAGCTTAAATTCACCTCAGATTTAGCATAATTTTGCGGAGAAAGGCGCTGTATCCTTATAAAAACTTATTCATATTGAGAAAGAACATCTATTATTTGCTTTAAGAGCAAAACCTACGTTTAATAAAGTGGAAAAAGTATAAAATTATGTAAAAAACCTAAAATTTACAACGTAACCAAACTTAAATCTAAAAATGAAATTAATTTATATTTAAAAATGTTTTTAACACTTAAAATGTTATGTTTAAGGTTTGTACTACTTGTCTTTATTGTTCTCACTAATTATTTGCAATGCCTAATGTTATATAGTCTTGCATTGAAAAAGTCTCATCGTCTAACACTCTTTTTGAAATTTTTCACTATAAAATGTACGGCACTATAAATGTCTGTATGCCATAATGTTCTAAATGTTTTTCTTATTGTGAATCTTGTATTATAATTTTTGTCACTAATTCGCTACCAAAAATATGTGCGAAAAATGTCTATACTGTCCATATTATAACCCTTTTACTAAATTTTTGGTTTTCCTGCATTGAAAAACTAAACATACACTATCCCTAACATAATCCTAACTATAAAGTCCATGTTTAAACACCTGTAAAATGTCTACTTGCCAAATTACCTTTGAAAAATTGATTTTTATTGCAATAATTGCAATACTAAAATGACTTTACGAAAATGATGATATTTAACATTTTTGACAATTTTGTTAGCAGCAAATTGCTTTTTATGATGAAACCAAACTAAGCAAATGATATTCAGATTAATTTATACCAAATAAATTTATTCTAACCACATCGTGAACCAGATTTATATAAAATATTGTCTCGCACTTGTATCGAGCTAGAAATTACCCCTTTTTATTACCCAAATGTTATGTAAGCTGTCCGATACTTCTATTACCTCTTTCTGAACATCTCAATATATATATATATATATATATATATATATATATATATATATATATATATATATATTGTAATGGCAATAAATAATTATTAATGTTTATGGCTTAAATAAATAGTTATTTATATTTTATAAAAGTATATACTTGGGGATAGGGCTCAAATATATTTGAATTTCGTTGGCAAATCAAACTATAACTATTTAACTTTTTAATTATAAATAAATTAAAGTGTTTTCGAAAAATCATAAAATTTTTTTATTTCACACCCGGAAATGTTCATGTTAATAGTAATTTGCAATTATTTCTTTCACCGTGTAACAGGCTTTTACGGAATTGGCAAAATGTACGCATGCGTTGCATCATTGCTCAATTAAAATATGTGTTGCCTGTCAAAAATTTCACCACCGATCTATTCCTTAGTGAGTATAATTTTGATTTCCTTTATTTTAAAATTAAAATATTTGTGGTTACACCTCTTCATTACCTTTCCAGATATTGATACACGTCGTTGCACAATAAATATATACAAATTTTGAAAACAAAACATAAATACAGGACATAAAAGAATAATCAATGCCTGTTCCATATTACCATTTGATGTAAACTTCTTTCCATCTAACGATGATACTGCCTTCCTGTTGCAAATTGTACTGCTTAATTTTCATAAATTCATCCAGCGGCACTAACTTGTGATAAATCTTCTTTTTGGTAAATACGTTGCACTTAGTTAATATGCTCATATACTTTTATAGTTGCACTTTTATTTGCTTTGAATATTTAAATTTTGATTTAAATGTTTATTAAATTATCGGATTAGAATTATTTTTATTCTTTAATAAAGTTTTATATTTACTATCACTTTTATTTTAGATACCGATTTGAATAACTTCCTATGCACTTTTGAAACACTTAGTTTGTGAATTACCAAAATACTGTCTTCGTACCATAACCCTTTTTATAGTTGGTAAAATTTTATGTATTGTACCTATTATTAAACACATTAGAATCATTGTACTTCATGTAATCAAAATCTGTTTATGTGTTCAAACTCTTAATTAAATTGATTTAAATGTAAAATATCTTATTTAACTTAAACGAAACTGAACGTACACACTAATATGTATCGTGTTGACCTTTTTTACATGCGACTGCTATAGCTCATTGCTTTTATGAATATAACATCATTGTGCAAACCCCACAAAGTCTGTTTTGTTGTGTCACAATCATATTTTTATACTCGTATACTATATTTTCTCATAACGAAATGTATAACTTTTTCGACTTTATATGAACTCACATACTATATATTATTTGAGCTCGATAAAACTCTACCCCCTCTATTATACCTATTTATAACCATCGCAATATATATATATATATATATATATATATATATATATATATAAGCTATAAATAAGTAAATACTAATCATAAGCATGAGCATACTAAAAAAAAAGTATATATGCTGAGAATCCATCGCTGGGGCTGAAAGAGCGTGGAAAGCTCGATCAGTCGAATGAAACACATTGCTTTCCTTTTCTTTTTAAGAAAAATAAAATGTAGGTTCAAATGTTTGTTTTGTTGTAAAACATTTCTAACTTGGAGGTATGTGAAGTAGGTATATGAAAAATAATACATAATAATAAAAAACTTGAAGCATTTAAATTGATATCTATTTTATTTGTACCTATATTAGGCTATAAAGAAAAAAAAATCTGAGGCATATAACTTTCTTATAAATATGTTGCGGCATATTATCAAATAAGGATAATAGTTAATCAGTCGTGATACGAATGTTTATAACCTATTCATATTTTGTCTTATATTAACTGTACAAAACACGTATAATCAATTAAACATATACACGTATGCAATTTTTTGTATTATCAAAAAATAATAAATAACATATACATCATGTCTGACTAGATTTATTTATTTATTAAACAGTTTTCGGTTTATATATTATAGTGTGCATATAATCTTTGGTTTATCGTAGAATTGCATAAGTAGAAAATACCCAATTTATTTATATTTATAATAATCAAATACTGACGTTTCATCTTCATTTGTCAAATATACAAATCAAAGCTATATATTAAAACTGATATGACTACTTGTATATGATGTTTAAATTAATTTTTAAGGTTTATTTCTTTTCGTATTAAAAGCTTTTACAAGTGATACTTATCTAAAATTGGATTACATTTAAAAAAGCTTACGGTATTTATTATAAAGTTGCGAGTTTTTCCGATATAGACAAAAAACGTTCATTAAGGAAGGTGTTTTCGCTTCTTTCAATAAAGTTAGCAGTTTTCTACATTCACCAAATATTCTTCAGCGCCCTCTGTAAAATACAGTAAATAGGTTTTTACCAAAACTTCATAGATCCGAGATATTTTAAAAGTAACTTTAAACATATTTTGGGTACATCCACATACTCATGCGCGCGCATACATCATACGCATGCACGCACGCGCGCGGACACGTTTTAAATTTTTACAAAATAACAAAAATATGCACCTAAGTTTAATCTTATAATTTATAACGCATTGCATGAAGAATTAATATCAGCAATTAAACTCTTCAATTCGGGAAACAAAATACCCTTCATTACAGTATTTTTATCGCTACGTATAGTGTAATTCACATATCTCCAAATTTGGAATGCTTATAGAATAATCATAATATGCATGCGAATTGATAGAATTAATATCAACATTTATACTCTTCAATTATAAGTACAAAACATCCTGCGTTACAACATTCTCATCTTTTCATATCTAATTCACATATTTTGCGGTTCAGATGTTTTACAAAAAAACTGCTGTGAAGGCAACAAAGAAAGGTAGCACCAGAAGAATACGAATGTAAAAATATTACGGTCTTCTGAGCTACCGTTTCACATTTTCATTTTTAGAATAATCCTGTAATACCGTATACTACATGTACTACACCAAACGCCGTTGACTTAGATTCTGTGATTCATTTAGGGTAAAACACCCTTCACAGAAAAAATTAATACGCTCTTTTGACCTACCGGTCCACATTTCTCTTTCTAGCGGCATATACCACATGCACAACAAGCGCCGTGGGCTTAGAATGCCGTTCTGGGGTTCATTTAGGGTAAAAAAACATTTCCAGAAAAAAATAATTACACACTTGGACCTACCTTTTCACATTTTCTTTTCCAGGGTAATTCTTTAGTATCATATACATATGCACAACAAGCGCCGTCGGTTTAGAATACCATTCTGGAGTTCATTTAGGATAAAACACCCTTACATAAAAAAAATAGTTGCCCGGCTGACCTACCATTTCACATTTTCCTTTCTAGGGTAAATCTTCAGTAGGATTTACCATATGCACAACAATCACCGTCGTTTTAGAATGCTGTTCTGATGTTGACTTAGAGTAAAACGCTATCGTGTTATATTTCCCTCACTAGCGTAATTCTCTAGTAGCATATACCACATCCACACCAAGCGCCGCCGTCTTAGAATGCCTGTTCTGGGGTTCATTTAGACTAAAACACCATTTACAGCAAAAGAACATAATTATGCCCTTCAAACCTACCGTTTCACATTTTCCTTTCCAGCGTAATTCTTTAGAAAATAAGAATTCGAATACTTTCTGTTATTCAACCGCTTGTTTTATCACATGACCGTGGCCCAAAAGTGCGTCACACGTGCGTTTTTGAACGCAATCATTTTTTCTCTAAAGGGTGTTTTACCCTAAATGAACGCTAGAACGAAAATTTAAACCGACGGCGTTTGTTGTACGTGTAGTATATGCTAGTAGATAATAACTCTAAAAAAGAAAATGTGGAACGGTAGGTCAGAAGAGCGCAACGGTTTTTTTTCTGTACAGGATATGTCCATAACGGCATTCTAAGTCAACGGTGCTTAGTGTAAATGTTGTATATGCTTACTAAAGACTTACACTAGGTAGGAAAATGTAACACAGTAAGGCAGAAGGGCGCAATCATTTTTTCTCTGTAAAGGGCGTTTTACCCTAAATGAGCACCCAAACGACATTCTAAGCCGACGGCACTTGATGTGTATATGCTACTAGAGAACTACCCTTGAAAGAAAAACACAGCAATTATCATGTTTCTCAAAGTATCTCTATTGCTCCAACTGTGTTCTATTTACCCAAGTACTAGTACATCACACTTTCGCCAATCCACAAATTGTAGGTTAACTCCTCAACCCTATGATTTTCAATTGCCAATGCTTGCAACCTCCATGCCTGCAATACAATCCCAAGCGACAAGCCTTTCACAATCTATCCAGTCTCGATCTACATCTCCACTTTCAATTGCGCCCTCGTACAAGTCGGAAGAATCGCAAGTTTTATATCTATTTACTACATATAATGACTAATGTACTTTATTCTTGAATAAAGATTTGAAATAAATATCAGTGTTATGTAGTAATAAACGTTTGTCAAATCGCCATTGTTACCGCGATAGAAAACATAATTAGTGGATGTTTAATATTGTGATAATACGTCGTAATTTGCTAATGTTTTCGGAATGTTTTATTTAATGTATTTTTTTGTAGGAAATGTGGGAATGTTTGTAATTGACGTTTGAGTAAAGATTGAACAGAAAAAGGAAACATATATTAGGGTAGAGAAACAGGTGTTCTGCCGAAACTGGCGCGACAAATTGTTAAAAATTTCTATACGCGCGTTCTTGATGTAAAAATGTCACTAGTTAATGATTAATTACAGAGGGTACACACTGCAATCAAAGACGTCTTTGTTTGGTACTCGAGACCTAAATGTAGGGTTTATTACAGACGAATGCGTATTTTTAAAATTAAGATGTCGTTCAATAATTAATATGAAACTGTTCGAACGTAAATTAATGCTTCGTGTTTTTTTTATCACTTTTCAAAGACGGGGGTTGATTTTCGGGAGTAGACGTGGTTAGTGGAAACCAGAGGGGAAGGCAGTTGATGTTGAAAGTTTGATTGATCCGGACGCTTTGATTTGTTTTAATTAGAAACTTACATTTTATACAGATTGTCTTTAAAATATTTTGTACGTGTACATTTTCTTTTGAATGAGCCAACACTAATTTGTCTTTTCTTTCGGATGTTAGTTGTAATGTGTTTTTCAAATATAATATTAATATGTTAACGATTTGTATCTGTGATCAATTAATGGAATATATATTTAAGAGTAAGTAGGTATTTTTATGTAAATTAACGCTGGCAGCAAATAATTCTACAAAAATCGAAGCATTGCCTTGCAAAGGTATCTTATTCGCACGCCGGCTCATTATGCTGAAATCTGCTAAAGTGAGACCGTGCAGGGCTTGTATTTGTATGAATTAAAATTGTTGTTTGTTTATTAAGTAGACTTGTTTTGCCTGCGAACTAATTTCTCTTTATGTGCAATTGATTGTAAATTTTCGTATGTATTTTGTGCTTTAGTAGTCACTAAACAATCGTGTATGTGTAAATTACTTGTCTATTTTCTTTTGTCCTTGCCTTTACCTTATTATCACCTATGCAATTTTACTATTGTTGTATTTTATATGTACCGTAATTTGCTTTATTATTTTATGTGCTTATTTACCTAAAGACCGGCATGATTGGTTTTAAAGGGCTACATGTTTGATATTACGATTTTTATTCTGATTATTTATAACACGATTGTGGGTGTGACTACATGGTTTTTTTTATTGTGCTTACGTGTAACTAAACTGCTTTTTATTTATTTTTCTCTTAATGTTATAATTATGTACGCACTTTAGCCTGATATAATGGTGTCTTGTTATATATTTAACCCTTTCATTGTCTTTTTGTGTTATTTGATTTATTAATGTACTTTTGCCATTACTTATTTTTAATAAAGTGGGTCTTATTGGTGGTTCTTTCCCACAATAGTATATTAACGGGTTGAACCACCATTGCGCAAAGCTCGTTAATTTTAATTTGAGTATTTTCGTTGTTTACCTCCCCTCATGATGCAACACTTACCTCATCCAGCCTATGTAATTCAAATAGCACAGCGTACCTACCACCAGACGGCCACTTCGCTTGATCAGATTTGAGGTTTGCGAGTAATTCAATATCAGACTTGTAAACAAATTCTAATGTTGTAATTATTGCCAGGAAAGTCAAAGTAAGGCAAGCAATTAAGTTTAGTAATAGTAACATTATTGTTAGTAAAGTCAAGATAAATCACTTAGTGATTGTTTTGGTCTTGAATTTGCATTCTTGGAAATGAGTTCAAATTACACTTTTCAAGGGGGACGCCACATTATTTTAATTTTTTTAATGGGATACTGCGTTTATTTGAACCTTGCAACTTATACATTTATATATTACAATCTCCGGTAGAGAAATTGATTTTGAGTCTTCAATGTATTAACGTGATTAATAGGTAGGAAAATGAAAGAATTTATTTGTATGCAGTTACACAGATTAACCCTTGAATGGTAATATCAATTTTCAGCGCCTGTTGGTAACATCCGTCTCTCAGACGGATTCTTCCATTTTAAGTGATATCCAGTCTGAAGTTTTTTTCAAGTGTGTGTGTACGTGTGTGTGTGTGTGTCGTTTGTTCAACGTTGAGCTGTTTCTCCGACTAGGGGCTACTGCCGACGCCAAGTTGCAGTTTCACCTAATGAAACTGAAATTTTAGTTTGTAGCTTTTCAGGAAAATAAGAATTAAAAGAAATATGTAATTGAAAAAATACTGAAATTTATTTCTTTAGCAAAAAATAATGATCATTTTGAGAATTGCATAAGTTCATAATAAAATTAAGCTTGTCCCTCTATTAGTCTATAATTTTTGACAGCACAATTTACAAACTTTGTAGCTACATTCAAGACAGTTTGGAGAACTACATAAATAACGCTTATATGGTGTCATTCTTTTTTTCTTCAGTGGACAATATTTGCAGGTCTTCCTTTTTTCTAGTTTGTCATTGCGGTCCTCATTCTGATCCGATGGTTCATCGTCAATATCCAATAATGTTGAAATAATGTCGTTCATTTCTGTTGGTAAACTAGGAATTGATTGTCTTCGGGTAATATGATTTTTTATGAGGCTCATGCTGAGGTTGTATATGAAGTTGTAACGACTTTCAGATTTTGACGACTTATATGATTCATAGATGATTTTTTAATTGAAACAGCTGACTGCAATCATGTTATAAAATACAGCTAGAGGCCATCTCCATGTTCTTCTGTTAGGAGAATAATTAGCAATTTTCTGGTCGAGCGTATCAACTCCTGATTTTGTCGAATTATAAAAACATTATCTCTGGTTTATTATTTGTTACGTCTGCGAAGCGTGAGTGATGCATTGACGAGATCAATAAAACAACCTTCGAGGGTTTTGAAACGTATGATAGCAGCGTACAATTTTTTGTAAAGCCATATATACTTGAATTGACCACTCTTTCCTTATTGACATGGAATTCCAGCGGAATTTCTCTCTTATTTTTCTTGAGCGTTCCTACATAAGTAAGGTGTCTATTTCTCAGTTCTTCGATGAGCTCTAGGGACGAAAACCAGTTATCGGCAGTGATATTTCTGTTAGAACCATTTAGTGGCTTTGATAGTCAACTGATTGAGAAGGTTTAGATGACTTCTTTTCCTCTTCAGAAAGCGTTTTGCCATCACTGTATATATATATATATATATATATATATATATATGCGTTAAAAAGATATGAATTTGTTGCATCTGTCAAACACATTATTTTTATGCCATATTTGGCGGGCTTGTTGGGTATATACATACGGAAAGAACACCTCCCTCTAAATGGCAATAGCATTTCATCAATACAGGCCAAATTACCTATGGCGTAGTTATTTTAACAATTTTGTATAAACTGATTGTAAATACCTGACACTGCAGCTGCGGCATCGTCAATTTTCCTCAAGTCGAACGAAGTGCCAATAACAGAGTTATTGGCGACATAACACCTCTAAAAATTGGCCGACCTACAGGCCCTTTAGAGAATAGAGATGACAAATCCTCTCTTCCTGGCTTAAAAATTGAACACAGCATCATCAGTCCTATCAAAGCTTCTAGTTCAACCTTATCTGTATCTGTATAGTTTGATGATTTCGAGTCCTTTAGTTTAGATCTCATAGATACGAGTTTTATATTGGTATTTATGACAATTTGCTTTATCATGTCTTCACTGCAAAGTAGCTTCCAAACCTCATATACTGTGGGTGCCGGGCTTAACTTTTTAGCTTCACCCGACAAAGCAGGAAGTTTTTTCCGCATTATGTTGCATCTCGGGTTTTTTGTGGCAACTGGTTCGAAACTATTCCAGACAAAACTTTTATTCTTACCATAATAACATAAAGGCTCATTTTCGCCATCATCTTCATCCTGTTCAATAGCACTTATTTCAGGCTGTATTTGGAGAAATTCTTGGTGATTCTCATCCGCCGCTTCAAAGTTCTGGATCGGTGTTATTGCATTCAATGTAGCCGGATCTTCTGAATGTTCATTTTCCATCATATGATCCTCATACTCTATTTCACCTTCATCAAGGTCTTATACATCACTCTTTTCTGCTTGCATTTCTATACGATCGATATCTGCTAATGAGTCGTCGGATAGGTATTCTTCATCACTGGCATCGTTTTCTTCTAATGGAATTACCATCGACATTATCTTCGCGATGAGATGACGCTCGACGCCATTTCTAAAGAAAACAAAACGTACAAGCTCGTAACTCTAAGAATTATTCATATATAAACCAACCTACTTGCAAATAAAACGTAACTCGTTCTAAAAAAAAACGAGATCGATAGCAACTCGACGTTAACAGTAATATCCGACTATCAGTCGACTATGATTCAGCGCTTATTGGTAACACCCGCCTGATTGACGGCGGTTTTCGTGTGTTTTGATTGCACTTATACAAGCTAACCCACTCGCCACTTAAAGAGCTCTACTGAACTAGAAGATAGACGCAAGATGTAGATATGGGAGGGTTTCGGTCGAATACGGTGAGAACCCGAACATCAACACCCGACTCGTAGTCGGATGTTACCAGCTAAGGGTTAAAATAAGGATGTATGGTAAGATAAACTATCACCATTTATTACACATAATTAAAATACTTAGCTTTTGGGTTTTTAACTGGTGTATTTTTATATTTATACTTTATGTATATCCACACGTTCGATAACAATTACAGTTATCATCTTCAGCAGGTGGTAATATCTTTAAGAATTGTTTAAGATGTTGAAACAAATGTATGAAAAAGATGAAAACAAAGCATAAGCAAGATATTACCACTTACTGTGGGCGATAACTATTATGGATTTATATAAAATATAATTACACCATTTAAAAACCCAAAAGCTAAATATTTTAAGGATGTATGGTGACTTCACGAAGGGAAAAGATTGTTTAACTGAGAATATACGGAATCATTTTGATTGAAGAAATACAATCTAGTATAGGTCTGTATCATCAATTTCGTCCTAAATAAATAACGAGTAATTAATATACATTTTTATATATGATTATGTTTTGAATTGGCGAGTGACATTCCAATGTCTGATAAAATATTGATATGCGATAGATAAAGTTTGTGATTATCTTTTTTAAGAAATTATAAATCACTAGTTAACAACCACGAATAAAATGTGTAATAAAACTGATTGTTGAATCGGTCGATAATGGTATGATACACGAACGCTTCGGATATTTAAACGATTTGTGAAACGATGCTTGAAATGATTCCACAAATTAAATACCGCAGGTGGATTGAACTTTAACGGTAAACTTAACACTGTATTTACACATCATTATTACATGCTTTATGTAGTGCGTAGGTAAATAAAACCTATTTTATTACTCACTGCTCCAGTTTTCTGTTTATGTCTCAGAACGGCCATCGATTAAAGAAAAAAAGTAACAATGTAATGTATTTGAGGTTAGAATTAGTGATGAAAAGGGGTTGGATTTACGACTCCCACCTTGTGGCTTTTGATTTGCTGGAAATGTTACCCTCATATAAATTTACTACGTTTATTGATTTTTTTTTTGCCGATTAAACATGCACATCCTTGACACATGTCTACGTTCAGTCTAACCCATTTCGTTGCTGATTATGAAAAAAGTTTATAGTTTCTGGGCGAGCTTATAACTAAATTCAATTTTGATGTCGTGTTCACAAGTTATACGTCACGGTACGGAATATCGGAAATGCAGACCGGAAAAGATGTATTGCTTTAATAAAGTGGAGGGTGGCGTACTGCATCGTTGAAAAAATCCCTTTTCCTTATTGCAGACTATGCAATCGATACTTTGTGCTGCTCTAAAATTTTAACACAAATGTTTATAAAATATCTCAGGCTTTTGCGATAAAGTGTACTACGTATGAATAACTTTATTATTGCTATAAATACCTAATTCATGACAAACTCACAGTTTAGGCCTACTATAGACATGAATTAATCTAAAATAACTTCATAGATTAGAGTTGTTACTCGTACTTAAAAGTTTTCATGCTCTCCATATTCAATGTTATAACTTATAACCGACGGATTTCATTTGCAACTTGCACAATGCAACACTCACTTGTAATTAAGCGGATAGAATTTTTTGTCATACTACACATATTGATTATAACAACCAGGCTTTCAAAATAAGCTCATTGAATTCTATTCTAATATGAGAATTTTTATGTAAAGTTGACGTCATACAATTTTCTGTACGAGAAAATAAGGGGAAAAACAGTGCCGGTACGTTTAAAGTTTATTTTTGTCAACTTAACCTCACATCACTTAGAATACGAAAAATTATACACATAATATGATTGGTTAGTTTATTCGTTATGTATTTGTTACTGTTAATTTGATTAATTTGCTTATTATGCTTAATATCTGGTTATTTCACAAAATAATCACCCTTCTTGGTTAATATGACAAATTATTTGTTGTTTCTAAATATGTACCATATTAACCAGTGATTGTACATAGTAAACACCACACCTAGTTAATATGATCATTTTTTTACTTTTGTCACAAATTAATCACATTAACTAGCTATTATACATAACAGCTAATAGCACGCGGTTAATACGATAAATTCAGGATTCTATAGAAAAAAATGTGCTTTTTTGTTTCTTCTCTATTTCTAGGCAAAATAGTAAATTCTTGAAGTATAGTAAAAATACGTCGCCATATCCCCAGTTTCATTTCTAACAACGACACGGCTCACTCGCTTCCAGTTTACTTAATTGTGAGTAGTACGGGGACACCTTGGCCGCCATCTTGGATTGTTTGGGGATAACCCACCTTTTGTTATATGCCCACGTGTGGGACGCGTTTTTCCACCCTTATTTTTATGGTTTCTTTTCGGAGGCCTTTTTCAACCCTTGATGGAATTTTCATCCCTAATTACGGCCTCTTTGTTTTTACTCGCGTACTTTTCACCCTTATTTTAACCCTTGATGGGAATTTCAACCCTTTTTGTTTGTATTAAGAGCCTTTTTGACAGCAATTTTTTTGTACGTGCTCACATGAGGGGGCGTATTTTTCACCCTTATTTTATGGATTCTTTTCGGCGGCCTTTTTCAACCCATGATGAGAATTTCAACTCTGACTATTTTTGTTTGTATCAAGAGCCCTTTTGGTGGGGAGCCCCTGGAGGTTAGGCAATTGTGCGTATTCTTTTAATTCCTATCTACAGATTGTAACCTTACGAAATTTTATTTATACATTGGGGTTGTATTCTAATAAGGAGGCCTAATGCTATCTTGTAAGGCTGATATAGGGCTTCGCAACTTACTGCTGGGACGTAGCCCCGTGACCCTTGAAGTAAAATTTGAATTTGTATTCTAATAAGGAGGCCCTATTGCTATCTTGTAAGACATTGCACATGGTCTAGGTGCGTATCTCGGTAGTTGATTAGAAGCACATACAAGCCGAAACACATTCTTCTTAAGCAGCCGTCTTATGAGAAAATACCTCAGCCATAAAAAAGGAGTTTAGATTTATAAACATGCCCCTAGGGAAGATGTTAGTGTGTGGTTAGGTCAATACTTCAAACTTCCCCCGAAGATAACCGATTCTACCCGAACATTGACGAGCGCGCCAGCGCACAAGACCCAAGGCTAGCAGCATTCTCAGCCGTCTTAGGAGAAAATACCTCAGCCATAAAAAAGGAGTTTAGATTTATGAACACGCCCCTAGGGAAGATGTTAGAGTGTGGTTAGGTCAATACTTCAAACTTCCCCCGAAGATAACCGATTCTACCCGAATATTGACGAGCGCGCCTGCGCACAAGGCTAGCAGCATTCTCGTTTCTCGAGCGTTTCGCTCTTTAAAGTGTAACTGCCACCGAGTGAGCATTATTATAATGTATTCTCTTGTTTATGAGCCAACATCAGCGGATGATGATGATGATGGAAACAATGACGCGGATGAGCTGAATGTATCTCACATCCAAGGTGATGGTGATGATTCACAGAAGAGGAAGAAGAGCGATGAGGTAGAGGAGAAAGACTAATTTCAAAACCATGACGAATCACGGTTCAAGAAGAAGAAGACCGATAAAGGATGTGATTAAATAAAAATGCTGTATTGTTGTTTATAATAATAATAATATATTTTCAAACGCTAAGCTTTCCTTCAATTTTGTTAATAAACTTGTTTTTCCTAACGGTGTTTGAACCTACACTAACAATGCTGCAGTTAATGCGAAAGTGCGGTTAGATGGGTAGCTACAGTAAGTGTGAGATTGGCTTTCTTTTGCACTCTGTGCGTTCAATCATACTGCTATTTTTTGAATTGTGAGCTGATTTTGTATGATTAAGTTAAATCAGTTTGGTTTTTAATTTAATTGATTTGAGTAATTGATTTGTATGTTTGAGAAAGAGACCAGGTAGAGACAAACACGATCAACCCCTATTACAGAAAACATTAATTAGCCTTTACACCACTATATTGCACCATAAACAACCCTAATTAGCCCTAGAAATATACCGCTAGGTGGCGCCGCCTCTATTACAGAAAACATTCGCTAATTTAAAAATATACCACTAGATGGTCCACAAATAAAACCCTGATTAGTCCTAGAAATATAACGCTAGATGGTCCCACCTTTATTACAGAAAATATTCATTAGGCCATACACAACTAGATGACGTTACAGATTCAAATTTCCCAAAAAGCCCCACGATAGGGGGGTGCAGGCCCTAACACAGGTTCCTATGTTTTGTCTTATAAGCTAACAATAGGTCCCTTATTAGAATACAAGTTCAAATTTCTCGCAATAAGTAATCAGAATGTAAACACTTAAATACAAATCCAAATTCAAATATCCTGCCAAGGGGCCAGGGGCTAAGACCGAAAGTAAGTAATTTGCGAAGCCCTACGTCTGTCTTATAAGTTAGCAGTAGACCCCTTATTATTATAATACAACTTCAGATTTTCCCTCACAGATGGCGTCACAAACAAATTCAAACTTTTGGTCGAGGGGCGAGGGCCTGAAAGTAAGTTGCTAAGCCCTACATCTGTCTTACAAGTTAGCATTATACCCCTTATTATAATACAGATTCATTTTTCCAGCCATAACCTGCAGAGACTTAAATACAAATACAAATTTAAATTTTCCGCCATTGGGGCCACGACAAGGGACAAATCCCCGAGAGAAAGTTGCGCAGCCCTACACCTGTCTTACAAGTTAGCATTAGGCTCCTTATTATTATAATAGAAATTCAAATTTTCCGGCAAGGGTACCACGACAACACACGAAGGGCTACGAACAAGTTGCGATCACTACAAGGGGCAAAGACCCGAGAACAAGTTGCGACACCCTACACCTGTCTCACAATCTCGATTATACTCGGGGAGGGTTGGAGTGGGATCGCCGAAACAACCTTCGCCGAAATCCTCGCGTCGCGAAATTTTACGTATATGATACATGTTAACTTGAAAATAATCCAAGGCCAACCGCTTCTATAAAATAAAAATAATCTTGACACATGTTAACAGGTTAAATTAATTAAATAAAATCTTTTATTATAAAACACTTCTCATTATCTTTACATGTCTTTGTCCTTTATTAGAATACAATTTTTATGACAGGATAATTATGCAACCTGTTTATAATAAATCCTAGGTGCATACCAATTCCAAAGATGTGTGCGGTACAATACAAATTCAAATTTTACTTCAATGGTCACGGGGCTACGTCCCAGCAGTAAGTTGCGAAGCCCTATATCAGCCTTACAAGATAGCATTAGGCCTCTTTATTAGAATACAACCCCATTGTATAAATAAAATTTCGTAAGGTTACAATCTGTAGATAGGAATTAAAAGAATACGCACAATTGCCTAATCTCCAGGGGCTCCCCACCCAAAGGGTTCTTAATACAAACAAAAATAATCAGGGTTGAAATTCTCATCATGGGTTGAAAAAGGCCGTCGAAAAGAATCCATAAAATAAGGGTGAAAAATACGCCCCCTCACGTGAGCACGTAAAAAATGCTGTCAAAAAGGCTCTTAATACAAACAAAAAGGGTTGAAATTCCCATCAAGGGTTGAAAAAGGCCTCCGAAAAGAAACCATAAAATAAGGGTGGAGAATACGCTTCCTCAAGTAAGCGAGTAAAAACAAAGAGGCCGGAATTAGGGATGAAAATTCCAACAAGGGTTGAAAAGGCCTCCGAAAAGAAACAATAAAAATAAGGGTGGAAAAACGCGTCCCACACGTAGGCATATAAAAAATGGTGGGTTTTTCCCAAAAAATCCAAGATGGCGGCCAAGGTGTCCCCGTACTACTGTTGTGCTTCAGCATTCATACTATTACTGAATGATAACCCCACCTTTCTATTTTCGCGTTTAAAGTGGTTTTGCAATCTAATTTGTTGTTTGTTTATTATTATTATAAATATGGATGTGCGTTTTAATGAAAAAATGATGACTGTATTCGAAAATAAAGAGGAAAATTGTAGAATAATGGGTCAGGAACGGTATGAGGGATTGATTGAAAAGTGCGAGAATCAAAATCTAATACATGTGGGAAAACGCCAGCAGATTTCCAGTTGTTAAAACGATACGATATCGTTAAATTAGGTGACACAGAAAAGTTCCTGTGAGTATGGGCTCATCTTCAATCCGATACTTTATGCACACTAACGAGATTTTTTAAATAATTCATGATGCTCACCTAGCAACTGATCATGGAGGGAGAACACGAATTTTGAGGGAGATGCATAGTAAGTACAAAAACATAACTCAAGAACAAGTAACACTATATTTGTCTCTATGTGAACCTTGTCAAAAAAAAAACAAAGATTCTCAAGAAACGTCTTGTAGTTCGACCTTTGCTTTTTAAGGAAATGAACTCTAGATGTCAAGTAGATTTAATTGATATGCAAAGTCAACCAGATAATTATCATAAATTTATTCTTGTGTATCAGGATCACCTCACTAAATTTGTACAACTACGCCCATTAAAACGCAAAGAGCAGTAGAAGTAGCCCATACCCTTCTCGACATTTTCACTATTTCAGGTGTGATAATGGTCGTGAATTCTGCAACAAGATTGTTCAAGAACTTTGTGCAATGTGGACTGATTTAAAAATGGTTCACTGCAGATCAAGGCATAATCAATCACAAGGGTCGGTTGAGCGTGCAAATCAGGATGTAGAAAACATGCTGACAACTTGGACAGAAACAAATCAAACGCCTCATTGGTCGGAAGGTCTTAGGTTTGTACAATTCATGAAAAATAGAAGTCATCATGAAGGTATTAAATGCAGCCCATATTAGGCAATGTTTGGAGTTAAAGCAAAGGTCGGGCTTGCAACTGCATCATTTTCAGCTGAAGCTGTAGCGAACTTGCAACCTTAAGAAGATTTTGAAGCCTTAACAAACTCAATAGCCCAGTTGATGAAATGGAAGGGTTGCTTCAAAATGAAGAACGGCAGGATCCGAACTTAAGAATGGAAATGGAACAAGATGATTCGATTTTAACTCTGAATCTGATATTGCTGTAAATGCTCAGAATGCTGAAGCACCTGTTCCAGTAGCCGTTCAATGTACTTGGTAAAATCAGCAATATCAAAGAAAAAAGAGAAGGAGTCGTAATTGCACTGCAGTCCCAAGCAAAAAAAAAAAATGAAATAGACGTCAGTAAAAAAGTTTTCGAAAGGCTAGGTCGGGGAAACCGTAAAAAATTCGAGTTGCGGATGTCGACAGAGGACAGGGTGACTCCAGGAACGTTCTGGGAGTTAATTTGGAAGTGGATGACGAGCGCGACTTGTACGGGATTGGTACCAAAGAAGGAAATCTGGCAGAAAAATATTCCAGGAATCAGTTCAACATTTGTAAGAGGTCCTAACTAAAGAGCGAGTTCCCAATATGGTTGTTTCAATTCGCGAGTGTGTTAGGAAGTTATCAAAGTGTTTTTTTTTGTTTTGTAGCTAATCTGTAAATTCTTTACAAAAATACGTTTTTGTCATAAAAATTTTGATATTTAAATTAGTTCTCGTTCAATTAGCAAATAAGATGTTTTGTTTCTTAAAAAAGATGTGACTTGTTTACAAAAATACGTTTTGTTCTCTGAAAATCGTAATACTCAAAATACTTAGCTCTCGTATAATCAGGAAATAAAATGATAACAAGTAGGTAAAGGTTTTTTTTTCATGTTTCCCATTAAAAGATAAGTTAAAAGAATGGTTTGTCTTTACAATTATCCATAATAGCCACAGTGTATTTTAGTATATAAAATAGCTAGTTAATTTATTAAATCCTATGAAATTAATCAGATTAGCTGCTCACGTTGGATATTTTATAAAATAACCGGTTAAAGTGATAAATTATTTTCAATTTGTCATACTAACCAGTATGTTTGGTTATTTTATAAAATAACCGGTGATTATACATAATAGCAGATTAATCACATCAACAGTAACATATACATTGCAAAAGTAAATTTTGGTTAACGTTATTTCTAAAAAAAAAAAGGTAAATTAAAGAATATTACATGACAATAACATTGCTTGGTGCATTAACAAATAACAATTTATGCATTCTTGGAGTCATGCCTGAAAGTTTTGCATAACTCTGCGCAGCATATCGATAGGTATTGCTGCAGTTTCGTCACGAATCCGTTGTTTGAGAGCTGGGATGGTCCTAGGTGGATAATTTGCAAACACATTCGTCTTTAGGTATCCCCAAAGAAAGAAGTCGCAGGCGGTTAGGTCGGAAGACCGAGGGGGCCAACTGATCTCCCTGTATCGAGAAACGATACTCCCTTGGAACAAAGCATTTACAGCATTCATTGAAATTCTTGCATTGTGACTTGTTGCCCCGTCTTGTTGGAAAAGTGTGTTTTCATTCATTGGAAAGCCTGCAAGTTGTGGTGTGAGAAAATTCTGAATCATTCCAACGTATCGCACAGAATTAACGGTAACGGCATTTTCAGCCTCATTCTCAAAAAAATATAGACCGATGATTCCATTTGCCGAAATCGCACACCATACTGTCACTTTCTGAGCATGAAGAGGTGTTTCATGAAGCAAACGAGAGGTGAAAGTGTGCCTCATCACTCATCCACAAGTTGTTAACTTGGTTGTCATTTTTCTTCCAGTCTGGCAAGCATAACCTCACAAAAACGGATACGCTGTGGATAATCACCCGGATTAAGTGATTGCACAACCTGTATTTTGTAAGGGTGGTATGCAAGATCCTTATGGAGAATCCTTCTTATCGATCTGACACTTATTCCAAGGTGTGTGGCGTGGCGGATTGCCAATCGGCGTGGACTTTTTAACATTGCTTGTCGAACGCGTTCGATATTTTCAGGGGTTCGAACTGTTTGTCACTACCACCCCTTTTTTTAGACGTCGATCCTGTTTGTTCGAGGTTGTTTACCCATGTAGTTATCGCTTTATCTGACGGAACAGGTTGGTTGCGCGGTATGTTAAAATGCCGTCGAAAGTCACGACGCGTTTGCACTAAACTCTCACCATTTTGAAAATGGGCTTTAACTGCGTAAATGCGATGCTTACCCGTCCAACGCTCCATTGTAAACTAAATGCCAAATCATGTAGGTATTGGCAAGTCGGCTACTATCTTCCCCACCACTTCGCGGCGCGCTGCGAACCCTACCTCAAATCTTTCCGTTTCACTGCCAGACCCTGTACTTAACGATAACTTACTTAAATCGAAGTTTCTTGACCACTTTCCGTAAAGTTGACAAACTTCCGTCAAAAAGATGTTGTTCCTGCTAAAAAAAATAACATTCACCAACAATAAACAAAATGTTATTATATTTTACCTCTTGATGTTGGCCGTCTTTTTCTATTAAATAAAAGTCATGTATAATTCGCCGAATAAACTGGTTCGAACCTGGTGTCAATGTTGATTTAGGGCTTTGCTTGGATGGTTTTTTCGGGGCGAAGTAAAGCCAGAACATTCGCCACTTTCGATACTTCGTTTAGTCGTTAAAATGCGTCTGTGCGTAAACTCAAATATTTGTGTCGCAGCCAATGTCCTATCTTTATAGTGTTTAATTGGAATTAAAGGTTGTCCACGAATTGCTTCGTCTTTCATAAAGTCCATGACATTGCTAATAATTTCCTGACCTTAACTGTGAATTATTTTACCTTTCGCACCATAAGTGGACTTGGATGTTGATGATTCGGCAGGATTCATACCTGTTGGTTTTAACATACTAATAATATTTGCATTATCGTTATAACAACAATTTTTACCTTAGTAGTAAATAAATTATTGTTTGTAGTCTTTATTTATCATAAATCTATCAAAAGAAGCAAATACAACAATAACCACAAAAACTTCGTACACGCGAAAACAAAATAAATTTCTCAAATTATTGTACTCCCCTACAATTTTAATAATGAGATCGTCGAATTTATATTGGTATCTGCGCATTATGACGTCATGTAGTTCTTAAAATATATACGCTCTATATCGTGTCAGCGATTTCGCTCTACAGTGCCCTAAGAAACCAATGTGTCGGCGCATTGGATGTGCGGTCTGAAAGAGAAATACAACAGGTCAAGAGAAGTCTCTTGAGCGCCACAAGTTTGAAAGGGGACGAACAGAAAAAAAATTACATTTAGAATACTTGTATGACGCAAACAGAATATAAATTAATACCAACTATAAATTAAACTCACCATGAACTACGTACACAGCACCAATCTTTTATTACAAATAATTATAAAAAGAAACGCAAAAAAATTAAGTATAGAATAACTGTGTAACGCAAACAGAATATAGATTAAACCCGCTAAATGAGTGTAATTCCGAAATTCACCAAGCGAGAATTCAACCACCAAACAAAACTGTTATCCAAAATAAAGAAAGAAAGAAAAATAAAAACAAAGTAAAGTAATACGTTGGTAGTGGTTTCGCCAAGTTCACCCCATAACGTTTAATTAACCTTATAGAAAAGACCACTCCGTAGTATAGAATTGAATTTCAGTTAAAAATTAAAAAAATAGTTGGTGATTCAAATTCCTACTTGGACGTAAAAATAAGTGGATCTCCTCTGTACAGGTTGTCCCATTTTGGTTGTCCTCGCAGGGTATCTCAGTTATTAGCAAAGATACAGAGATGCGGTTTTCGCGAACGTTGGCTACTTTTTTGTGAAACGAAAGATGACACAAACATAATTACTCTAGCTCTTCTCATTTTTGAGATACAGGGCGTTTTTGAAAAAGTTGCATTTTGAGACAGCCCCCGTATCTCAGCTATACGATAACTTATAGAAAAAGTGAAAAGTGTTCTTTATATAATTTTTCCGTAGAATGCAGTGCTGTTTTCAGAATGAGTATACGGGTCAGGTCAAAAGTTATCGGGATCAACTTCATTTTTTTAAATGGGACACCCTGTCTATTTTCTCATAATTAAATTTCTCTTGTTCTAAGCACTTCAAATATATATAACAATTATCACTTATTTTGATAAATAGCGTGGTATTTTGTATTATTAACTGAATTTCTTAGTAGGCTTTGAATTCGTAATCTTCTATTGTTTTTTTGTGCCTAATATAGAAAACCATCATTATGTAATTATATGTCATTGAAGAAGATACAAATTTCGGCAAAATAATTTATTTTATTTCCAGAATTGTTGATTTGAAACTCATATAAACATTGGATGTATTTATTTATAAATTTAGAGACAAACGAAAATAAGAAGAATTAAAATTTTATAAATATTGCTCAATTTGCTGACCATTATGGTCAAGACAAATCCTACATCTCCGAAGAATTTCTTGAATGGATCTTAATAAAATAGGGTCTTAAACGTAGTTCTTCAAAGGCTTCTCTTGTAGCATTCATCAAAGCTTCTTGAGTTTCATACCGTCTTTGATGAATTTTATTTTTAAGGTAGCCCACAAAAAAAATCTAAAATTGATAGGACTGGGGACCTTGCTGGCCAATTAACTGGACCATTGTTACCAAACCAATGGTTTTGAAACATTTTATTGAGGTAATCTCTTACTAGTCTTGCATTGTGGCAAGGTGCCCCGTCTTACTGAAAATAAACCTCTCTTAGCTGGGCTAACGGAATATCATCAATCAATTCTGGAAGGCAAATGTCCAAAATTTCCAAATATCGTTGATGGTTCAAATTGCCTTCAAACATGTAAAATGTTAATCTGCCTCCTAAAATGAAACAGGACACATTGAACCCAAACCTGCCTTGCTGCTGACGGATCACGGTAACATGCCGATTTTCGTTAGACCAGAAACGATTCGTTGCACGATTGTAAATTCCGGCGGAGCTTGTATGGCTTTCATCCGACCATATAACTAAACGACCAAAATTACCATTTTCTTCACTTTTCTGAATATACCATCTACAGAAATCGATACGCAATTGAGCATCACCCGGATGCAAGTGGTGGATGACTTGAGGTATATATGGTTTATAATGGTATTTTTAAATATTTTGATACTTTCGTTTTTGAAATGCCCACCGATTCTTCTATTTTCTGCAAGACGTATAATTTTCGTTAACAGTGACCTCTGCAAGGACATTTATTTCATTATTTTCTTCGTTTTCTTTTCTATATGTTTTGGCGCGTGGCCTTTCAAACGATCCGTGATTTTCCAAATTTTGTTTTAACCTAATGAATGTTTTTTACACGGTTGCCTTCTTTCCGGAAATCTATAATATTCACATTTTATTTAACTCAAATGATGACTAACATTCCAGTAAATATAAATACCTTTCAAAATATATTTCCTTCGCTTGCTCTGCATTAAAATTTGTTTGGTAATAAACCCCAATCATATCTAATTTCTCATAGTTCTCGTACCCTAAATTATTCGCCATGGTTTGAAACTTTGTAAAAATTCAAAATAACGAAAAGAATATTGAAAACTTTACTAACAATAAGGATCTCAACAATCAACAAATTTGCAAATATTGACAAATGTCAAAAAAATGAAGTTGCCATGGTAAAACAATTGCAGTACCAAAGGCCACTAACAAATCCAGTTAATAATTTGAAATACTGCGCTATTTGTATAAAAAAATGATGAATGCTATACATATTTGAAATGCTTAGAACAAGGAAAATTTAATTATGAGAAAATAGACAGGGTGTCCCATTTAAAAAAAATGAAGTTGATCCCGATAACTTTTTGACCTGACCCCGTATACTCATTCTGAAAACATATTTGAAATGCTTAGAACAAGGAAAATTTAATTATGAGAAAATAGACAGGGTGTCCCATTTAAAAAAAATGAAGTTGATCCCGATAACTTTTTGACCTGACCCCGTATACTCATTCTGAAAACAGCACTGCATTCTACGGAAAAAATTATATAAAGAACACTTTTCACTTTTTCTATAAGTTATCGTATAGCTGAGATACGGGGGCTGTCTCAAAATGCAACTTTTTCAAAAACGCCCTGTATCTCAAAAATGAGAAGAGCTAGAGTAATTATGTTTGTGTCATCTTTCGTTTCACAAAAAAGTAGCCAACGTTCGCGAAAACCGCATCTCTGTATCTTTGCTAATAACTGAGATACCCTGCGAGGACAACCAAAATGGGACAACCTGTACAGGTTGTCCCATTTTCGTATGTTTTACGGGGTATCTCGCTTATTTTTTATGTTAGAACCTTGCGGTTTTCGCGACACCGTGCTATTTTTTAATGAAACTAAAGATGCACTAATCAAATTTGCCATAGCCATCTTAGTTTGTGTGCTACAGGGTGATTTTGGAAAAATTGCATTTTCAGTCATCCCCTGTAACTCTGTTATTGTCAGACATATTAAAAAAGTAAAAACTGATATTTGTAGATTTTTTTACGTAGAATCCAGTGGCGTACTCAGATTTTCTTTAGAGGTCACAGTTTTTGAGATATTGACATAACCTACTTTTTTTTATGGGACTCCTATATTTTTTTTAAATCTTTTTCCCCTTGCCAAGAGCTTTTCAAAAATATAGCATAGTCTATATTTATTTTTATAAATAACGTGACAAAATTATTTTTTTCTATAATTTACATCGATAATAGTGGATAGCAGTGGGTAAACCATGGTAACGCAAAAAACAAAATAATTAACGTTCTGCCATTACTGAGGTATTTGATTTTTGAAGTTTCTGCTTCTCTCAAATTATTCCTGGTTACATTTTCCCAAATTTAGTGCTGATATTTATTGTTATTCGTTGTTTTTGTTTATTGTTATCGTTCTTATTCTTGTTATTGTTGTTTAATTATTTTTTTAATATGGCTCGAAACTAAAAATTTGAAAACTTTGAGAAATATGATATGAATACCTGCTTCATATTATCTAATGAAAACGCAGACCAGGCCTTAGAACTCTATCTGAACAGGTCAGTTAATCTTTACCTTAGAATTTGTATTTATTTTATATACCTATTTTGTCATATAGATATCCTGAAAGAAGACAACCCGACAGAAGAATATTTCAAAAATTAAAATTTAATCTTTGCCAACATGGATGTTTTGACAAACCTCGACCCCGAGTTTACAACAAAGAGAACGAGGAATCAGAGATCAACGTTTTAGCAGTTGTTCAAGCCACTCCTGAAACTTCGTGCAGGAAAATAGATGAAGAGACCGGTGTGTCTAAAACAAAAGTGCAAAGGATTTAAAAAAAAACATAAATTCAAACCCTACAAGTATAAACTTGTTGATCATCTGCACCCTGGTGATGCTGAACGTAGATTGGGAGTTCTGCAATTGGTTTATAAATATGAAAACTCAGGACAATAATTTTGAAAAAAAAAATAATTTAGTCAGACGAGGCACATTTCACAAGTTCGGGAATTCTTAATAGACACAACTCGCGGTTTTGGAGTCAAGAAAACACCCACGTGATTTTTCCTAGAGAGAGTCAAGGCAGATTCGGATTTAATGCCTCCTGCTTTATTTTTAACCGAAAAATAGTTTACAAGATTTATGAAGAATACCTAAACTCTAATGGGTACTTACAAATTCTACAAGAAAAAGCTATGAACATTTTAGAAGATATTCCACTGGCTCAACTGAACGGTATATTCTTCCAGCAGGATGGGGCTCCAGCCCACAATGCTAGAATAATACAAAACTGGCTAAATGAACGTTTTCCCAGGGGATGGATTGGAACAAATGGACCTGTTCGATGGCCACTACGATCACCGGATCTCTCGGTTTTGGATTTTTTTGTGGGGGTATTTAAAGAATAAAATTTATTCAAGGAAATATGCCAACATGCAGCAATTAAAAATTGCAACGGAAAATGCTTTTGCAGAATTACGAAGACAATCATTTATTTTGGAAAATGCTATTAAAAGAATTTATAAACTTTGTGAAACTTGTAGGAGACATAATGGTCTGCAATTTGAACAATATTCGTGATGAATTAATTATTTTGTTTTTTATCAATGTAAATTATAGAAAAAAATCATTGTGTCATGTTATTTATAAAAATAAATATAGACTATGCTATATTTTTGAAAAGCTCTTGGCAAGGGGAAAAAGATTTAAAAAAAATATATAAGGTGTCCCATAAAAAAAGTAGGTTATGTCAATATCGCAAAAACTGTGACCTCTAAAGAAAATCTGAGTACGCCACTAGATTCTACGTAAAAAATCTACAAATATCAGTGTTTACTTTTTTAATATGTCTGACAATAACAGAGTTACAGGGGATGACTGAAAATGCATTTTTTCCATAATCACTCTGTAGCACAAAACCTAAGATGGCTATGGCAAATTTAATTAGTGCATCTTTGGTTTCATTAAAAAGTAGCATGGTGTCACGAAAACCGCAAGGTTCTAACCTAAAAAATAAGCGAGATACCCCGTAAAACATACGAAAATGGGACAACCTGTACATACCTATAAATACAAAAAGTAGCCATAATAGCCATAGTAGTAGTTCCAATAATAAATATAAATAAAAAAATCCAGTACTGTAACCTCAAAATAAACATATGGTAAAACATCGCATGAAATATGTGCTGTTACTTGAGGTTAGGTAACAGGTAAGAAAATTGTAGATAACCCAAAGCCTTGTAAAACCGTAATTTATAGCTGAAGTGAAAATGAAATGGGATCGTCTGACCTTATTAATGTCCTTGGAGGTGACAAGAAGGTAGCAGATTTTTTTAACTGTCAAAGTATTACTTATCCTCACTGCAGACACTATGTGTAGATATTAATACTTTATAGCAGATGGAAGTGGAGCATGACCATAATATAGAAGCTCGATATGTTTTTTTTTTCAGCCCAAAGATCTTTGAGGTTAGCAACAAGGGAGAAAAAACCTAAAAATATAACAGCTTTAATAATGCGGTGGATAATGTAACTGTATCTGAGCTGGTGGTTGGTTTTATGAATGTTCCATGTGTAAATCACTCCGAAGTCTGTCCGATTTACAATTTAAATATCGGGTAGTAAGTTTGGCAGTAATTATAGGCAAAACACGAAATTCCGAAGCAACTTGGTGCGAGTTAAAAACCCTTCACACATGTATCTTGTAAAATTAATTATGAACAAATTTTTTTTGCAGTGGGCGAAATCCTACTTTCTAGTTACATTTAGTTGCGTTGCGAAAAACACAAAAGGATTTTTGAAGTAGAACAAAATGTAAATAAATTGGAGTTTGCTCATATTGTAGAACTGCAGTAATTAAAATAGAGCTCACATGTAAAGTGTGTTGCCTATCTATGAGTGTATTGTGTTAACAACATAATATTTAATATTGAAGTATGCGAAATTTAGGCGTTACAGTACGCACAATCTGCTTGTAGCTTCTGCTTTGCTGGTACAGTGAGGGGCAAAAGTCCTCTACGCTCTCTTCCATTCACTTTTAAACAGACCTAGAGATTGTCATAAAAATTGGGTTTTTTGTCAGTTCAAAGTTTCAAAATGGACGCATTTTGAAACGGAAAGAGATCTCATTTTAAAACTCTTTAATTTAATTAAATCCCACATTTTTGGTAGATTTTACGTAACCATCGTCAGTTGGTTCTATCTAATTAACTAATTCTTCGTATCAATTAGGTCTGAAATTATTGTCACCTGGAGTACTTTATGGAGTTTGGTCGACGACTTGGTACTTTTTCAAACGTACTCCTTCATGTCTCTACTGAAACGTAGAAGGGACAGTACTAAATGCAAATAATACATTTCTTTGGTAACTATACTTAATTCCCAGATCTATCTGTAAATTCCTAAATAGATCGGTAAATCCCCAGATAAATAGAAAAATACTAACTTTCCTAGATCTAAATATAAATTCCCAGATAAGCATGTAGATTTCCAAAGAGACCTGCAATTTTCTAGAAAGATTGTAAATTCCAGGTAGACCAATAAATTTCAACATGCATTATTTATTACATATTTATTACAACTCTGGTAGATCTGTAAATTCATAGATAGACCTTTAAAGGCCAAGATAGATCTGTAAATTTGTACATTTATTTATGTAAATTATTTAAAAATGACTAATTTTTCCTATATATTATATTTATACGCATATGCCATTTGAGGTAAAACGTAGTAATTAACAATTTTACGCTACCATCGGTAGTTCTACCTCAAACGACAAGTGTTAGATTGAGAAAGCTATATAGTCAGATGAACAGTGTAAATATAAGCGCTAATTGGTAACTGAAAGTTATTCATTTTATGAACTATACTTCCACCATACGTTCACAAGTTCATTTAAACAATCCGGAGCCGGCTCCAAAGGAAAACATCTGTGGGTTTGATATCGATCCACTGATTGGTTTTCAACGATTAATCTACTCGGATTTTATATTTGAACAATTTCAAATCTCTGTATAACGTAAAGTGCTAAAGTGTTAAAGCGTAGTATCAAAGTGGATCTACAGTTGTTTTAAAATAACATCATGCATACTAGGTGGGATTTACATTGAAGCAATTGAAAATATCTAGTGCCGGTTACATTTTCTTGATGGTGCCAAATAGGCAGATGGCTGAAACAAGGTGATGGACCCCGGAAACAAGATGGCGCCACATGGAAGATGCAGGGTACCCAAGATGTTGAAGGCAGCGATGGACCAAGATGCCTAGATGGCTGATAGTGTATCGTTTAGAGATACGCATCCCGCAGAGGGCGATGAAAATCTGGTCTAAAATGATGAAATTGGAGTTCAAAATGGCACCGCAATTAAGTAGCAAAAAAACGACCAAAAAGTGACCCATAAAGAAGTTGGATGAAAATCTGATCTAAAAAAGATACAAAATAGGGGTTAAAAAATAGACTCTGGGTGGGTGAGTGTGTGAATGATTGCGTGCGTGAATCAGTACCTAAGTGGATAAGTGAGTGAGGGTGTGGTTGTGGGTGGGTGATCGGGAGCGTGCGTGTGTATTTGATGAATCTTTCGTTCACAATATCTCAAAAAATTAAAAACGATTGCATTCAAATTTTATATAAGCATTTATGACCGAGTTGTCTAGACTTTAGCGATTTCTGGTGGGAGATGTGCGGGGTAAGGTGTGAGTGCGGTGAATGTAATTTTGTGTCGGCCGCGATAATTCCAAAAATTAAAAAGCGATGTTTTCAAATTTAGCACAAATGTTTAACTCCTGAATATCTAGATATCAGTGATTTTTTACGATGGTGGAGTTACGGAGTAAGAAGCAAGCGGCGTAAGTTTTATTTTTGTTTTGTGCCTCAATAACTCATAAGCCTGCATAGTAATTGCATTCTAATTTTATATGAGTGTTTGAGATCTAAATATCTACATACTGGTGGAGATATGTAGAGGGGTTGCGGAGTAATAAAAATAAAATTTACAAATGAGCGTTTTGAAATAAATAAATAAGAAAGATTAATTAAAAAATAATCTACACGTTGACTTTAAATAAGTAATGAAATCTTTAAGACCGCTTTACCTCACGTAATTAACGCACGCCCACTATTTTGAAAATATAATACAGACATTATATGCTCTATTCACTTTACTATAATTAATTACCTAAATAATTTGAACAAAAATAAATAATTTTAATCCTAAATAAAATATTAAAAATTTTAAAGAAATAGATAAAAAGCTTTTTTAAGCCAAATATATAAGTTTATCTTATCGAAAACGAGGTAAAGTTACATGAGTTGAAATAAAACGGTTTTGAATACAAATTTATATTCAAATGCGAGTTATAACAAGATAAAGAGCAAATCAGATCGCAAGTGTAAATGTGAGAAATATATATATATATATATATATATATATATATATATATATATATATATATATATATATATATATATATATATATGTTATAATTTAAATGTATAAGCGTCTTCTTATTTTATTTTTCAGTTTCTAAATAATTTACACCCGTTTTCTTATTTAAATCGTAGCTAGTAGAGTGGTGGTGACACGACCTGCTCAGCATTCTGAAGGTAATGTGTTTGACTACCGCTACTGTGTACCCTGTATGAGGTTTTTTCAGGGGATTCCTCATACACATGTAGCGACATGGTCACTGCATATACGCACAACATGTGCGGCTACTTAAGCGAATGGTGGGATAGTATTTTCACCCTCAGAACCCTAACTACATTCTTTCCGATCCTATCCTAATCGCACCCATTCTTAATCCCACCATGCATATGTACGTATTGTATACATGTATGCTGGGAATCCATGATTGTGGCTGAAGGAACTTGGAAAGCTCAAGCAGCCCGCCCTCTCCCTTGGGGAGGGAATGAGATACGTGGCCTTTTCCCTTCCTTCTTATTTAAAGTGGGAAATTAAAATTTGTAATGAATGTTTTCTGTAGGGTAATAAAGGCTAAAAAATCAAAAAAGTGTCTAATGCACTTTTTGTCAGTATTTCAAAAACCATCATCTTTACCGCAAAAAGTATACACAGCTTTTTAAAAGATAATTCAATTTTAAGTAAGTTAATTGTATAAAAGATGTTAATATGAAAACAAATAAGCCCCAATATTAATTTAATCAATAAGAATCTGATGTGTATACAGGACCCAATAGTGCGTCAGGCATCCATAGCTCCCATACCAATTAAGTTAGAAATTTCACAAACCTATATTGCACATATGAATGTATTTCGAGAAAATATTTTCGCATATACAAGGGTGGTCCAACATAAAATGGATTTTTTTAGTGGTACACCCTGTATTTTTTTTTAATTTTTAGTTCTTAATTGTGTTCTTCCTTATGTCCCAAAATGTTATTTAATTTGCTTTAGTAAAAATTATTTAAAAAACGGTCTTAGATCTGTTTTGTCCGAGCTACATGGTGTGAACTTTAATGCAAGAAGTCTAACGATACTTTGACATTAAATGTCGAAGTATCGTTCACATCATGTAGCTCGGACAAAACAGATCTAAGACCGTTTTTTAAATAATTTTTTCCAGGCGTGCAAAACGATTTTTTATTGTTTTAAATTTATTGCTCGTAAACTACTAAAGCAAATTAAATAACATTTTGGGAAATAAGAAGGAACACAAAACAGAACTAAAATTGCAAAAATCCATTTTATGTCGTTATACTTTTTTGGGCCACCCTGTATATACGAATATATTTTCCCGAAATACGTACAATAATGTATAGTGGTGGTCGAACGAAATTCCTAACTTAATTGACATAGGATCTGTGGATGCCTGACGCACTATTGCAGGACCCTGTATAAAACGTTAATTGATATAGCGAAGATATGCCTATTTGAGAAATTATTAAGAATCTTCATTTGCATTATCGTCAAACTGGGTGAAGTCGATCAAAAAATACGTCTTTATGATATAACTGGAAAACTAATAATTATATTTTAACGTAATCAAAAATATAACTTTCTTGATACTTAGGTTCTCTATTAGTGACTGGAGTAAGGTCGTAGATAGAGCAATTTTTCTCGGTTTCGGTATTAGAATGCACAATTCTTGCTTGCATTTTGATGTTAGACTGAACTCAATTCTTGAATGATTTTTAGTGAATTTTTCAAGAGTTTGTGTTATTTTGACAAACATATTTAAAAAAAGTTTATTTACTTATCGACTTTACTTTAATAACATTAAATTAGGATACAGGGTTACAATTGTTATAAATTGTAATTGAAAGAGATCCATTTGAAGCTTCATTAACTGAAATTGCAGGAACATTCTGCTGAGAATTCAACACATTCATGTTCCTCTTGTTAATTCAGTACGGTCTGTATTAGCATAAACGCCAAATGCGACGCTAAGAACCGTCCACAGAAGAGAGAATAGGTTCTGGTAGGTGGAAGTATTTAGCAATAATCCTTGATATCTCCCCCATTTTATTTATAACGGGTGTCTATTAAGGACTGAAGCTGACGTCATATAGCAAATTTTGATTGGGTTGGTACTACTACACTTCATTTCGGTCGCAATAATTGAAATTAGCGTCCCATGGGAACAACATAGTTTGTTAAAATTAAACAGAATATCCCTACTTTTGGAAATGCATATTGCCAATATTTGCTAATTACAATTATTTAACAAAATAAATTTTAAAATTATTGTTATGACAAAAATACAAACAAACATTCTTCATTAAATTAATATAATTACAAAAAATGTTGAAAATGTTGACCCTGCGCTGTAGACACAACCTGGAAGTGTATATGAAATATTACTTACGCAAATGTGAAAAACCTATTTTAGGAGTTATGAAAATAACTGATTGTGAATATAACAAAATATTAATACAGGAATGCAGAATGAATGGAAAAATTATAATAAAAGCTAATTAAAAAAAAGACACATTTTACAATATAAGTCTCAGTGTTGCAAATACTAAGCAAAGAAATTTTCTAGATTTGACATGACGTCAGCTTCAATCATTAATAGATACGTGTTACCAATTGGTTGTTGTGTGCAAGGCATTTTTGTAGTATATAAAAAAAAACGTTGGTGCTTAATATCAAATATTAGATTTATCCAATGGTCTTTTCTTATTACAATCTTGGGTGATTGGTTTTAGTTTTTTGGATTGTGACAATCGTTTTTATATTCATTATCATCGATTTGGATGATAATCAGCTCTTGACGTCTGCAGTCGCCCGAGTAACCCATAACTAAAATAACCTAAAAACTGCATTGTTCTATTGTAGGTCTCAAAATATTAACTCACCTTTATTGCAACATAGTTTATGTCAGGTGTACCATTAATAAATCTTTCTATTTCGCTGTGTTCTAGTATTTTTGATTTCTTGGGCACAAACCCTACCGACGATCGTTTAAGAAATGCTTAAAGTTTCATGAATTTTGATATATCCACGTTTTGTCGAATGTTTATCATTGGCCGTAGCATGGAATAAGTCTTCTATAAAGTGGCATTACGAAAAGGCAACCAGGACATTTTCTGTAATGGCTTATGCGTTTCTTTCCTTGCACCACAATAGAAACCTCTGTTCTTTTCATTTTCAATTTCGAAGGCACCAATTTGTTCACGGCACTGTCCGCAATTTCGCGCAGGTCAGGTGACGTTAAACTTATATTCGATGTTGACATTGTGCTCTTTCATTTATTGAAATCTTATTGATTAATCGTGAATGCGTAAAGGTTGTGATACTTACGTCTCAAATCTAATATTAATACCGCAGACAATTAATAACAGGTTATTAGGAAATTAAATATAAAAATTGTTTATTAGTTGCTACGGAATTAACTCACTATTGCCAACCTAATTATTTTACAACCAGATTTTTTGAGTGGTCAGTAATTAATAAATAAGATGAAATAAGCCCGTAACAGAGTAAATAGTATAAAACATTCGTTGCAAAGCAGAAGACACTGGTTCATTCGACCCTCGTCACTTCGCGGGTCGGGTTCGAATCTTGAAGTCGTGTTAGAATAGTTCGCCTTCTGCAGCTTATGTTTTAATATACAATTTTTTTATTTCGAATGAAAGGAGATGGACTTCACTCCGGGCTCGGGTGAAACCAATATATATATATATATATATATATATATATATATATATATATATATATATATATATATATATATATATATATATATATATATATATATATATATATATATATATATATATATATATATATATATATATATATATACATATACGTTGAATTTTAATTACCGCGTCCTCCATGTGTTGAACGGGTGTTTCGGGTGCTGATCCGCGTTGGTGTTGTAGTAGACTGTTTACTCGACGTTTCGGCAAGATCCCACTTGCCATCTTCAGGATACGTTTAACTTTCGGCTGATTGGTTCGTGTTACTCGTATTGAAGTGACTCCTTCTGTTTGAGGTACCGTGTTACATAGTGTTCAGAGTCGCTGGTTACGTGCTTGATTGCGTGTTTTTGGTCCCTTTGTTGCGCTTTCACTTTCTTTAATTTCTTTTTTGTTGTTTTCTTTCGTTGCAACGAATACTTAACTTTATGAAGAATATAGCGTTGGATCACCATACACGAACAATGCAAAAATTGTATTTAGGTATCAAAGAAAATTTAATTGTTGTAAATTATAAAACTGCATAGTTAAAGCTTTAATAGTTAATATCAATAAATAGAGATAAGAGAAATTCAATTGAAAGGAATAAATGTTCAAAATGTTTTTTTTTTGCGAAAAATACATTTATTTATTCGACGGTCTGTACTCAGAACAGCCTTTGCAGTCTCAGTGCTTGTTATGCTCCTTATAGTCTGATGGATACGGCCAATCATATCTTCTCGCGGGGTAGGACGAGTTTTGTAGAGTAAATGTTTATGTCTACCTCATAAACAAAAAACCAAAACTGTCAGATCCGGGGATCTAACTGACCATAGAAATAGGCTTCCTTGTCCAATCCACCTATTCGGGTAAGTGGTATCTAAGAAATTTCTAACGTCGCGGGAAAAATGCGCGTGACATCCGTCATTTTAGTACCACATTATTCTTCTAATATTTTACAGAACGTCTTCTAATAAACCTAGTAGGTCATTGGTCAATAATCGGTGGTATAAGTTCGCCGTTTAAATAACCATTAAAAATATGCGGGCCAATAATCTTATTTCCTATTATACCGCATCAAACATTTACACAATCATCGGTTTTGGTGCATATTGTGAAGATTTATTTACTGCTCGGATGTTCGTAAAAGTTGCTTCGTCTGTCGACAAGATTTTACAAGTAAATTGTGGTTCTTCTTCCATCATATTTTTAAACCAATTTCAAAATTCTAATCTGCGGTCAAAATCAGCTTCCACCAGAGCTTGGTATAAAAAGCGACATGGTACGGATGTAAGTTAAAATTTTATGTATTGTTTTACTGATAAATGATTCGATATTGTTCTTACACTTAAATGTGGATCCGCTTCTACATACACAATGACCCTTGTAATTGAATCTTCACTGGTCGTTGTCTTCTGTTTGAGGGTTTGGGATGAACATTTCCAGTTTATCTAAGAGGACTGGGCCAAACACTTAAAAACTGTTTTGCTATAATTTTACCTTTCAGAGTATATTGTCGCATATTGCCTAGCATTAATGCTGGCGTTTGCAAAACATTGAAAATAAACGGCTATCCTAGTCAACTCTTCTTCATACGCTATGAAACCAATTCATTTTCGGTACAAGCTCTTGGAATCGATAATCAGTAGGCTTGATCTCAATAAGGCGACTGGCCCAGACGGTATCCCTGTCTTAAAAAAATGTTCCCCCGAACTAGTACCAATCCTATCTAAGCTCTATACGATCTCTATGTCTTCTGGGGAATTCCTTTCATCATGGAAGTTAGCAAATGTTCAACCTATTCCCAAAAAAGGCGATAAGACCGATCCCTCAAACTACCGATCAATTGCCATCACTTCCATTTTGTCTAAAATCATGGAAAAAGCCATCAATCAGCAAATGCTCATGTTCCTTGAAACTAACAAACTCCTTAGTGACCACCAATATGGGTTTAGGCAAACTCGTTCAACAGGTGATCTTCTTTCATATGTGACCCAAGTTTGGAACAATACAGTAGAGCAGTCCGGTGAAACAGTTGTAGTCGCTTTAGATATCTCAAAGGCATTTGACCAAGTTTGGCATAAGTGTTTACTTGCCAAGCTCACCTCGTTTGGGTTAAATGATACGCTCATCAACTGGGTTTCTAGTTTCCTTGATAAAGGACGAATACGTGTCGTAGTTGATGGCTTTTTTTCAAAAGAAGTTAACATTAACGCGGGCGTACCACAGGGATCCATTATAGCGCCTACACTTTTTCTGCTGTACATAAATGACCACCTTATTTCTTCAACAACTAACCCCATCCATTGCTTTGATGACGATAGTACTCTTCACTGTAGTTCATCTCAGTCTACTCATAGTGATAATCCACATTCTATGTCAAATCAAGAAATTAAAGCTGAAATGGCAAATTCAGTCAACAAAGACATTCAACGTATTCTCGAATGGGAAAGCAATAATCTAGTTAAATTTAATGCTAACAAAACTCAGTGTTGCCTTGTGTCCGCCAAAGAAGATCGATCATTTCCTGTTGTAAGTATGAATGGCTCAGCTCTTAAGTTTTCAGACTCTATTACTCTGTTGGGTATGACTGTATCTTCAAATCTCTCATGGGTTGACCATCTTCTGTCAGCTACCAAAACAGCTGCTCGTAAAATAGGCTTTTTGTACAGATCTAAGCAGTACTTTACCTCTCGACAACTCCTTCTGCTGTACAAGGCCCAATTTCGGCCTCATCTGAAATATAATTCTCACCTCTGGGTTAGTGCTCCCCAATACGCTCTCGATATCGTTGATCGTATTCAAAAGAGAGCGATTAGGCTTATAAATGACCCGTCCTTAACTACTCACATACAGTCCCTTGAGCATAGAAGGATGGTTTCAGTTCTTTCTTTGTATTATCGTTATTACATCGGCTATTGTGCTGCTGAATTATATTCTTTGGTACCATCTCGGGCTATCTTTGCGAGAAACACTCGGTTCGCTCATTCACATCATCAGTATGCAGTACAAATCTCCTCCTAAGTACGGTACATAATTTTAGGAGCGTATTCTGCCACTAAAATAAAGGCAACTTTGCTTATAAACTATGTCTCAAAAAATGCTTCGTTACGGAAGTACAGGGTGTGAAAGTTTCATCGAAAAATTACAATTTTTTTAATATTTCCATAACCACTTGAGACACTTCAATAAAATTTTGCAGTATTTGAGAGTTAGCAACGGTGCGTATTTTACGCTAAAACCGGCGGATTTACTATAATCAGTGGCGTGCTGGCAGGATAATCGTTGCACAATTTGAAAGAAAAAAATGCGGTACACCACTGTTTCTAATCTTTCTCATTTTTTTTTGGATTGTCTGTTCCATTTGGACGAAAAAATGGCTCTCGTCTTTTTTTCCTAAGACTATTCGTTTTCGAGTAAAAAAATAAAAAAACATTGTAGTGCTCCGTGATGTAATAACCAGTGTTCATGAATGAGTCTCGTGGCAAACTCATACTAAACCTATAAAGAAACTAAAGTTTTTCATTGCTTTTAATTATTTTTAAACTGTCTTAACAATGTACAACAAAAAAGTTGTCTTAAATTGTAATGTATCGTAATTAAATGTTCAGGAATGAATACAACGCCATTTTTATTTATTTTTATTATTTAATTACAAATAGCAATCATAAAAATAATCACCATTGATACGGAATTAAAGTAAATGTTGAAAATGGCCACCTTCTGATAAAACGCACGATTCCAATCGTCTCATCAAAGACTGTCTCACTCGTATAAAAACTCTTGGAGTATTTCTTATGGCATTACAACTTTGAATTATTCGATTTCTTAAATCATTTTCATCTAATACAGGTGTTTTATACACGAGTTACTTGAGGTGACCCCATAAATAAAAGTCCAAAGGATTCAGATCGGGACTGCGAGGTGGCCAAGCGTGAGGACCTCCGCGACCAATCCAGCGATTAGGAAAAGTGTTGTCGAGGTATTGACGTGCAACAAGGCTGAAATGAGCAGGGGCACCGTCGTGCGTAAACCATAAATTAGCTCTAACCTGCAGAGGCACCTCTTCTAATAGAACATTTAGTTCGTCGGCTAAAAACTCACTATACGAATTACCATTTAGTCGGGTGGGTAAAAAGTGTGGTCCAATAAGATGGTCGCCAATAATGCCTATCCATACATTTAGTGAAAATGTTTGCTGAAAGCGACCTTCTCTTAAGGCATGGGGATTTTCGTCCGCCCAAATATGTTCATTATGAAAGTTAATAATAGCTTCTCGCCAAAAAGTTGCCGCATCAGTAAATAAAACTGTACTCAAAAAAATGTTGTTATGAACCATTGTACGGAGTATCCACCTACTAAAATTTAGCCTTGGTTGAAAATCGCGTGGCAACAGAGCTTGTAGTCGTATATGGTACGGAAATAGTAGAGAAATTTTCAAAACTTTCCAAACAGTCTTTGGACTTACTTGAAGCTGTTGGTCTATCTTTCTGGTACTAGTAGAAGGATTTTCTTCTATTTCTCGTAGTATAGCATCTTCTAGCACAGGCGTTGTTACTGTTCGAGGTCTACCAGGAACTTCCGACTTATGCTTAAAACTGCCGGTTTCACTCAATCTGGCGTGTAGCTTTCTAAATGTTTTAGCACATGGCGTTACTCTATTCGAATAACGTTCATGATAAATTCGCCGAGCTTCTACTGAATTTCCATTTGCTAGGCCATAAATGAAATGCGTCTGAGCCAATTCAACGTTAGTAAAGTTATTCATTTTATGTTTTGAATGCTTTACACAAAGATAAATACGGTGACAAGTAAAATGTCAACAATTTCACTACCAAACAGGCAACTGGATAATAAAATACATATTCATACCTTCATACGAATATTCCTTTTTTTAAGGCTGAAGCCGTAGTATTAGACAAAAAATTTTAAATAACTTTTTTATTGTACATTGTTAAGACAGTTTAAAAATAATTAAAAACAATGAAAAAACTTTAGTTTCTTTATAGGTTTATGATGAGTTTGCCACGAGACTCGTTCATGAACACTGGTTATTACATCACGGAGCACTACAACGTTTTTTTTAATTTTTTTACTCGAAAACGACTAGACGAGAGCCAAATGGAACAGACAATCCAAAAAAAATGAGAAAGATTAAAAACAGTGGTGTGCCACATTTTTTTCTTTGAAATTGTGCAACGATTATCCTGCCTGCACGCCACTGATTATAGTAAATCCACCGGTTTTAGCGTAAAATACGCACCATTGCTAACTTTCAAACACTGCAAAATTTTATTGAAATGTCTCATGTGGTTATGGAAATATTAAAAAAATTGTAATTTTTCAATTAAACTTTCACACCCTGTACTTCCGTAACGAAGCATTTTTGAGACATAGTTTATAAACAAAGTTGCCTTTATTTTAGTGGCAGAATACGCTCCTGAAGTTATGTACCGTACTTAGGAAACACCCTGAAGTTGTTCCATTGGACGAAGATGATTGGGATCTAGAAGATTTATTACCACTAAGCACACTGCAGACAAATATGAATAAAAATAAAGAAGTTGAGGAAAGGAAATCCTATCCTCAATCATATATACAATGAAACTGAGCGTCGATGTGGCCACTGTGGAGAGAAAAGTAAATTTATACGCGAGAAATGCAACATCGTATTACATCCAAAAATATGTTTTAAATCATATCACACTCATTAGTTTGTATTACTTGTTAATAAATTCTTGGAAGTAAATAGTTTTGTTGTTTATTTTTATTGGGGATCTTATACCTTTACGACCAACAAAATCATTAAAGAAAAGTAATAAGATTATCCTTGTCCACTAGTGGGTTAAACGTCAAATGTCAATTTTGAGGTTACATTTAGTATGGGCGCACTATCACATATGTTGCGGCAAATGGGGACTAACATCATATTTCATAAGAGCGGCTGTGTCAATGATTATTAATATCGTACGAATAATATTTGTCTTATACACTAATCACAAAATTTTCCATAGAAAGGCATTATTAATAACACTACGTATGCTGCGCCACCTAGCGGTAGAGGCACGAACTTCAAAATAATTTCCAGCAGTTTCTCTTGCCTACCTTTGTCATAATTTTTTTCCAAACGCTATGCGATGAAAGGATACTGAGATACCGCCGGAGGCCGACCTTAATGAGACACCCTATATATTAACAAAAGAGAAAAATTCTTACCATTTTGCAATCAAAAAATTATCAAACGTGTATTTTTATAACTTTTAAATTGCAGTTGTAAATAAGATGTAAGTTTTACATTTTTTTACATTTAATATAAGAGGAATATGATTAGCCGTTCTGCGATCCATTCAATTTTTTCTATGTATTTTTTAATGAAAGATTATCTACACCAAGGGCGTAGCCAGGATTTATAACAGGGGGGCAAACCATGGTCCATGGTCGTTCAAAATGTAAAATTTTAGGATAAAAAGAAAAGGCAAATGAAAACAAAACTTTGAGATTTTAATTATACTTAAATTAAACTAATAACAGATAACACAAAAAATATTCAGAACAGAAAAATATGTATATTTTAGATTTAATTTTTTGTTTATTAAAATTTAAAAATTATTTAATTTATTTTTGCTCTTCCAGGGGGGCAGTTGCCTCCTGTTCTTTAGCTGGCTACGCCCATGATCTACACATGCATAAGGTAGTTCTGAGCTGGCCACATCAAATTTTTTAATTAATTTAGCCGAACAATTTCTACTATTATTATAGAACTCCACAAACTCTTAGGGGTGGGTTAAGAAATCCACTATTCATGAGCTTGACAAGTCTAGATTTAACGTATCCTGTATAATTGAAAATAAAACATGTTTCCATTCTATTAGTGATTTTAAAATACATTCGTCCACATATACATAATTCAAATGGTGATAGTTTTGTTTTTCTTTGATATCGTGAAGAGGAGTAATGAATCACTAGAACACAGTACGATTGTATTATAACGAGATGAAGATATCGTTTGTCTGTAATAAAGACGATATTGAATGTACGTCTGAAAGTAGGTGCTGACAATGCAATATCTTTGTTATCTGAATAATAAACGTTTTTAAAAGCTATCGTTACAGTTATAAAAAGTGCAGGTGAGGAATTAATCAAAGCAGCTGCAATCAGACCAGTATTATAAAATTGCCTTGAAACTAATGAAAGAAGTGTACACTTGAATTCAATAATGTAAACGCATATCACCTGTTTGCTTGAGGAACAGTAGGAAGTACTATTGAACTACCTATTACTAAAAAAGGAAGAACCAGTATGGAAATTTGTAAAATAGAAGCCTACAACGTAGTCAATGCGTCTTTACATATTTAAATAATTGGTGTATTATGACATTAGAGAGACTACGCAAAAAATGTGGGTCTGTTTATTAGTAAATTCACACACTACACATTTAATGCAACAAGATAAATAACGATAAACCGTGATGAAGATAATAAATGAATGCACATGAATAAACAAGGCGTTCAGGTTAGGCCGCATTCAATAAACCTAATCTCATTTTAATCTCTTATTTCTCTTTGACCGTTGTATTATTCGCTTTTGGTCTACATTTACATGCTTATGCTGGTTGTACTTTACCGAAGGTAAACTTTCACACGTTTGTGGTGAAATTATAGAATTTATTGGTCGTGAGGCCAATCCCACTGTGTATTTGCGATACTCTATTGTTATTAATCTGGAAAATTCATGATTTACACCAGAATAAAACCAACGCCGCAAGCTATTAAATATTAACATCCGATTACTACAAGTACGTGTATATTTTATCTTCCAGTACAATTTATCATTCTGGAGGGTTGAACATCTATTGAGTAACGCCCTCTATTTCGTAAATGTTTTACTGATAGTGATTATGAATTCAAGCATTAGAGGATTAATGTGATGCCATAGAAAAAAATTGCGCCTATTTTCAAGTTATCCTTTAAACAGTATGTTAATGATCGAATTGGTCAAAGGGATCGTTATTTAAAATTAATAAATCGTTAAATTTGCGCCAACATTACTTAAATTTCTAATTTTTCTGATTAAATTATTACGCAAGGTATAACACCAACTCTTAACTAAGTTTTCCTCTATAATCTGAAATAATGCTAATTTTTTGTCTCTAAATTTTGTATTCAATAGTAAATTCTATTATAGAACCCCTCCATCGCGAAAGAGTGGATTTTTGGAGGGTGAAGTGCATTGAAAGACTCGTTTAAACATTGTCGCAACTCGCCTAATGACATCACATAAATGTATTTGCCACGTTTGAATTCACTTTGATTTATAAATAAAAACCTATTAACTAAATTAAGTTTCTAAGTAATTGCTTCTTTAGAACAACGATTATATTATAATATCGTTTGATTTGTAATGATATTGCTTAGATTAAAGGTTTTAATAATCTGACTAATTGAGGGGCATTATTCCAAAACTAAGTTCAAAAATGGAATTTTTCATTACAAGTTATATTTCGTTCCTACCCACGTGTTATTGATAAGAATGAATTTTACATTTTCACTAAATTCAACAAATCTGTGAAAAAGGTATGTGCCAATTTAGCTTTTATATGTTTTTTATTTTTATTACAATAAAAATGTTAGGTATTATTGCAAAATTATCCATGGACTTGAACTACGTTTGGAAAAATAAAACAATATAATTCTATAAAAATGACTCTATTGGTAACAATGATTCCTTCAACTACATCATCTTCTACGTTTTCTCCAATGTTTCTTAATGCGCCTTCATAAAACAACTTTTCCTCTTCTGTAATGTGGTGTGTTTCAAAAGGTGTCTGACATTGACCTTTTTGGCGACGCTAATTTTGTTGACAGGCGTGAACGGTTGTAACGTTCAAAAATCGATATAGGATCGATTGTATTATTTTATCTGGTTACGGTTTCTAAAAGCGACCTTAAATAAGTGACTTTTAAACATTTAGTAATATGCTTTAAGCATAAGTTTCTATTTTCTGTGCTAAATGATTTAAAATTTCTGTATTTACGATCTTACTAATGAGTATGATGGATTAAATGATACTCAAAATCATTCCTGTACTGTAGTTAAGTTCTACTTCACATACAATTTTCTATTAGGACGTGTACGCGGTTACGTTATACGAAAATTATTTCTCTCTCGTATATACTTCTGTATTTTAAAAGTTTACTCATTTTTACAAAATTTAACTTCAATTAATACCTATAGCGCCATCTCTGAGATGAACGTAGGTTCTGGTTGTCAACATTCTTACATTTTATAGGTACCTGTCACTTTGCTAAATCACCACTAGATGGTGATATCATTAAATAACTGCCTTATCATGCTGTATTTTGAAAACAAACATCTGTTAACAATATTTAAATGTTACAAATGAAGTTGTAAAATTGTTTCTTGAGGCGTTGGCTTTCTTTTCAAAATCGCCATTGCTGTAGAAGGGCGGAAAGAAATAGGAATAGAAATATTTCACTACACCTACACATTTTGGTAAGCCGTTTTAGACCTTGCTAATTTCGTTGTAATTAGAACTTCTCTTTCAGGTTTCACACAAAAGAATTTCACATTACTTTTTCAAAGAAATAAGGATAACAAATTGTTTATGACATTTAAACTACCTCTCGTATTCGATCTTAGAGGTAACACCTTATCGTTTTCATTCTTTACTTTCGTTTTAGCAACTAACTTGGGTTTCCATAAGCCTACGTTTCTATATATTTAAGTTTCCATCTATTGAAGTGTCCATATAACTTTACCGTTACGATTACATTCAAGTTCATGTTTACATTTTGTTGTCTTGGTTGATGTGACAAGAGTATCCGTTCTGTATCTCTTTGGCTTATTGTTTGGATTGTGTTACTGATAAACTGCGATCAGCTGTGGCTCACATACTGGGGACTGCTTGCTCGTTGCTTCACTGCTTTGAAAAACGCATAAGTATTCGAAACCACAGGTCAGCTCTTTCCTTTTTCGTGTATGTATAAATAAATTGCTTTCTACAACGAAAATAAATACATTTACTTTAGTTCCGTTAACAAGTATTTGACAAACATCTTACCTCTGAATAAGACTCGTACCTAAATTGCCTTCAGCAGGTTACGATTGCCTACAAGGAAATTAAATATATTTATATTAATTATATCAACATGTATATGTTAAACCTGTAGTATAAGTTCGGTGTCAGTTGGAGACCTGCCTGTAGCTAATTTTAATATCATTTCTCTCTTGTAGAACTGCTATATGTTCATTAACCAATCTTTAATCTTTCACACACAATCAACAGTCAAAATTTTGAATAACTTTTATTAAAATTGGATTTATATGCCACACCCATGAATGTATAACCTCCATTTGGAATAATTACTTTTGCACTACTGGTTTTGTGGTCGTGTGCAGTAGCATTGCTGCAACTGTTATGTATACCAGGTGTAACTTTTTATGTATACTGAATCTGTTAATCTGTTGGAGATTTCGTGCTAGTTTAAATTACTTGGTAGCTCAAATATATAATATTATTTTCTTTACTCGAATATGGTAAGGTTGTTCGGACCAATTTCTGTTTCTAATTTTAAATTGCTTAATTACTGTGTTTCTTGAAATAAAATTGGGACTGAACAAGCTTTTCCAATTGTATTTATGTAATTTACTCAAAAAGAGGTTTGTATTCAGTTTTGTTAAACGAAAGGCAAGCTGAATGATTTAATTATTTGTTTCTTATAAGTAACTGATTTAATAAGTTTATTAAATTGGATTTTCAGGCTAAGCTACGTAAGATCTTACGTCGGCCGGGAGGGGTATTGTTTGTTTTGGTATTCTAAACTATAAATTACTGTGGGCGTAAATTCAAGCCCACGACTTGCCCTCGTAAACTTATTTTAATTTACATTATATTTTCTTTTGGGGTGAATTGTGGGAATAACGTACATACTGTATATAATTTATTTTGTTTATTATTCATGTTTATATAGCTATACAATAATATTTGGCTTATTGCCTCCTTTGTTGGGAATTGCAGGAAGGAAATAAATTTACGTTTGTTGAGGGAATTTTTCACTTACTTATTATTCCTATTACTTACTTCCTGTTTCAAGCTTTACAGGCTCCCCTTTTTCAGGGAACCCATTTTCTGTTTCTTCTTCCGTTAAATCTTGTGGCGCCTATTCCGGTTCTTTCCTCTCTAATCAAATTCTCATTCCAATTATATTATCGATACCTCCAAAACAGCCATGCAATCCAAGTGCTCTGCGGTTTTCGGACCGTTAGATCGAGTTTTAGCCGAGCTCGCTCCTTTCTCCTGTATTGTGCCGTGTGGTGGTTAGACACGAGGCAAGGTTCCGATTTTCCCAAGGCACTGAAGATATTAGTGTTGTTGCTTTTTAAAACATGTGAACATTCTGATCCAGTGTACGTGTATTTCACTAATACCACCTTTTTTCCCTTACGGTAAGTAAAACACCGTGCTTCTGTTATTTTGAAGGGAAGTTTTTTCTTTAGCATAACAGCAGCTAAGGTCTTGTAATTTTTAATATTCCAGCCCACGCCATTTCGCAGAAATGTAGAATTTTCAGCAAAGATATCGTAATAGCCTTGTGGACTCACAATTTGTTGCTTTTTCGTTATCTTTTCGGAACGACCGAATACACGATCCGCTGGCATGAAACTATGCCTCCTTATTGGAAAAATTTCATTGAAGACACTATTCTGCACATGACAAAGCAGCATAGATATTACGCCATAACGGGGCACGAGTCGGAAAATAGTTTCAACCTATGTGGTCTTGTGTAGGTTTTAACTCAAGATACTTATCTTTCAGTGCATTTAGAAAATGTAATAATGTGGAACATACTTTATTTGACCCCTTGGAACTTTCTATTATCTTCTATTATCACAAACGTAAGATTATACGACAAAAACTCTCTCATACATTCGAAATGCAAAGCTTTGGTAGTGGTTGATTCTGTTGCATACCGAAGCATACTTTAATCACACCACTAAGCTCATCTTTTCCTAGAAGTTCATAGAACTTTTGATGTAATTTTAATTCTGCTGAATCGTTGTGACTCACTCCCATGTCTGTAGTTGTTGTAATTTCCATTTTCTTTAGTTTACAAAAAGAACAAACATCAATTCGTGAATGGTCAAAGCCTAAGTTGAATTTCTTGGCAAATATCTTATATTTACTGGAAGAAGTAATTGGGGCATTCATAGTGTTTCTAATCTCACACCACATTTTATTAATTTTTTTACTAGTAATTCAGGAGGTAAGTAGCCACAAATACTTTCGTTTCTTCCGTAATGGCTGCTTCTACATTTTATACTTTTAATGAGATCTATTATCGATTCAGTTGTTTCCTTGCGTGGGGTTCTAGAACCACCTCTTCTCTCTGGTCTGGATGTCCCCACTTTCAACCAATATGCAGCGATTCACTTAATTCTAAAGTTAGATAATTGGGTAACTGACTGAAAAGTTTTTACACAAACGTGTGTTAATGTACCATCTTTTTTTCGGATAAAATAATCATTGCGTTGTCGTTTATTTGGATTTTCAGTCCTCGGACGATGACGTTTTGGAATCTGTGGTTGAATAAATTTAATGATGAAATTGTTTTGAAATGCAGTCTTGTCATGGGTGTATATTTTCTTGAAAAATTCTACGATAACCGAACGAGCATAAGCAGAATATAAAATCGGATCGGCCTTATCGCCTTTTTTAGGACTAGTTTGAACGTTTGCTAACTTCCATGATGGAAGGAAGGTTGGAAATTCCCCAGAACACATAGGGATCGAATAGAGCTTAGATAGGACTGGTAATAGTTTGGGGGAACATTTATTTAAGATAATAGAGAACTACTGATAAGCGATTCTAGGAGCTTGCATCGAAAATGAATTTGTTTCATAGTGTATCAAGAAGAGTTGGCTAGGGGCTTGATGCAAATAAATAGATTGGCTTTGTCTACGGAATTAGGAACTAAAGATCCGTCCAAAGATGTCATTTGGGGATATGAAAATGTACCAAAGTTTTTACTGATGGCTTTAGCTGAAGACCAAAATTTACGACTACCCAAAGGAGATGTAGCTAGTTCATTGCATTTTCGTTGTTCAAACAGCTTCTTAGCTTTAGTAATAACACTTTTGCAGGTATTTATAGCACCAACGTAGTCTGCACAACTCTACCGTTTTATTAGATTTCCATTTAAAATAATATTTATTTTTCAAAGATATTGCATCAGCACAAGCCTTATTGAACCAGAGTTGGGGACGTGATTGACCTATATGATTTTGTTTTTTGGGAACTCCATGCCCATGTGTGAGATCACATGAAATAGCAAATGTTTCTGCACTGTTACCAGCAGGATTACTAGTAAATGAAAATTGAAGCCAATTAGAGTTGTGAACATTGAAATCTCCGAAAATTGAGATATTGCAAGATGGAAACTGAGACTGAAGATGGTCAACTTTCAAACTAAGCTAATCGAAGAAGTCTTGAAAGTTACTGTCATTGGGAAACCTGTAAATGTAACAGGAGATTTTCACAAATTTATGACCAGTATGTTTAAACCAAATCACGTCGAAATTTGTATTCTCCAAGGAAGAAATCCTTTTGCAACCAATGTTTTCCTTGAGATGGGCACATACGCCTACTTTGTATCGAATGTTAGAGTGAATATTGTATTGGGAAATTGCAAGTCGGGCGAATCGGAGCTTTCAGAGGAGACTTATCTTTTCCATGACCTTAGACAAGATGGAAGTCTAGGCAATTGGTCGTTAGTTAGAGGGGTCGGTCTTATCTCCGATTGGATTGAACATTGGCTAACTTCTATGCAGAAGGAAATTACCTAGAAGGCAGAGAGCGAATAGAGTTTAGATAGGACTGGTACGAGTTAGAGGTAAACATTAAGACAATACAATATTAAGACAATAGTAAGGATACTGGCTAGGTCAGTCTCCTTATGGGGATCAAGCCTACTGATGATCGATTCTAGGAGCTTGTTTCGAAAATGTTTCATAGCGTATGAAGAAGAGTTGACCAATGGCACATCTTTTCCAGAATTATTAAGACACAAGTTTGATGCAAATAAATTCACAAAAAAATTGGCTTTGTCTACAGGGTCAGCCACTACAGATCCGTCAAAAGATGTCATGGGTGGGGATTAAAATGTACCAGTTTTTACTGATGGCGTTAGCTATAGACCATAATTTATGACTACCCAAAGGGCATTCAGCTTCATTGCATTGTCGGTGTTCTGTGCTCAAGGGACTGGTCTCGGAAGTTAACGACGGGTCATTTACAACCCTAATTTTTCTTTTTTGAAAGCGGTCAACGATATCAAGAGCGTTGGGGAGCACCTATCCAGGCGTTAGAATTATATTCGAAATTAGGTTGGATTTATACAACAGAAGGAGTTGTCAGGGAGTAAAGTACTGCTTAGATTTGTATAGAAACCCTATTTTACGAACAGCTGCTTTAGTAGGTGACAGAAGATAGTCAACTCATGTAGTAATACTGTCCGAATACTTAAGATCTGAGCCATTCACACTTACAACAGGAAATGATCGATCTCTTTTTAGCGGATACAAGGTAACACTCAATTAGTCTAGATTATTACTTCACCCATTCAAGGATACGTTGAATGGGTTAAATGATTGAAGTTGCCATTTTAACTTTAATACCTTGATTTGTGGTAAAAGCTTGGTTAATATTATGAGTAGACTGAGATGAACTACAATGAAGCGTGCTGTCGTCTGCAAAGAAAAGGATCGGGCTAGTTGCTGAAGACATAACGGTATCATTTATGTATAGCATAAAAATTGTAGGAGCTATCACTGATAATGAGGCACGCTCGCGTTAATACTAACTTCTTTTAAGAAGGAGCCATTCGCCGTATTCCTAATAATGATCCATTTTTGTGGCTTGTATGTGAAATGAATTGGTTTCATAGCGTATGAAGAAAAGTTAACTACTGGTACATCTTTTACTGAACCATGACATGGGTTTGATTCAAATATATCTATAAAAATATTGGCTTTATTGGCCGCTAGAGATTTGTCAAAATATGTCATGGTGGGAAATGAAGATGTACCAAAGTTTTAACTGATGGCTTTAGCTAAAGACCAAATTTTACGACGCCCAAAGGACATGTAGGTGGTTCATTTCATTTTCGTAGTTAGAACGTCCAGAGCGTTACCATAAATTTTTCAAGTCTGAGGACCGTCGTATAACATAATTTGCGGTTGAAGAGTAAAGATGTTTCAATGCGTTCTTTAGGACTAATAAGCAAAACAACCAATTTAATATTTATAAAAACGGTTTTATTATAATTATTACTATGTTATGTAATGGTGATGATGAGATTGGTTTAATAAAATAAAATCATTTTTGTTTCGTGGTACTTGAGATTGATGTGATTGAGATTGATTTGATTGAGGATAATTTGATTGAAATTGGTTTGATTGAGATTGATTTGATTTGATCGATATTGATCTGATTTGTTTGATTGGCATCGATCTGGAGGAGGATGAGCTGGGTCTGTAGACTAATTAGAGAAAAGGGGACATGGTCTAGTGCCAGATGAATTAAGATGAACTAAAATCCTAAATTAAGGTGAACTAAAATGCATCTGGACCAATCAGAAGCCAAGGGCATGGCCTGCCCTCAGAACCACAGCCAACTAAAAGCCACCCAATCCAAATACAGTACCTTAGGTGTCCAACCAGAGCACGGATGCTGGGTGATAGACCGGAGCTTGTTGAGATGAATTAAGATGAGCTAAGTTGCATTAAGATAAAGATGGCCAGCAAGATGGCCGAAACAGGGATGCTAAGATGAATTAAGAGGAACTAAGATTTTGATCGTTAGGGATGTTGGGCTCCTCATTCTACTGACATGCAACGTTTTTAAATTATGTAATATCAGTAACGTACGTAGAGTAAGTAAAGTATTCAACATGTATCTAACGTGTGTTAGTATTGTAACGTTTCATATATGTAGAACTTGTCATACAAAACGTATTTAAAGTATTTAGTGTTTGACATGTAACATGTGCAATGTGCGTAAAGTATAAAACGTATGTAAAGAATGTCCAAATTATATAATATGTACGGTTTTATTACACACTACGAGAAGTAACATAAAAACAAATGAAAAAATGTATTTAGTTTAAAACAAATAAAAACTTAAATAATTTGACAGCGCCACAACGTGATTGGAAAGTTCTATGAATATAAAGGATGTGCCATAAAAAAAGAAATATTGACAGTCTTATTTTTGACTAACTCTGTAGAAATTTCAATAAATGCGTTCTTTGGTAATGTGAGAATTACAGCTTACACCAAACTGCTGTCTCTGGAAGTAACCGAGATATTGTCTGTTAACTACATTATGGTACACCCTATATAATAATAATAATAATAATGTTTATTAATGACATGAAGTACTGTACTTCAAAATGCTTTGAAGGTATTTATTTTTACTTACTGTATTTTATATGATTATTCTATTCCATAGTCAACAATCATATCTAATTTGAATGTGATATTGAACCCTTAATATAATTGACATTTCTTTATTATATTTCAACCACATGGAAAATGCTTGCGTCATAAATAGATGAAAATTGACAACGTGCCCACTTTTTAGTTTTTAGTTTAAAATTTTTGCAGAAGTAATTAGATCGATGTTAAATACGTTAATGAGTATAAGTTATTTTCGTAACATCTAAAAATAACAATAAAAGCAAAATGGGGAGCTGTAATTCATCGAAATGAGGTCCAAATAACATGAATGGGGGGGTGACTTTTGTATTCGTGTGTGTATAGGTTGCGGCTTGAAGACAAGAAGACGGCAAAGCGTTAGGCTTTACAGAGGTCGTCATAGAAACACCCCACATACCTCCGGAAGGAGACAAATTTATGGGGCAGCAAAAAGCTCTATTTAAAATTTGCTACATCATTTGTAAAGTTATTTATTCGATTTTATTTGTCGTGATTTTTTGACGAAATTATTCTATTTGTTCTCATTGAAATTAAATAATAGGAGTGGTGTGACTATATTGTAATACTCAATCACGAGTTATTAGTCGATGGTGTTTAATTATGTTTAATAGCTGTACACTATTGTTTTCTATAATCCGATAATGCGACTGAGCGAACAAGTCTAAAGCGCGACGGAGCGTCCACACATAATGAAATAAGAGCAAGTAAGTACCCAATTATGTAAGTTAAGTATTAGTGCATTTTCAAGTTGATCATTCTAAACATTTTTCAGACAAGACTATTTTTTCTTTATTCAAGAATATATTGGGTTACGCCCGGTTATAATTTCTCACTCATTTCCGAGCGCATTAATTTTGATGAGAAAATAATTTGATTACATGGATTCGTTGGCTTACAATTTTGTAAAAAATTGACGAAATATTTCGAGTACACTAAAATATTTTATACAAAATTCGTGTGAGGAATTTGCTTTAGTAAATTTTATATTATGGCTTCGTATTAAACTTACGTTGAATATGTCCCTTCTCTTCCTAATGATTAAATACTAGTTTTTATCTTTTTAATAGTATTACATACGCTGTGATTGATGCATGGACGATTTTTGTCTTATCAAGCAGTGAGCTAATGTTTATTTAGCTGAAAGGAAGTAAACATACTTTGAAGTTGTCGGAAGTTAGTGCATCCCCTTTGTAATTTGCATATATATTGACCTCATCCTCGTTTACTTCCCTAAATACATTTCATTTAACCGAATTTGTTTGCTATTCATACTATGTTGTTAACACAACACTATAAACATAAGCTCAACTATTACATTCATTTTTATTTGAAGCTTGGGCGCTTTGTATATCTGCTCATATATTGCAAAAGATGTTAGTCATTGCTACGCCACTGTCTCTATTAACAAATTGTCAATGTAATCGAACCTTTACTGTTAATTATTTCAAAATTACGTTTAACACGAATGTTCAATGAAAAAACCACAAACATTCCAAACTGACTGATTCCAAAAAATTGTATTTTACCTTGTGTTTTTAAGTCATCTGTTATGTATTGTTATTACTTGCCAGGATGTTTATTTACTCGCCTAAAGTAATCCTAATCCAAAGGAAGCAGTGCAAATTACATTTTGAACTACTAGTGCAAATAGTACAGTTTCAATAATGATGCACCGCTTATAACAATATAAAATATCATTTATAGTAGCACACAATAACAATATACAGTAATGCACTATAATAGACAGTTTATTCCTGGAATAATTCGCAATAATTATCCTTCTAAAGGGGATTCACTTAAGAAGTTTTTGCAAAGTCAAAAAAAGAACAACTGTTAATGTTTTTCAAGCACGCAAATGCACATAAGCTTATTTAAGGTATGATGGGATTTGAAAAAAATCATGTGTAATCTAATATAAATAACGAAATACCTATAGTACGTCCCAGAATATCCGAGAGTAATAAATAATCTTGACAGCGACAGGTCTGTGACGTAAGTCGGATTTAAGGGATCGTGTTTTGTTTGCGGTTTACCTGAACCATCTTTATTTAACACAATATTTTGCAGGCGGCACATTTACAGCATATTCGTTTAAACTAGCCCGGTTTACCACTGATTTCTGTTTACCGCTTCCATGCAAAGAAACGACACTATTTCATTAATAACATGATTTATTACTCTCTGATATTCTGGGACGTACTTTACCATGTTATGTGAAGAAATTCAACTAAATTAACCAAAATGAGGCGATTAACTCGGCTGTCGATTCTCATGAATATATTATAATAATATGCAATAATATTTTATAATAATACCCAATATTAATAAACAATAATAGTACACATCTGTATAATACAATTTCTTCTAATAATGCATATTCATAATACATGATTGTAATGTACAATAAGACTATTCAATAAGGGTCAATAATAAAAAACTATTATAATGTATTATAACAAAACACAATAATAATAATCATAATAATCCGGGTAACGCTAACGCTGGTCGCAAGTCGTTTGTCTCTGTCTCTATGGTTGTCTTGGTCCTATGTCATTTGTTTCATGTCTTGGAGAGTAAACTTCACTACCAAATGTGAAATCTAAGGTGTTATGCGACCCGTGCCGAGAGATGAATGGCTATGCGTAGTTAGTCGCTTACGGAGCCCTCGAGATACCTGGCTGCCTCTCGTTGTAACTAGTTAAGCCTTGCCGCATCATGGAAGCACTGGTGCGGTCGACGTTTATTTCTTCCCTTACTCGTGGGAACAATATGAGTGTTTCAATAAAATCAAATGAGGACCCATCCTCTAAAATGGGCGCGGTTAGGAGAGAGGCGCGTAAGAAAAGTCCTACAAGCGTGGAAAAGGCGGAAGATCTTCCCCGGTTCCTCCTTGTAAAAGGCAAAGATGGTGATTTTGCAAAAATGTCACCATTCTTATTAGCTAAGGTATTGAATGGATATTGTGGACCTACGAAACGTACAAAGAAGAATAGAGACGGAACTTTGCTTATAGAAACGGTAGGAAATCTACAGTCCAGAAAATTGCTAGGTATGACACGTATTGACAAGATAGAAATTGAGGTTACCCCTCATTATACTTTGAATTATTCTAAAGGTGTTGTAAATTGTCCCGATTTCGCAAACTGTTCGGATGAAGAAATTTTAGAAGGATTAGAGGAAGAAAAAGTAATAGAGGTAAAAAACATAACCACCAAAACAGACGGAAAGCTAATAAAAACAAGTAACTACATATTAACGTTCAACCGTCCTACAATACCAAATGCAATAATCGGTGGGATTCATCCTCTACGAGTTAGGCCTTACATACCCTTACCCCTTCGATGTTTTCGATGTTTAAAGTTTGGACATACCGCTAAAATCTGTACACAAGAACAGATATGCGAATGCGGAGAAGCACCACACGAAGGGGAACAATGCAAAAAACCTACATGTGTGAACTGCAAAGGTCCACATTCATCGAGATCACGTGATTGTCCTACCTACAAACAAGAATTGGTTATACAGGAAATCAGAACCACGAAAAAACTAACGTATTCTGAAGCCAAACAAGAAGCTAATCTCTCGCCAGTAATAGCTAGTAAATCTTTCGCCCAAGTTGCTGCTAGTTCTGCCGGCCCTAGCACAAAATCTTACGAAAGCCTGTCGGAAATAGTGCCAGAAATAAAAAATATAGTGAAAGAAACGATGAAAGAAGTGCTGTCTGATATAATAAGATCAAATGAAGGCCTTCCTAGGTTAGCGGGACTTGCAGAAATGACAAAGATCGATTTCACGAGCGCGACACAGCTCAACGTGATTGAAACCGTAAAATCTACATCAAAAGGTTACAGTTCAACCTCTTCGTCTAAAGAAAACCGACCAACATTAGATCTTGGCGAAATGGATATAGACACAGCATCAAAGAAGCGAAACCTTCCAAACTCTCCAGCAGTATCAACAGAAGGAGAAGAAGGTTTTGATCCTGACTTTATCGACCCAAGAGGAAGAGCTCAAAGTAAAAAGAAAGGATGGCCTAAGGGGAAACCCCGAAAGCTATCGAGATAGTCATAAATGCTATCTGTGATATAGTCTAGTCATTTTACTTATCGTATATATTAGTCAATTTTATTTATCTTATATTGTTCTTGTCCATATTTTACTCTAGTCATATTTATTTATATGTTATTGTTTGTTTACTAATCAATAGTCCGTTGTGCTTCTTACTTTAATGTTATTTATTAATAATTTTAAGTATTTTAAATATACCAAAAATGGCTTTATTAAATGACAATGAATATATTCTACAATGGAATTGCAATGGACTACAAGCGCACTATTGCGAATTAAAAATGCTAGTTGCTACCTATAGTCCTGTTGTTATATGTCTTCAAGAGACCCATTTAAAAAACAACAACACATTTATAATACAAGGGTACGAGTGTATTAACAAAAACGATAAAACACATCAAAGAGCTAGTGGTGGAGTGGCGATATACCTTCGAAATGGAACGCCATCAAATGCGATAACAGTCAATACGGAACACCAACTTATCGCAACACAAATAGAGTATCCGTCAACCCTTACGATTTGTAATGCATACTTTCCTGTATTTGACTGGAACCTAGATGATTTACAAAAAATAATCGACCAAATTCCACCTCCATACTTATTTTTGGGCGACTTCAACGCCCATTCTACCCTCTGGGGATCAACCCATAGAGATCCACGTGGTAAAATTGTGGAAGAATTACTCGAAACTAGAGGTGTTGTCCTCCTAAACACAGGAGAACCCACACATTTGAACACAAAATCAAACAATTTCACCGCAATAGATCTGACATTAGCACATAATAGTGTTGCATCGAACTTTGCATGGGAGGCTCTTGAAGATTACTACAATAGTGATCATTGTCCAATCCTTGTATCAACAGGAGTTCAAAAACGAGAATACTCCATCCCAAGAAAATGGAAAACCGACAAAGGAAATTGGGAAGTCTATAAGCAATCAATTTGCCAAATGAGACAGAATTTAGAAGACATTGACCAATGTGTGCAAACATTTACCAAGAATATAATAAAAGCCGCAGAAAAAAGTATCCCGCGTACCTCAGGCAAAATTAAAAACCAACGTATTCCTTGGTGGAACGAAGAGGTCAAAATATCCATAATAGCCAAACGAAAACTATTTAACATGTTTAAAAGAGCTCCAACAATAGAAAACCTGATTAATTACAAAAAAGCTAGAGCTAATATACGTAAGATTATTTTAAATAGTAAACGGTCGTCGTGGGAAAACTATGTTTCTTCCATAAACTCCAAGACAAGCCCCTCCGAAGTGTGGAGAAAAGCGAAGAATATAGTGAGAAAACCTACTGCTAATGTCTCCGAAGTCATAATAAATGGAAACCAAAAAATAACTGATATAAAGGAACAAACAGAGGCTTTGGCTGCACATTTCGAAAATGTCAGCAGCTCTAAATGTTTCGACAAAACATTCCTGAAAATAAAAAAGGAAACAGAAACAGTATTAAACTTTGAAAGTGAAGAACAAATAGAATACAACACACAATTTGCAATGGAAGAACTTGAACATGCTTTAAAATTCAAGAAAGATAAAGCGCCAGGGCCAGATAACGTAACGTACTCGATGCTCCAAAACCTCCCTGCAACCGCGCGGAATACCCTGCTCGAAATATATAATACAATTTTCGATAAAGGATATTTCCCCAAAAAATGGCAAGAGTCTATCATAGTTCCGATAATAAAACCTAAACAAAATATGACTAATCCGAGCAGTTACAGACCAATTTCTCCAACCAGTACTATGAGCAAGGTACTGGAAACAATGGTAAACAGAAGGCTAATGTTATATCTTGAATCACATAAATTAATATCCTCATATCAAACTGCGTTTAGAAAATTCCATAGTACAATTGATTACCTGGTATATATTGAAAATTACATCATTGAGGGCTTCAGGAAAACTCAACACAGTGTAGCTGTATCATTTGATCTGGAGAAAGCCTATGACACTATATGGCGTTTCAACATACTAAAACAACTATATAAATGGAATTTACGCGGAAGATTGCCCAAACTTATCGCAAGTTTTCTATCGATCAGGCAATTTAAAGTTAGGATAGGCAGCACGTTATCAAAAACCCATGTTCTGGAAAACGGTATTCCTCAAGGCTCGGTCTTGAGCGTAACGCTATTTCTAATAGGAATTAACCGATTACTTTCTTCGATTAAGGAACCTGTAAAAAAATGTCTATACGCTGATGACCTAATAATAGTATTTCAAGAAAACTGCATCGACCAAATTGAAACTACATTGCAGACAACAATAGACAAAGTAACTCAATATGCTGGAGGAAAAGGTTTCACGTTCTCTAAACAAAAAACAAAAGCTATTCACTTCTGTCGTTTAAGGACACCACACAGACACCCAAACCTACACATTAACGGCGTACCAATACCAATTACCTCAAATTTAAAAGTACTGGGAGTTACATTTGACGACAAGATGTACTTTAAAGAACATATCCGACAATTGGTAGACTCGTGCAATAAACGATTAAATGTGATTCGAAGTCTCTGTAATCGTAACTGGGGTTCGTCAAAAAAACAGTTACTTATGCTGTATAAATCTTTCGTACTATCTATAATAGACTATAGTTGCATAATCTACTCTTCAGCAAGACCATCCACATTAAGAGTGTTGAATAGAATACATGCGTATGGAGTAAGACTGGCCACAGGGGCATACCGAACCAGTCCACATACAGCCATATTCGTTGACGCAAGTATTCCTCCGCTACACATCCGCTGCCGACAATTGCTCCTTACATACTATTCTAAAATTAATGTCTTAGAACAACATATAAATCATGACATTATCAGTAACCAAACATACAAAAACTATACCGAAAAACCAACAATAATAAGACCAGCTCTGGTAAGAGCAGAAGAAATTATTAAAAGATACAAATTAGAGTCAGTTTTCACAGAAATTGAGAATACGCAAGAAACACCAATGAAATTAGAAAAAATAAAAAGACAGATTAAAAGCAGCACGCAAAATATGTGGCAACAAGAATGGAACGAAACAAATACACAATTACAAAAAATTAAGAGATACGTACAACCCTGGAAAATAGATACTCAAAATACAAAACAACTAGAAGTTACACTAACGAGAATTCGAATAGGTCACACCAATCTGACTCACTCACATTTACCAAGTAGGAGAAGACAAATCATATGCGAGATATGCAACCAAGATTTAACAGTAAAACATATACTATTAGAATGTAAAAAATATGAAGATGTTAAGAAAAAACTAGGGCTCAAGAGTACAATGGGAGAGACATTTAGGGATGATAACGAGCACGTAAATCTACTACTAGACTTTTTAAAGAAAACTGGACTAATCAGTAAAGTATAAAATTAAAACCTGATGAAATGGCAAATGACCGTAGCAGTTATGCCAAAAAAAAACAAAAAAAAAAAAAAATAAAATAATGCATAATATCACAACACTAATTCACAATAACACAAAACTACAACAATACATAATAATAATGCGGTATATTGATACACACTGATAATAGGCAATGATAATACACAATCATAATAGATTATACACTATAGTAATAGATAATGCATAGTAATAATATACTGTAACAATACACAATCATAATATATTATACTAATATACGTTAAAATGCACTAATAATACATAACAATACACAATAACCATGCACTACAACATTACACAATAATAATGCGCAGTCATAATACACTATAATAATGTACAATAATAGTACACTCGTACACAATAATAACGCACTATAATGTACATTAACTACATTACAATAATCAGGAATTACCAAAGAATTTATACCGACGTTTCAAAAGCATCTAATGGTATAGCTTGCGCCTTTCATAAAAATGGGCATTATAAGTGGAGATTAAGTCCCTCTGCGTCAGCGTTCACTGTTGAAATCTATACAGTATGGCGAACTATAGTCATAATATGTACACGCCCCTTAAGTACACTATATCTCATCAAAAATTCTTCTATGGGTAACGTACAACCTCCTGTGCGTATGATTAGAATCAGTCTACGTTATTTTCGTCGCCTTGTGAGCCCGTTAAATACGAAAATTATGTTTTCCAGATAGACCCTACTTATCTATAAATAAGGCGGGTTTACTTTTATTAATTAATAGCTAATTTATTTTTCCTGACATAGCTTTCTAGTCGAAGAATATGGAGATTCGCATAAATTATTGAGAACTGTAAGATAGTAAAAAACGTACTATCTTATTACCTATTTGGTATAATGCTAAATATTGAACTTAAATCTAAAATGCTTGACTTGTACTAATAATAACAATAACAACACATAAATATCTTAACAAACAAAACATAAAATTTGATTTATCTTGTAAAAAGGTCGCAAAGGGCGACGCCCAAATCTCCAGGTATCACGGTTATCTTTGGATTAAACAATTAATTTGCAAAACCTATTTTACGGTAGCAACTCCCTTGGGGAATTTTATCTGGTGATTACTATTACGCAAATCAATTAAATATTTTATTCTCACAACTCAATGTGGTCAGTTTATTGTAGTTTCTTTGAAATTTAATTTCAATAAGGGATCCAAGTACTCGTAAATATAAAGAGTATTTATTTTATTCTATTCTTAGAAAGTTTATACAATGGACTGATATGGTTAACGGCTTTAAGAAGGGCAATGATTTTATATCTCGGTCACTTGGTCAGTAAGTGTTATTGATCTCTGCCTTTAAAATTGAATTAGGAATACTACGTTTATTTATGTGGGAGTTGTAAGAGTTATAATTAATTAATAATTCATAATAATTATTCTTTTTGATTATACAAAAGAACTAACCTGACACGTAAATTTAAAGATCTATGCGGAGCTTTCACTTAACGCTTTTACGAAATATAATTTTCGTAAGTTTTAAAATGGTATACAGGAGTTTTAATATTTGACTTCCTTTACGGTTGATTTTATCGCTTACTGGGAAATATTACATAAACGGAATTCTTTTTAGGGAGAGTTAAATCGGGATCTTCACTTTCAAATTAAATACGTTTAAAATTAAAGGAATTTAATTTCACCTTCTGGAAGTAGATTTATACACTGTATAAGATTAATTTTTACCGTCTTTCAGAAACTTGTACAGGAACAGGAGAATTAAACCGGAATAGAAATGGGATTTACCGTTTAAAAAATTTATTTTCTTTCAGGAAACGACGGGTAATACGTTAATAATTATTCTGGATACAGACAAAAAATGTTAGTATTAATGAGGGGTTGTCAGGATTTATAACGGTTTTACAGGAAAATTAACTGAAAGGGAGGTTTGGGCCGATTATGTAATCGATCTAATATCTGCAGATCGGCCATATACTGTGTTTTAGGAAGGATTACTTAGCCAAGCGGGCGTACGCTCCATTGGTTAAGTAGAAGGATGCTAGATCGAACAGGTCTGCGTCTATCGTACAAGCAGGCATACGCATTAGGGGATAATTCCTTTATGAGGTTATTGTGTAACGTTATTTGTTTTCCGCGGGCTTGCGCTCCAGGGAAGTATCAGAGTATCAGGTATTGCGGCGTTTTGCAGACAAGATCGATTTATAATCTACCAAAGGCAGAAAAGAAATCTTTCCAACTGGAAACTGGTCCGATAAATTCTATAACTTACTCAAGTGGGCGGACCGGCAGGTAGAAGTAAAATAAATGCGCCGGTTCAGTAGGTCGGTGAACACCTCAGGACGGAAGAAGCGATAAGATAATTAATCTCGCGTCGCGATTCCGCTTATATTTTCCTGAAATATGTGAGTTGTCACCACATGCTTTTGAATGACTGACAAAACCAGAACAACGGTAACCATGAAATGCCAAAGTTTGCAATGGTTTCCTTTGGGCACCTATCAGATGCTGTTCCATCAACGTAAATCATCCATGGTTGTTAGGAAAATAATTTAACTTTTATTAAACTGTATTAGATTTTTACTGAATGTAAACAATGTAAAAAAATGTTCGCGAGTGCGCGTATATGCACATGTACGCGCGTGGGTGTACGTGTGAGTATCTGTATATACGATAACTAGAAAAATATGTAACCGATTTTAATGAAACTATATTTAAAGTTACTCTCCATAGACCTCGGTTCCAACAAATTTTGGTTAATATCCATATACAAATAAAAGTATGTATAGAGGGCACTAAACTGCATTTTCCGGTATATCTCGAAAACTGAAAACCATATTGAAATACGCGAAGTGGCCATTATTAAAGATAATTAAATTTTAGAAGTTTTCATGATGAAAGTTTTGATAGGGTAATAACTAAACACTAAAAAATTACATATTATACTAAGAGAAACATGTTTAATAAATAAATAAATTTAACAAGCTAGGGTGTGCAATATTTATTACTTTTCTACAATACAAAAATTTGCATACCTGTATTATGTTCGATTGATTACATGTGGTTTGTACATTTCATATGAAAGGAAATATGCATAAGTTAAAAATATCCGCATCTTCTGGCTAATTGCTATTATACCACGACATAGGCATAAGAAAATTATGTGCTGCCCATATCAAATTTCTTCTTTTATCTGGTTAAGGTTTAATAAAACTCTTGGTTTTAACACTTACCCTCAACTTGATCTCTTTAATTATTCTTCTATTAAATTAACTATTAACTTTTATAATCTACTGTAATCTTGAACTACTAAATAATGTTACATAATTATGATTCTTGTACTACCTGTTTTCGCTACTGTCTGTTTCTGTTCTTAGGTCAACCGCCCCTTTTATCGTCTTTCGTCGAGTGGACATTACTAATTACTAATAAGCGTCCTTTTTCGTGATACATTTTTAATTTAACCACCAAACATCCAATACAAGCGCCACTTTTTCTCTAATATCTGTTTCTCCTGGTTTTTTTAATGCAATGACTGTTGCAACGATCACTAATTTTATTATTACGTTGTTACTTGGTAAAATATTAGGGCGAATAACAGTTTTTTTCACCCTATTTT